>VYZM01001292.1:23789-61119 GCA_013398915.1 Dromas ardeola | reverse complement strand
GGGGGGGGTTGTTGTTGTTTTTTTTCTCTTAAACTTGTCTGGGTTTGGAGCCCTGAAAAGTTCCTAATATTGTCTCTCAAACCAACTATCCAAATACAGTAGTGTGTGCCAAGGAGCCTGTACCCCAACGCGTTTAGGCAACTGCCTTGTCCTTTTGCAAGGATCATCAGGGAAGCCAGGGGTTGAGGACTGGGAGGGCTGCCAGTGTTTGAGGGAAGGCACAGACAAACACCCCTCTTGCTTTTAAAGTGCAGAAGAGGAACAATTCAGAGGTCCGAGCAATACACAGCTTGCTAGTGATCCACTGAAAGTCATGCTAAAAAGTTGCTACATCCCGAATCCCTAAAACATTCACATTTGAAGAGCAAAAGCTTTCCTGACTTGAATAAAAAAAATAAATAAATACATTGTTAATAAATTTGGCTTGTATTTCATTTCATTAGCTAATCTTACTGAGATTTGTCGAGTATCTGCCCTGGAACAGAGACTATTTATTATTTTTGTTAAACTGAAGACTTACATAAACTGTGTTCCATTAGAAAGAATAGGGCAAATCTGAGTATCCAGCAGCATTAGGAAACCAGTCAGTGTTCTTTCCATTTAATTTTTCTAATTAAATCCGCTGGAAAAGGAACTGTTGTTCCAAAGATTTTTGGAACCGCTAAATATATATCATGTGGCATTTGAACTGCCATAAAAAAGATTGTAAAATTTACCACACAGAAGACCACAAAACATCTCAAAAGCTAAGACAGATGATACTCGTTAACATTTTAACAAAATAACACATTCAATGTTCAAGTTTGGGGATCAGATTTTGACAAACTTGCAAAAATGGAAATTAAGCATAAGTCCAACTCTATGGTATTACAGAGATACAAATTACATTCCATGGTTTCAGGAAACGGAGGTTCACTAATGAAGCAAAAAGCCAAGATAGGCAAAAGTAGAGCATAACAAACCAATTTTAGAACATCTTTAAACCATAATCTTCCCTGCAAACATCCACTCCCCCTTATGCAGACAGTTACATAGCATCTATACTTTCACAACCACCATTCACATCACACAGTCCAAAATCCCAAGTTTATGCAAAAGTCTATAGGAATGATACTCCAGTTCCTCACCTTCCCTCAATTTGAAGAAATGTGCAGGAGAATTTCAGATTAGAATCCAGAAATGCATCTGAGAACCGAGACACGCAGAAGAGTTTCTAAGCTATTCCTATTAGACTAAAGTTCTGAAATAGCAATCTATTTTTAAATAGATTACAATATAATGAGTCTAGCATTTCATTCACTGACTAATCTATCCTGGATTTCCTTAGTGCTCTACCCCTTTCTAGCAGCCTTCTATCAACACAAGAAAAGGCAGATGCCTGAGTGCAGCAGAACTCAATGAAAGGGAAAAAACTCTCCAGTTTTATTTTATTTTGTAAAGCAGGAAAAAAACAACAGGAAAACAATCAGTGGAACTAGGTCATAATTAGTGTTTAAAAAAGAAAAGAAAAGACAAAGAAAATTTAGAGAGTCAAAAAAAAACCCCAAAATAGAAAGAAAACGTAGAGAGTCAAAATATTATGAATTTGTACTACTTTAATGGTGATAATTGCTTGAGCACAACAAATTTTTGTCCATTTATCATTACAATTTAACTAGAAAATCTATTGGGTGGGGTTTTTGTTGAGACGCTTAAGAATGAAACTGCTGTTTATGTGGTATGCAAATGAAATTATATGCTCACAGGAAAACATACTGAGACAAAAGAGCTGACTTTAAAACCATAACGATGCTTTTGTATTATACTAAAGGCAACACATCACAGCGTCATTTGCAGTTCAGATGACTGCACATTTAAAAATAAAGAGTTAGAAGACCTGATAAGGTTTCTGGCATAGCTTTTTTGAATAGAGGAAAATGGGAACAAGAGATACAGAACAGCTTGTTCAGATTTTCCAAACTTAGTAGGCTAACACCACGAGGCCAGCAAAACGATGAGAAATGCTTAACGGTTGCCCTGAAAACTGAACAAAGTACAGCTGGCAATCCAGAAGGTCACATTCTCTCAGGACAAACTCTGTGACCTGGTCAGGTGCTGGACAGGATGGCAGCCTGGGCACGGCCAGAGCAAAAGGCCAAGTTGCCACATGATGGATGCATCACCCCTGAGCTCAAAGGCGTAATGGCAACTCGCTTCTTGAGAAGGGCACACTTCCACCATCCTGATTATTAAAAAAATACATGGTGAAAAACTGTACACTCAAGACCAAAACCTTTTATTCTTCACAGCAGTGTATAAATGACATTACGTCATTTTAGCGCTAAGAGCAATAGCAGAAAACGGGTCTGGAAATAAAGACATGCAAAGAGTTGCTGTATTTGCAGTAACAGATAGCTATATTTACAGAGGGGACTTTGACTTGTTTGATCTCCTATACCCTCAATCTAGAAACCATGTTCCATTAGGAATCTGAAATCTCTCAGGTGGCAGATTCACGATCAGCTCCTAAAGAGGTGTACTGGAAGCAATTCTTCAGTAAGCAGCTCAGAGCAGACACAACACCGTCTTTAATTTTGCCTGATGACGTACCACATGTGAACAGAGTCAACACTGCCTTGAGCCAAAACTGCCTGTTTTGCTGGCACTAAGCTTTTCAGCCTCTAATGTAAAGATTAATAGATTCTTCTGGCTCCTCCAAAGCTTGGTCTCCGACTGAACCTTCATCAACAATATTTACTCTCATATCCTTCCATGGCAGCAACATTTCTCAGTGCCACAGCACTAGGTGGGAGAGAAAAAGAAAGAAAATACGTATCTCTTGCATCCCCTTCATAAAATTAACACTTAAACCCAGCTAATCACACCATTTAATCTGGTGGCAACATGCAGAGCTCAACAGGACTGGAAAGAGATTATTCTCATAACCTCTAAATCATATGGCTGGCATGAACGAACTGTTTCTCATCACTGTTTACTGAAATAAAGAACTTCATCCATTTTTGTCTCTCATTTTTAAACCTGGGAGTACCACTAACCACTCAAAAGGCAAAGATACAGTCATGTACAACAGTGAACATTGTAAAAACCAGAGAACTGTTATTCCGAAAGCCTGCTCCTATCTCAAAGCCAGCATCAACCCTATATGCTGCACACCTTGCACTCTCCATATAGAACTCCAGAATTTTTTCATAAACATGATACAGAATTGAACAGATACACCATTTTCGGGCATTATTAAATCAAAAGCAAAGCAAAATGACAACCTCTCCTTCCACGCTGTGCTATCTTCTTGTTCATGAAAACAAAACTACATGTGCACATGGACTAATTTATTGTTCAATCTAGGCAATATCAGAGTTCCTGCTTACTACCCCTGATAGATGATACTCCTGAAATTCCTTTAAGGTGTTTTTCATATTTTTCTATTATAACAAACAAATGCACAAAATTACTGCTTGTATGCACAGTTCACTTTGGAGAAGTAAACAGGTTAAGCCAATGGCTTTAGTAAGTTGCTAGTGTACGCTTAAGATGCACACCCAGATGATGACAAATTTTCATAAGCTCCGGGAACAGAATGTGAAAGATTGCTAGAGGCACAAGGCTGCTAGCCTGATGGCTGAGATGCAAACGACGGAGTCTCATTTCTGATGAAGATGGAATCTGTTCATCTTTTCTATTTTATTACCAACATGGAATTTCTCATCATGTAAAGGAGTCTTGGCACTACGTTTGTGTTGTGGTTTAACCCCAGGCAGCAACTAGGGCCACACAGCTGCTCGCCCACCCCCTGTGCCCTCCCTCCCCTAGTAGGGTAGGATGAAGAGGGAGAAAAGGAGGGGGGAAAGAACCTCGTGGATTGAGATAAAGAAAATTTAATAGAACAGTAATGAAGAGGAAAATAATAATATGGTAAAAGAATATACAAAATAAAGTGATACAACACAGGATGCTTTCACCACCTGATGATCAGCTGCCCAGCCCATCCTGAGCAGCGGTCGTGGATCCCTGTCCCCCAGACAACTCCCATTATGTATGCATGACATCCATGGTATGGCAGCTTGTGCTGTCTATGCTCCCTCTCAGCTTCTATGGGAAGCTGGAAAAGTCCTTGACTAATATAAGCATTACTTAGCAACAACTAAAACAATATGTGTTATCCACATTATTCTCATACTAAATCCAAAACACAGCAGCTACTAGAAGGAAAACTAACTCTATCCCATCTGAATCCAGGTAATTCTGAAATTCTTGTACTACAACATTAAATTTAAGACTGAATTCTGAGCTTTCTTTGAAAAGTTCTATAATACTATTGAAGCAGATTAAAAACATTTATAGTGGGACTTCTAATATGGGCTGATGAAGCTGGGTTCTCTTCCTTCAGCCCATAAGAGAATTCCAGTTCTGACAAAATTTTCTTTCAATTATTATTTTAGAGTAACTTAGATATTTTTAATCTAATTTCTGACATACTGATTCAAGGAAGACAGAAAAAATAATGTAAACAGAGACATTTTTTATCCTTCCTCAAATGGTTTCACCAGATCACGGATGACCTAGTGTTTTGCACTCCAAGATTCAGATAAAACACAGACATCTTTTGAGCATCTCCATATCCCTTCTGAACTGAAACACATTTGTCAATCCCTCTATTAGCAGAATGCCTTACACATATGATGTAGCAAGATATAAAACTTGCCTACAAATACAAACAGAATCAGAGTCCAAATCAGCTTTAAAATTCAGGAGGCCTTGGCAGACAGTGCCCGTTCACAGCATTGAAATCCCTCACATACACCATGTTGTATTTAATGCTGGGAGGACTAGCAGAGACCAAAACCAAAAGTGAACCCCCAGTGCTAACGCTACCTAATTTTGGGATTCTTCACAAAGCCCTTCTGAAAGATAAAATTTCTGTAGAACTGTATGGCAACTAATTGTCATCTCAGTTATCTGCCAGATGAAGTTCAGGTCTCTGGTGGAAAAAGACTCCAATATGAGCAAGGAACTGATTCTTATTTTCATGCTGTAGCAGTCAGGAAACTGGCTTTTCTGTAATACCATTTTGTGTAGATTACCAGTCACAACATCAAGATCGTTCCTGAGCGTGCAAGACTTCAAAGCTCAGACACATTTACTGAATGCATTCTCCAAAACTAGCTCTGACTTCAAACTTTTCTCAGAATTTCTCCTCACAATTGTAGATAATTATACTTGTCTTTAAGGTGACATCAAATCAGAAGAATGCCTTTCTCATTGCATGGACACACATGTCAGAGAAACGCAGGCTCCTTCAGTGGAACCAGCGAAACAAAAGCAGGGTCAGATGCAAGTGTGCGACCTCAAGGGTTGTTGCTCAACTTTTTTCCCCTGTACTACAGCCCTGAATTCAACATTTTCATTTCACATCCTTCTGGTCCCAAATTCAAATAAATCTTACAATATACCTACCACACAGACACATATGTAGGCAGACAGCCACCACAGACTCACACATACAACATCCAAGGAAGACCACTAATCCCTGGAGAAATACGGATTGCTGGAATTCCTCTTCCTACATTGGCTATGATCACCACTGACAGACTTGTGCTTGTTCTCTGCCAGTGCTTGTTCCTCACTTGCCTGAAGAGGGCAAAGCACGGAATGGAGGTCAATGGAAACCGCTCCTTCCATTCACTCCCAGAGGTTGTAGAGCCAACTGTTGCAGCACTTTCCAATTAAATATTGCTGTCACTGTGGGCAGCTCAGTTCAACACAGCATGTCCAAAATCATTCAATGTACTCATCCAGCCATGCAAATGCTTTTATTGCTAAGAAGTTCTCAGATCAGACCGAACAGAGGAAAAATAACAAAGAAGAAAACAAGGGAACTGCCAAGACAGGCTTTTCTCTGACGGGAACAATTTCTGAAACAACACATGTGTTAAGGTTGTGAGTTAGTGATGTATCAGTTCTACTTTTAAGTTTGATTGTCTCAATATCTTTTCCCTATGAATAGCATAAGAGTCAATGTCCCAAGACAGTTTCTTTTTTTGTAAATGTCCTGTATTGGATCATATGTCAGTTACGTGGAGCTGACAAAGACAATTCAGTTTCTTCAAAGAACCTGAAGTTATTCCACATCTGGACTAAAACAACTTTCATATGCTTTTAAACAAAACAAACAAAACCAACAGAACCCAGGTCGAAAGAGCTACCAAGAAGTAGCCTCATGAGTGGAGCACTTGCTCAGACTTTGGTGGTATATTTGGATCCCTGTCCTAAACCCTGGAGGGTTTCAGACACAGTCTTTCATGCAGGGGAATGCTGTCACTGCTCAACTATCCTACAGGCATGCCTTGAAAATCATAAGCACCATTAAAACAAGTTTCTAGAGGGGTGGGAGGAGGACAACTCACTGACTGTCATGCAGACCCGTACAGCAATTTATACATAAAATTTACATACCAGACTATCACCCCTGTTGTGTGAAGAAAAGTAAAAAAATAGTTTCTTGGCATCAGGCTTATGAGAATAGCTCTATGCAAGACACCCAAGTGAAGTAATGTGATGTTTAGCAAGAACTAAGCCTCAGTTACAATGTATTTGTTCTGACAGTTGAGTATAGAAGTTTTGGCAACTGCAATCTATATTCCCACATATATTCAATATATTTTGCTTGATGACTACATTTTCATGTGAAGTGTAAGGCTATTTTCTAGGTACCTCTTAACTTCAGGCTTTCATTTTTCTGCCAAACATATCCTCAGGAGGTCATCAAATCCTGGGTCACCGGAGACCAAGAGCAGCAAAGAGGATGATATAATCCGCATCCGGGAAAAAGGCCAAACCCAGCTCTTACTGATGCTCCAGCACTTTGATTCTGAAGGGAAACCTGCATCTTTTTTTTTCTCCTTTGCAAGATACCATCTGTTTCAAGTGGCATCAAGCAGCCAAAAGGGGTCTGTGACAGAAAAAAGCACAAGGGATTAAAAAAACCCAAGGCAAACCCAAGGAAGAATAAGCAAGAAGGCTTTGAAATAAAATACTTTAAAAAAATCTTCATTACTGATGCAAGTTGTCATTGTTAATTACAACTGAGCTGCTGTCAAGGAAATCTCCGTCACCGAATGGAGCTGATTACACTTCAAATTAAGATAAAAATCAGTCATTGATACGCTGCAGAAGAGCTGACACGTTGCATTAGCACTACTGAAATGCTTTCCTTTGATTTTTTTTTTTTACATCTGGTCATGCAAGGATCTGAGCTTTTTTCAACATGTCAAGATGTCCCCAGCCTCAGGAGAGCCAACCATGTGCGCCCCCAGCCTCTAGATGACAGCTGCAGAAATGCAGTCCCGGTGATAAATGTGATTACAAGTCCTTAAGGACACGAGTGCAGCTGCCCTCTCACCTCGCTGCAGCAGCACAGATGAAGGATGCCTACACTGAATTTGATTCCTTTCAAGCAGAAGGATACAATACATACAGCCACAATCTCCAGTGTTCATGCTTAGTGTGGTGATGTAGCTGCGCAAGGCACCCATACGTAAACAAGCTACGGACGATGACACAAAGGGTAAGTTGTAAGTAAATGCCTTACAGCTTTTCCAGGCAGCTCTTCACGAGAGTGGAAAGTATGACAGAGTGGCTGATTATTCGTGCAGAACTCAAATCCCCATGCCCCTCTGGCACGCTCTTTGGTAGCTCCAACAGCCTTGTGCACTGCTGAGAGTGAGTACTAATGCTCAAGAGATTTACTGCCTTGCTTATCCTAAGGCTGTGCTTTTTGAGAGGGGAGAGTTGTACAGCAGAGGCCTAAACAAGAAGCAAGCATGGCAGATGACATTCGCTCTGAAGCTTTAGCTCTTTATCCAGACAACATGCACACATTATTTGCACCTACGATCTTGCATTTTATTCTCTTGATAATAATGGTCTTTATGAAAGTAACACCGATGAGAAGGTATTAAAATGGAAAATATGAAACAGCAGCTGATGCTGTGTTCACAAACCGACATTAATACCTTCCAGACCATTAGAACCTTTTAAATGCTATTTTCACTATTGTTCCCAAAACTACACTCTAGTAAGACACATTAGAAACTCACATGTCAGAGCTACAGGCAGAGGATTAAAACAATTGTTTGAGAAGTATTTTCTCCTTCTACCCCATTCTTAGAAAGGAAAACATAAGATATTGTAAATCTAGAAACCAGAATCTGAGGAAAAACATTGCACATCTCGTTGCTTCCCACCCCCACTTCCCTCTGCAACTAAAGCACTTAGAGTAGCATACATCTCAGCATATTTCCAAATGTCAAATACCAGTTATATAGAAGAAAAATACGTATTCAAACACAAGTATGTAAAGAATACCAACACTTTGAAAATATAAAAGGTAACTAAATCATCAATACATACTGTTCTCCAACAGAAGCACCACTTCAACTGGCTGATAGTTGTCTGAAGAACAGATATTTCCAAATACATTACAATGAAGCAAACCTGTAATTATACATTCAGGCCTCCGGTCTGTGACATTTCCCAGCCAACCAGCATCCAAAAGGAAAAAGTGCTGACAAAGAATTAATAGCCTTACATTTTTTGACTTACAAAATAGTAAAATGATGAAACTATATAGCTAAATCCTATCGTGGCTATGAATACTGGTGCTGGGAGAGCAAACACAGGCCTGGCTACTGCAGGCAGTGGCCCACAGCCTCATGGAGCCTGGCAGCTACCGGGGTGATGGTACTAAGGGGGCATCCAGAGACTGACCCTCACCTGAGCTCACTCCAGGCACCACTCCCAGCCCAGGGGCGCAGCTGCAAAACTAAGAGGTGATTCCACCATATGGAGCAGGAGCACCGGGAGGAAAATGATGGACAATCTGTTTGTAAAAAAAAAATGTACAATTTTGGCATGATGAAGGTATGAACTTCAAGGACAAAAAATCAGCAACAAAAGCAAGTTACAGATGAAAACCTGACACTAACAGCTGATAGCAGAAGGTTTTCTTGCACTCTACAGATCTAAATCAAGTACTTGGTCAAGAATGTTTTCTTATGCTTAAGGTCAACAAAATAAAAATTAATAAAAATAATTTACATTTAATAATGAACTAATTGTTAACAAATTAATAAAATTAACACGAGTATGAGATCAGTGCATCCGTGTGCTTTGTGGGTGAAGCAAACACAGGGTGGGAAAACACAGTGGAAAGCACTGCCTCGGGAGCCCACCAGCACACACAGCAGCGTGACAGCCCAGGGAAGGTGGCAGACCGAGGGAAAAGAGAGGACTTCAAGGGTTTATCACCAGGCTGGGGCACCAAGCATATAAACTGTTTCGTAATGTTCATTCCTGCTCCTTTTATTTGTTCCACTGCCTTTGGAAATGCAAGGCTTCCCTGGTAAATGCTAATGAAAATGAGCCATTGGGATTTAAACACTGATTACTCATTTTAAATGTTACATTTATCGATGCTGGTAAGCGATCAGCTCTCCTTTAGTGCAATTATGCCATGCTTGGCCAGAGAAGTGGAACTTTTTTCAGAGCACAGCCCCGGGCTCAACTCTACAGCATAATTTTTGTACCTTAATATCGAACAAGACTTGGGCATGAACTGACAGAGACTCTTCAACTTGACTTCTGCAAAACCAAGTCTCTAAATGAGGATTCTGTGCAACCTGTAACCAATAAGAAAAAACAACTTAGAAAACTCTGTCATGTATAAAAACAAAACTGAAAATGAAACGCACTGGTGGACTCTTCCTCTGTAACTATTAGCACAGTTTCGTGCTGTCCATCTCAGAATTAGCTCAATTCACGGTGGCCCAACAGGGCAGAGAAGACAACCGCCAGCACAATCACTTCCTGCAGGACTCAAAAAATCTGATTCCTTCAACTGTGCTGTATAGAAAACAGCATTATACATGTGCTGTACAGAAAACAGCATTATATTATATATGTGGAGGAGTGGCCTGTCATGTAACACAAATGCAGCATCTCAGAGAGGCCACCTTGCACACATCAACTGGGCCTGGTCACATTGACTTCATGAAAGCTTTCACAAACACTGAAGTTCATGAGTACATCTCAGCAAAACAGAGGAAAAACTATGGAAGTAATAACATAGTAATTGCAAAATAATAAGAGAGGGATCTATAACTAAGCGTCAGTTCAACCCAGGAGTAGTTCTCCTGAATTGTGCAGTGCCAGACAAGTTTTCAAGCATGCTCCAATCGCCTTGCAGGGAGTATTCACATTTTCTAACTTCCTACCAAATCAAATACTTTCTCATTTTGCAACAAAAGCTTAAAAACTCATGATAGTATCAGCACTCATTGTTGCACTGTGTAATAACCAGATTATCTTAATGAGGCACTAAAGAGTCCTTAAACTTTTGATACAATCTCTAAAACATAAACGACACCATAATTTAGGCTGAGAGCAATGACCTGTTATAAACACCTGAAAAGTATCAGGCTTGGGACACTAAGCCATGTCATACACTGCTATTACAGCAACAAATTGCTCCATGGGTTAACACTGTGTGTTTTCCAGAAGATCTGAAGTACATCAGTTGGACTCCAGGCAGTATTTTAAGAGAAGGGAAAGGAGAGCATTTAAACCAGCTGTTATCTAGCAGCTCAATACTGATGGTCTAATTTGGAAACTGGATTAAATTGCACAGATTAACACACCATTGTACAGCTGCATGGATTTATGGTTGTCATGACAACCAGCAGAAAATGTATCCCACTAATCCTCTTCGAGCAAATCTGTCTCCATGCAGCATTAACAAGATTTATCACTAACACAGACACACTTACAGTGATTTTGTTGCAGATATCTAGATTGGTATAATCTCTTAACTCTCTCTGCATCTTAAAATGCCAATTCACAACCAGAAGGAAAGAGAGGTTCATCTTATGAATGAATGCTGGAAGCAATGAAACATCCTTGGATGTTACCTGAAATTTATTTCTTAGAAAATATTAGTGTTTTCCAATTAATTTTCCAGGGTACTGAGTGTGCAAATAGGTATTTATTTTATAAACGTAATAAAGTTACTCTTACCCTATGCTTCCCACATTACTCAGAGTCCTGTCATATTTCAAGCAAGAGACACACTGATTTCTATTTTGGAGTTACCTTTCTCAGTAACTTGTTTTCCTTGCTATGAGGAGAAGAGTTTTCAATTGTATGCTACACATAAAAGTCAGGAAAGAAAGCCAGGAAGCTGCACAGTGTTTTCAGTTCCACTACTGCCTCCTTGCAGACTAACTTACTCTGTGTAACAATAATAAAGTACAGAAAAAGGAAAAAAAAAAGGAAAATAAAAGCCATTTAGCCATTTACCTACTCTACAGAAACAGTCAGAGGCTGAGCTAATTCGTATTATTTGCCAAGTCTCCTAAAAGAGAGCTGCCCATGCAAGGATGACTACATTTTTCCAAACACACAGAAAAGCCATGATGAAGATTTTCTCAGTGTTAGACGAGAGTTTCAAAAGTTGAAGTTTATTACCTGCCTCACAGTAAAAATCAGGAAGAGAAGCAAACACTCCCAACTTCTAGGGCTCTGGAATAACACTGGAGGCCAAGACTGGCCATGCAAAAGTTGTGTGGTGTTTCCAGCTGCAAGGAGTTAATCCCATCCTTCTCAGTATGGTTCAGTATTTGTTATGTTCCCCACCCCAGCGTAGCTTCGCCTCCAAATAAAAGAGCCAAAACCGCAAATCCCCCCTGAAAAGAGCACCTTTTGAACATATACCTTACAACCATTTTTTTCAGTTGTGCTTTCCTTCCCCAGGTGATGCACTACAGCTGCTACGATGCCATATCTGCTTGGGTCAGCACTCTGTGTCTCGTGGAGTGGGAACTTGTAACACCTCCACTCCAAAGAACATCTCATTTCCTGAGTGGTGAAGTCCAGAAAATCTTCCCACAGAGTTCAACCTACATGATCCAAAGAAAAATCCTTTACAGCAAAGGGCTAATTGATCAGTATATTATATCGTAATGTGGCTACAATCACAAAATCACAGAATGGTAGAGGTTGGAAGGGACCTTGGGAGGTCATCTAGTCCGACCCCCTGCCAAAGCAGGGTCACCTAGAGCAGGTCGGACAGGATCATGTCCAGGCAGGTTTTGAATATCTCCAGAGAGGGAGATTCCATGCCCTCTGTGGGCAGCCTGTTCCAGTGCTCTGCCACCCTCAAAGTAAAGAATTTTTTCGTTATGCTCAGATGGAACTTCCTGTGTTCCAGCGTGTGCCCATTGCCCATGGTCCTGTCGCTGGGCGCCACTGAAGAGTTTGGCCTCATCCTCTTGTCCCCCGCCCTTTAGATATTTATAAGCATTGATGAAATTCCCCCTCCTCAGTCTTCTCTTCTCGAGGGTAAACAGACCCAGGTCTCTCAGCCTTTCCTCATCAGAGAGATGCTCCAGTCTCTTGATCATCTTTGTAGCCCTCTCCTAGACTCTCTCCAGTAGTTCCCTGTCTTTCTTGAACTGGGGAGCCCAGAACTGGACACAGTACTCCAGGTGTGGCCTCACCAGGGCAGAGCAGAAGGGGAGGATGACCTCCCTCAACCTGCTGGCCATGCTCTTCTTAGTGCACTCCAGGAGACCACTGGCCTTCTTGGCCATAAGGGCACATTGCTGGCTCATGGCCAACTTGTTGTCCACCAGGACCCCCAGGTCCTCGTCCGTAGGGCTTCTCTCCAGCAGATCAACCCCTAACCTGTACTGGTGCATGGGGTTATTCCTCCCCAGGTGCAGCACCCTACACTTGCCCTTGTTGAACTTCATTAGGTTCCTCTCCCCCCAACTCTCCAGCCTGTCCAGGTCTTGCTGAATGGCAGCACATTCTGGTGTGTCAGCCACTCCTCCAGTTTTGTGTCATCAGCAAACTTGTTGAGGGTACACTCTGTCCTCTCATCCAGGTCGTTCTATATGTTGAACAAGACCGGACCCAGTACTGACCCCTGGGGAACACCACTAGTTACAGGATTCCAACTGGACTCTGTGCCGCCGATCACAACCCTCTAAGCGCTGCGCAACCAATTCTTTTCCAGTGCAACTTAATTGCCTTCAGAATAGACTCACTAGATCAGAATGTATTATAATACATTAGTTATATTTGCAGTAGTGCAGGCCCTGTGTTAGTTTACCAAATTATTTTGAGTATTTTCATATGACAAAGGTAAGGACCCCACAACTGGACAACATTTTTTTAAATACACCAGAAGCTGCAATTTTTAAATCAACACTCAAAAGATCCCGAAGAAGTAACTGTAAGAATGGTAAAACTGGCATAGTCAGGTATCTTAGCTCCTAATTCCCAAACAGAACAACTGTCTAGAACTAACTAAAATCCTGAAGTCTTCGCATCTATATGTGGGATAAGACAGTAGTTAGAAAATAAGTATCAGTTGAATTAAAGGCACTAGAAGATGGATGATGATATTTAAGTGGTCTGGAAAAATAAACTCAGCCAAATTATTCACTCATTTACAGCCATGTGATTGCTCAGCCCCTGGCACAGCTTCAGATCCCAGAAAATATTTAAAAAGAAATTACCCAGTGCAAGAAAAAATACTACATATGTAATTTAGGACCCTTTTTGATATTTAATTCAGGGTTTTACATACACGTGCACAAACACCCTTCTCTCCCTGAAAATGAGAACCTGTTTTCAGTTTTCCTCCTGAGCTGTGGTGGGAACAATCTAAACACACTGTGACACATGTGACGTCAACAAATCTATTTGGTGTGACTCAACTGAAATGTCAGTTTACATCCTTAAAGGAGAAAGTCCCGAAACTACCAATTTCTTGTGACACCCGCTGCTAGCTGTTTGGCAGTAACGGTGCCAGTTGCTCTAAAACCATACGAACACATCACACTATATAAGGAATAATATCCCAACCCAGAAAACACTGAAGCACGCCCTGGCTCCTTCCGTGGAATTAGTCACACACTTTTTATGTCAAACACAATATGGGATTTCTTAGGCTGAAAATATTTTGGCTTCAGGCTCCGATCAGTCCCAGGATAAGAAGGGGGCGTCGGATAGAACACAGGTGTCTCTCAAATAATCTACATTTACATGACAATTAAAGCCCACCCACACGGGGAGCGCCCATGCCCCCAGCACAGGGCCTCGCCAATTAACATACAAATTAAAACAGCCGCGGCGAAGTACCACTGGCACTATTACAGCCTCTCCAGCGGCAGGAGGAAGGCCGCCCCGTACCGGCGGGCTCTCCCCGCTGCCCCCCGGCTGAAGCGCGGGCAGGCACCGGGGCTCAAGCGGAGCTCCCGGCAAAGGCCGCGCTGGAAGAGCAGGTACCTGACCGCCGCCTCCGCCGGGCCTCGCCCGCCGCCCGCCATTTGCTCCTGTCAGGCCGCCCGCCATTTACCCGCCTCCCTCCCCCCCTCCCGCGGCGGGGACGGGCCTTCCTCCCCCACGCAACCCCAGCGACCCTCGGGAGGGGCGGAGGGGCCTGCGCGGCTCCCGGCCACCTGGCTGAGGGGGCCGGTAGCTCCGGCTAAGGGAAGAGGATGGCGGCGGCCCCGGGCTGAGGGGGCCGGTAGCCCCGGCTGAGAGAGGAGTATGGCGGCGGCCCCGGGCTGAGGGGGCCGGTAGCCCCGGCTGAGAGAGGAGTATGGCGGCGGCCCCGGGCTGAGGGGGCCGGTAGCCCCGGCTGAGAGAGGAGTATGGCGGCGGCCCCGGGCTGAGGGGGCCGGTAGCCCCGGCTGAGAGAGGAGTATGGCGGCGGCCCCGGGCTGAGGGGGCCGGTAGCCCCGGCTGAGAGAGGAGTATGGCGGCGGCCCCGGGCTGAGGGGGCCGGTAGCCCCGGCTGAGAGAGGAGTATGGCGGCGGCCCCGGGCTGAGGGGGCCGGTAGCCCCGGCTGAGAGAGGAGTATGGCGGCGGCCCCGGGCTGAGGGGGCCGGTAGCCCCGGCTGAGAGAGGAGTATGGCGGNCCCCGCAGCCTCCGCGCTCTCCTGTCCTACGCTGGAGACCCGCACCCTGGGAGCGCACGGCCTGCACCACCCTTCCTCGCTTCAGGTCTCTTAACGGTACAAATTATTTCCTCACAAGGCCGCCAGCCCTCGTTGAGAGGGGGAGGACGCACCAGCAGGGACGCCTATGGACGTCACGGCCCCAGTTCGAGTTAAAAACCCGCTGGGCAGAGATCGCCATGGCCCAGCCTGACCGCAGGGCCGTGGCGAGGATGCGAACGCGGTCACGGAGTTGAGAACAGCCGTGGCTGAAGCAGGGCTAGATGGGAGCCGGCGAGCGGGGACAGGGCTCCGGCTCCTGCTGGACCTGCACAAGCTGCCAGATGTTTGATAAAGCTACAAACTGTTTGTGTTCTCATTATCAACAGGTTGGTTTTGTTTTTAAATTACTTGTTAGCAGCAAACGCTACAGTTTAAGAACAGAGTTGCTGGAAACAGCAACACCAACAACAAAAAAAATCTAACTGCAGGTTACACTTTTCACGATAGTCCCTGTAGAAGAGATACTTCAACCCTTAAAAATAAGCAACCAAGTCAAACATCTACTGTAAATGTTTTCTCATTGGAAATAATAATGAGTTACAGAATTTGTGTAAAAGAGTACCATATTCTGCACCATTAGCTATTTAGAAGTTCTACTGCAGGCAGGAGAAACAACACAGAGGCTCCATGATCCTCCTCTAGTGACCATTTCACACAGGGCTGACATCTGGTATGTCAGATATATATAAAGATATATGTATATATCTTCATCTTCGTAAGCCTGCAGATGAAACATGTTTTGGCTCAGGAAGACTGTTTTCTGAAAAAAAATCCCAGCTACTCCTTTCTTATTTTGCCTGAGTAACTCAGTGTTTCTCGAACTACTGATCAGCTTCCTTTCCCCTCCCTGCCCTTAGAGGAAATAGCTTATGGCCTCCCATGAGTATCACACATAAACCTAAAAGTCCACCTCTAACCTCCATCTCAATTTAATGCTCAATTTTATTTTATATCCGGACACACCTCATGTTGTTTTCTTCATTCCTGCTTTTCCATTTCTCACTGCCTAGACCCCACTGCTTTACCTGATTAGTTTCATTTGGCATAAATTCAAGCATTCACCCCATTGCAAGCTATAGACCAGTTCCTGCATAACGCAGGTCTCTGGGATCAGCAGTATATATGTTTTTAGGGGGAAAAAATGCTTCCAATGGTGCACAGGTAATAAAGACTTTGGAGAGGTCTGTGTGTCTAGGCAGCCATTTGGGGCAGAAAGAGGATGGCAAGGTGTCTGTTCCAGAGAGCAGCCAGAGCTCTGCATCTCCCATCAATCTTCCCGCCCCTGGGTATCGGCTGTTGCAGTAAGGAGGCATGAGGGACTCCACCAGTGGGAAGAATTTGGGTTTTAGACATTTGGAAAGTAAATTATAGGGATGAAGGAGTTGCCAAGGGGAAGGCTGGAGTTACTGCTTGAGGAGAGCCTTTCACCCTGTCCCTCTGGGTGAGAGAGGGATTGCTCACGGTCCCACTATGCTCCCACCCAGGCTCAGCAGGATTCTGGATGGGGCAGCACTGGGCGCAACAACATAGCATCGTTTCTCTCCTACCAAATTAATGACCTGTTACTGAAAAGGGGAGATCAACAGAACAAAGAAATAGCCCAGCTGTGCTTACCAAACCACGGCCCTGCTACCAATTCCGTGTAACATACACTGGACTTGAATTACCTAAAAGTTAGTTTCATTGGTTAGACACAAAGCCAGATAGTTCCTTTAACTCCACAGACACAGACCTTGTGTCTACATGCACAAATACCTAAAAAAGTAGTTATGCAGCTAAGCAAGCAGGCCCCTCTCCTCGGTGTTATCAAAAGATGAGCTTCTTATCAAAAGCCAGGTAAAAATACAATAGCCAACTTTTACTTTCATGATTAACATTGGGCCACATTCTCATCACTCTGCACAGAATCTCATCATATATTACTTGCATCTCAGAAAACACAAAACATCATAAAAAAGAATGCAAGTTACATTAATCAACTTGTTTGAAATTTTAATTGAGATCCATGTTTGTTTTGCAACAGTTTCTTGAAGGCTACGATGAAACACAAGAATCATTTTGAATGAGACTAAATAAAAGCACAAATCCCAGGAAATAATTCTGCATTTGGAGAAGACTGAATAGAAAAGCCTGATTTTAACTAGAGATCTACAGGATTACCAAGAGCATTAGGGAACATCTTTGCAAAAATTCCTCCCTGCAGTTAAGGCTTTGAAAAGGAAGTTTTTCAGAAGTGTGGAGAACCTCTAATTTCAAGGCAATAATTGAGAATTAGAAGTCCTTAGCTTCCTTGAACATAGAGCTAGACAATTATTTTCTAAACAAATCTAACTTTACAGAAAAGAGCTATTAATCATATTAAAAATGAGATTGATTCTTACCACTGGGAGCTGCCACTGTAACTGCCGCTCACTCAGTTTTTCCTAATTTATTGGAGGAAACAAATAATGCAACATTTCATGGTTGGTATTGTTTTATTGTCTAATATTGATTAAATTATTTACAGTCCTACTTTTCAATCCACAGTTTACCACTCATACCTATGGCTTTTATGTTTAGCACATCTTTGTGTCAAGTGTCAGAATTTTGTTTAAAAAAACAGGACCCTGATACCATATAGACACGTCTCCTATATATTTATGTTTAAACATATTCATTTTCAAAAATGACAATTTATAAAAGAAGAGTCTGCTAGTAGCTTTCTTCCAGCTCATATTTACCACAGATTCTACCGAGCTTTTCCTTTTTAAAGTGTTCCTTTTAGAGTGTCCTGCTGCCTCCACATGGAATCTGTTTCCTCCCTCAGCCCCCCACCTCTAAATTGAATAAAAAAAAAAATAAAAAAAACAGAAGCTGACAATTTTAAGCAAAAATATAAAGCGCTATAAGATTACCTACATTGCCTTTTACTGAACTAGGTTCTTGAACACTCTAGGAACTTTGTGGAAATTTAGCCAGCCAGTGTTGAAAAGGCACAGGATTTTTGTGCTCAGAGACCTCCAGCAACAATGTTTCTTCCCCAGCCTGAAAGTTAGGAACTGCTGTTAGGACACAGCAAACAGTCTGATCCAAAAATTCACAGGTACCCAATTGCCACTTACAACAGAACCCACCAGATTTTACTGATTCTTCTGCCACAGACACTCTGCAATTCTATAACAAGAGTTTGCTTCCGTTGCAAGAGGAAAAGAGGTGAAGTTAACCCTACATATAGCCAGGGATGGTGTAACAATGATACAAGCTATTCATTATTAAAATCCTCACAAAGCTGTCCCCGTCTGTGGTAATTTCTGTTCCATGGTATTACATGAATGGGAAAGTTATTTTTCACATATGAGAGAAGTTTAGTTGTACATGAAGAAAGCTAATTTTGGTCCACTTGTCCAGCTTCCTAAGGACATGTTGGAAAGCATATTGGAAAGGTGACCACTCACGGTTCAAAAACCAATGTAAAAGTTAACAAAAATAATTTGGTATTTCATTCCTAAACCTGCAGTGTCATTATTTTCCTACTCATCCACCTTTTCATTCTGTGTGTCCACTAACTGTTGAGTTTGTAAGTCTTGAGCTTGTTCATGATCTTCCTTATCTGCATCACCTACTTGATTAGGTTCCTTTTCCTCTGCTTCTTTTTGATCAACACTTTCGTATTCTACTTGTTCAAGGTCTGTTCCGTCTATAAGTTCTGCCTGAACTTCTTCCATCTGTATTTGATTTACATGCTCAACATGTAGCTGCTCCACATGAACTTCAGCACCTTGTTCAGTCTGAATATGTTCAACTTCCAAGTAACTAATTTGCACCTGTTCTTGCAGTTCATCTATTTGTGTCCCTTTCACTTGATTGTCCTGTATGAGATCCTGATGCATCTGTTCCACAGTTACCTGTGCAGGATCCACTTGTACCTGAATTACTGGTAGGACATGAACTTGCTCCACTTGTTCTATTATAGTCATTGATGTTACTGGTTCAGCTTCCACAGCTTCCACTGGAAGAACCTCTTCTGCCACTATTCGTTCTGAAATATTGTGCATTTCTTTGAGATGCCTTCTCAGCTCACTGCCTTGCATAAACCACAAATCACATAAAGTACAGTGGTTGGGTTTGTCACCGGTGTGTATTACCAAGTGATCTTTGAATTGATCCCAGCTGTTAAACACACTGTTACAAACCTGAAACAAAAGATACAGCATGTTAAACAGTGCCAACAGAAATATGACAAAGTATAGTGCCTATTTCAGATCATGGCTTCACAATTAGAGGTAAAAGCTGAGAAGTCAGCTTCAGATAAACAGAAAACCTGGTATTATTCATGCTTAAGAAACAGTATGCTATTTTGAGTTGTGCATACACAGAATACCTACAAAATTTGTAATTCAGTACAGCATTTGAAAGTTTTCTTATTTTAACCTTACGTGAAATTCACATACAGTATCATGCCCCAATAAATGTCTGGTGCTAGAGTTTTGGGTTGAAAGCTATTTATGTAATAATACTGTACAATGAAAGGGTAACACAAACTGTCCTTTTACTGAAGTTCGAGATGCAGTATCACTAGCCAACTTTTCCTTATCAGCTTCCATTTGCTCATGGCATCGGGAGGTTTAACTGGC
Source organism: Dromas ardeola (assembly GCA_013398915.1). Classification (NCBI taxonomy): domain Eukaryota; kingdom Metazoa; phylum Chordata; class Aves; order Charadriiformes; family Dromadidae; genus Dromas; species Dromas ardeola. Next base: position 41,440 of record VYZM01001292.1, on the reverse strand, counting down.
TAGACTGAACTCTCACATTTTGCCATTTCAAAAAAACAAGTGAGTGATTTCAGCAGATAAGATTCTCTTAAAACTCCATCCCTTTAATTCTCTTCCAGATAGAAGTACCACCTCAGCTGCAGACACGCTATTTTCACAAAGGACATGAGCACACTTCCTTCCCTTCCGCTGGCACGGAGGTAAGTAGCCTGAAAACAACACACAGAGACTGCAGAAATGAGTGGGGTGCCAGGGTAGAAGAGAGAGAAGAGTGGGGAAGAGTCAGGCTTGGAGTAAAGAAACAGGCTCAGTAGCATTTGTCCATGCAAGCATTCTTGTCTGCAGAAAGCGGCAAAGAACACACATTTCAACACCCCTTCACTGATGGCAAATAGTTTTGAAACAGAATGTCCCATCTCCTCATAATTTTCAGCAACAGCAAAGAAGGATGATGGAGTATCTGACAGGGATTAACTCAAGAACATGTTTGTGTAGTGCAGCTAAGTATCTCCATTTTGCTGCTGAAGTCTGTTAAAATGGATTTGTGATGCTAGTGCTATGCTTTCCCCAACCCCCCCAAGGCTAATGCTGTAGAAAGAAGTTGCACATACACTTCTTAAAATACTAACCTTATAGATCAGCACTCAAAATTACTTAGTCATACATAGGATCATAGAATAGAATCGTAGAATCATAGAATGTGTTGGGTTGGAAAGGACCTTTAAAGGTCATCTAGTCCAACCCCCCTGCAGTAAGCAGGGACATCTTCAACTAGATCAGGTTGCTCAGAGCCTCATCAAGCCTGGCCTTGAATGTCTCCAGGGATGGGGCCTCCACCACCTCTCTGGGCAACCTGTTCCAGTGTCTCACCACCCTCATTGTAAAGAACTTCCCCCTAATGTCTAATCTAAACCTACCCTGCTCTAGTTTAAAACCATTGCCCCTCGTCCTGTCGCTACATACCCTTGCAAACAGCCCCTCCCCAGCTTCCCTGTAGGCCCCCTTCAGGTACTGGAAGGCCGTTGTAAGGTCTCCCTGGAGCCTTCTCTTCTCCAGGGTGAACAACCCCAGCTCTCTCAGCCTGTGTTCATAGGAGAGGTGCTCCAGCCCTCGGATCATCTTCATGGCCCTTCTCTGGACCCACTCCAACAGGTCCATGTCCTTCTTAAGGACATACATAAAGGTAACAACTACTGGTAATGCCCAAACACATAATTATTGTTCTTGCCACGTGGAACCTAATTCAGTACTCAAGGCATACACTGGAGAGCACAAAAGTGCTCATCAAAGAAGCACAATTTTGTTTTCTCCTCTGTGTTCAGTGGGTCAAGATTTATTTATTGAACACTATGCAAATTTAGTTCTAAAGAGAGAAAAATTAAAGAAAAATTTATCCAAGAATCGCTGTAGCTTCCACAGTCTGAAGAAACACTAATCCACATTCACAACATCTGTGAAAGGATGTGGTATCAATTTAGAAAGAAAGCTATGACACAAAGCAATTAGTCTGAAGGGTCACAAAGACAAAACAGTATGTTCAGTGAAGCTATTAGATACAACTTTGTGCTATACAGTAATTCTCACATTTGGAACAAACTCATCTTTAAGACAAAGATATGCTCCCAAGAATTAACTTCAGACTAGCATAACAACTAAATGATGCAACAGCATCAGTGAAACTTCTGATTAAATGATTTGACTAGCAACACAAAATTAATTAATCTCCTGCAGTACTCAATGCTTTCTGTGAATAAGATCACCATCTCTTTTGGAATAAATAAAGGCGATACCCAGCAGTATTCTTCACTACACAACCCAGTTTAACCTCAAACCACAGCCATTCTGTGAACTGAGTAAGGTGAGCGCCTTCATGGAAAAAAAGGAGGAGAGAGAAAAAGAGGGGGAGAGGGAAAAAAAAAGAGCAAGAGAAAGAGAAAGAGCATGCAAGAAAAAAGTGTGTTCTTATTTGAGACTGTCACAGCAGTGGGGCAGCAAAATGGCAAATAAGAACACTACAACTAACCTCAGCTCTTTCATTTTCTATCTTTTCAGAATCAGCCTTTAAAAGCTAAGTAAGATTTATCTGAACAGCTTTTCAAATATTAGTTATGTATAGTGACCAAATGCCATAGCTATCCATCTACAGTGTTTATATTTGCTTAGAAGACATTACAGATTGTCATCGTAAGTTGGAATGACTTCCCCGACAAAGTCAATATATTGGGTATCAAACAGAATAATAATAAAATAGGAAATAAAACAGCACTTTTTATTGTGGACTTCAGTGAAGCATGATCACAAGCAGGAAAGGCCTAGGTCAGTGCATCAAGAACCTTGAAAAGGAAGTAGAAAGATCAGTAAAATGCAGATGAACACTTACCTACCCATAAGAATCTCTCTGATTATAAGTATTATGAGGCTCCATATCAGTAATTATGTATTTTAAATGGCACTACTTAGATACAAGAATTTATCTGTATGTCGCGGTTGAATGCGATCCTTATATTTATTTTACTAAAAGTAGCTCTTGGAGACGTAAGCCCACTCTCGTTGCCGTTCCTGCTCAGTACTCCCACACTGCCTCAGCACAGGAAGGAGGTATCTATCCTGACACTGCTGCTTCCATTACCCACCTGACACTCGTACAGCTTCTTTCTTCCCTTTTTAGCTCCAGCTCCAGACTGACAGGCCGTCAGGTGACATTTGAGCGTACTATTCCTAGCGAAACGTTCATGGCAGTTTGGACATTCAAACGGTTTTTCACCTGTTAAGACAGATACAGGGATTTGTAAGTGTATAAAACCAGCCAGTTTTCTGTGACCTCTCTCTTCTTCCCCTGTCTCCCTTTTGTTTAGATGGATAAAGTTGTGGCCAACTGGATTATTCTACAGAAGAAGAGAAAGACATTGGATGTAAACTTTATTTATGTAAATAAAAGGGCAAAAATCTAATGTGGAAACATAATTATCATTTAAAAAAAAAAAGTAACAACTCCCAGTGCCACTTAAGGTACACTTAGGTTGTTATGGATATTAGATTACTATTCTGATGAAATATCTTAAAGAAATAGCAACTATTTCTCTTTTTTTTGTCTGATAATATTTACAATTAAAGAATCGACATTAGTAAATGTATGAAGTGACACATCAAAGAAGGAAGTACTTAAATAATACAAAGTTTTACTTTCAAGAACAATAACAGCTTATGCTTGAGAGCTGAAACTGAGCTCCAGAAAAAGAAGCTGGCATGGAATGATTATGAAATAACAATGCACCAGTATTAAAACAAACAAACAAACACAGACACACACACACACCCAAAATCCAGTGAAGAGAATGCACAGAGGGACATAAATGGGAAAATAAAGGAAGATAAAAATTCCTTTCAGTTTGGCCACTTCCTTTCAAACCTGGTACCAAACACAGAAGCCAGTTAAGGACAACAGCAGGGGAAGCTGAAAACAGGTCCTTTCCTCATTTTCATCCCAAGTAGTATATTGTTATTACTGTCATCAAGTAGTAACAAAGAACAACTTGTGTCTCTGTTTACTAATTCCATCATGCACAAACACAATGAAATTCAAGGAAATTAAAAGTACAGAAAGTTAGGAACAGTGTGGTTCTTCTGAAAGTCTGATAATTAATCTGTGGAGGTGCTGACACCAACATCACTACTGAAACAAACATCTTAATGAACCCCAAAAGAGGTTGAGAGATTTCAGTGAATAACATAATCTATCCTAGCTAGTCTGAAAGCCTGCATTTTCAGGAATGCAGTAGTCATTGACTATTGAGATGGAAAGCAAATAAACCTGTATTTTCAGAAATAAAGATATTCAGAAATTCCTAATTAGCTTTTCAGAAGAAATCCACAAGTAGCCTATAATTCTCACTTACACACCTAAAGGCTACAGAAAAATGTTAAATGGTGGGAACATTCCCCTTAATGGTTCCAAAATGCTATGTTTTTAGAGACTGTTGTACAGGTAATGCAGAGGATGCTGAACGGCCATCAGTCTCGCAGGTGAAAAATTGTGAACTTTGCCCAAGCAACCAATGGATACCACAGAACAAAACCCACACACCAGACCTTCACCTGCCCTGAGATCTCGTCACATTTAAATAGTTACTTGGAGCAAGACACCAATCAGGGACGGATTTCATAGAATCACGGAATTTCAGAGTTGGAAGGGACCTCTAGAGATCATCTAGCCCAACTCCCCTGCTAAAGCAGGACTGCCTAGAGCACATTACTCAGGACTGCATCCAGACGGGTCTTGAAAGTCTCCAGAGAAGGGGACTCCACAACCTCCCTGGGCAGCCTGTTCCAGTGCTCTGTCACCCTCACCGTAAAGAAGTTTTTCCTCAGATTTGATCGGAACTTCCTATGTTCCAGCTTGTGCCCGTTACCCCTCGTCCTGTTACTGGCAACCACTGAAAAGAGCCTGGCTCCATCCTCCTTAAACCCACCCTTTAGATACTTGTAAACATTTATTCTATCCTTACTCAGATTCTTCAGTAGTCTCCAACATACTCTACCAAAAGTGTCTGAAAGTGACAATTCAAAGATAATGGTGGCAATATTCAAAGACCAAAAGACATTGCCTGACTTCTTGCACAGTGCAAGTCAACGCTGTGAGCTGGGATGCACCAGACACAGCAGTGATGGAAAACACAGAAAGCGTGCCAGATGTCTTCTCTCCTCTCCTCTGAGAAACACATTGGCGAGCTGGGGCCTAAACTCCTCTGCTAAAAGCGATAACTCCTTTTGCTTCTCCTCCCAGTGTGTCATCCAACTATGAGTTTAGACTCATCTACGCGAGATTTTACAAAGAAGGAAGGTTTTGGCCTGATCTAATGATTATCTTTTTCTCCCTTTACAAGAATGGATGAGACCTCACTTGCCAATTGTAACTCACAGGACAGAAGTTCTGACCAGAGATAGTCCAATATTGTGCTGGTCCTTTATAATCTGACAGTCACGGGAAGAAGACGGCCCCAAATAAATATTTTTAACACAAAGAAATTCATAACAACTAACACAGTGACTTTTATTTGCCTAACATATAACAAATACCGAGGAATTCAAACATAACCATAAAACTACCATATCATTATGTAGATTGGGATTAGAGAGAAATAGTAAACCTAGTTATTACTTTTTTTCCACAAACACACCAAAGACAGGCATTTATCAAATTAACTTCTTGGGATCATTTATTCAAGGTATGCAAATAGAGTCCATTTATTCACTGCTATGGAAGATGTTATTTGCAATTCAAAGTACACTTCCTGTAAAACACATTTTAGATTTACCAAGAATGGCAAAGATCTTGATTAATTTTTACTAGGAAGTTTGTATACACATTACTTCAGTTACAGGGCTTTCAGACAAGGGCAGATTAATTTAGCTGCTTGGAGCACATGATGACTCCTTCACTTCTACCTTCACTCATGTGAGCACACACACACTCTCCAAAACAGGGCAAAAAGAAAAAAAAAAAATCAAGAATGGCTAACACTGAGAAACATTAATCAGTCAAAACTTCCAGTAAAATCAGAGGGAATCAAAGCTGTTCAGTGTCCCTTTCCCTTTCTGCTAGGGAATATAAGCTTTGCAAAGTATCATCATACTGAGAGCAGTAGCTTAATCCTAAAAAATTATTTCTGTTTGAGGAAATTGCTCTTCTTGTGTAAGACAAATTAGAGCTATTGAACTCAACAGATATACATTACTTCAGTGCAGCCTTACAGAATTTCTGTCTTGTGCGGTGCTTACAATTGGCAAGTGAAATCTCATCCATCGTCATAAAGGGGAAAAAGATAATAATTAGATCAGACCCAAACTCTTCCCTCTTTATAAGTCCTGGACATGACTTTGTTAATACTTTCAGACATACATGACACACAAGACATTTCTGAGGTATTTTTTTCAGAGACTCAGAAGCTTCCTAAAGCACTGCACGCATGAGCGAGAAAGAAACTCCATGGATCTCCTTCCTTTCTTTTATTGATACCAAAGCCATTGGTAATGTCAGATACCTACATCACTTCATTACCAGCACTGGCAAGGTGTCTATTTCTGCCCCAGTTGCTATTTTCATGTTATTGCTGGTGTTGTGACTAAGCAGCAACAGGATAAAACATTTTGTAGGACATTTTGTCCCAGGCCTTTTCATTTCATTTTAGCATTCAACCAGTGCTATACAGAATTCAGAACTTAGAAAGCCTTTGGATGAATGTGAGTGTTTCCACTGACCTTCCACTACCTTAGGAGATGTTAGGGAGTTAAATGGTAGTACCTGTTTTGATTTTAAGCTTGAGGCTTTTGAAAATGCTAAACCAGAAGTAATTAGATTCCATGCATTATACTTCTATCAATACGCAATTAGAAAGTACTCTGTACCTCCCATGATATGCTAAATTGCTTTGTCCCCAAAATCCTTCATCGCAACAGGAACCAACCTATTGTGATATTTCAGTTACTCTGTTAATCTGACGCAAACATTTCTCTGAAAATACTTTTGTTAAGTAGCCTGTATCTGGATTGGTCATAATGGAGAAACACACCCTACTTCATAGGGAATAAGGATTTGCCAAAGACTGTTTATAAAGGGAACTTTTAAGGGGCTATTGAGAATGGACCGGACACAGTGTCATATATCAGTACTCAGCAGTCCCATACACAGATACAAAGAAATTTGAATTAAAAGGCTTTAACAACAGTAAGAAGCTGTGAAAGAAATAGGGCTGCTACCCTCCATTAAATTCTTATTGATGACTCATGACAGACATATTAAATGAAACCATCTGAAAGATCAGGACCACATATATTTTACATTCAGTTATCTGTATAATGCTCAGTATCTGTTCAGACAGTAGACTTCCGTGAGATGAAGTAGCAGCATCTTAACCTCCCATATTACAAAGAAGAAAGAAGGAGCAAAAGTCATTTTGTACTCAAAAGATGCTATCCAGATTTCAAAGAGGCTGATTTCACAGTAAAAAAAAAGAAGAAGAAAAAAAAAGTGTACTGTAGTCACTAGAAATGTTTTGCTGCATTAATTAACAAAGAAAAAATCAAATCATAGATAAGATGTCAAGAGCAAGGGTGAAACTTTCCAAACAAGATGGTACAAGAGAGAGTTGTTGGGGGTATTGTATGCCTAATGCAGTAGCACGCATTCGCTCTGAAGTTCTGTTACATAAGGAAACACTCTGAACTGTATTCCACTGAGAAGCTCACAGTTCTGATCATATTTCAACAGAAATAATTACCAGCAGAATTGTGAAAATAGAAGTGGCTCCTCAGTTTGGTACTTTTGAAGAAGGAAACATGCCTTCAGAAATTATTTTGAAAAAATCTTTTAGATTTAATAGACTTGAGAGAGAAGCTTCATTAGTGCTTTCTGGTTTTAGGTGCCTATTTTTAACCACTTCAATCCCACAAAATATTTTATCGATGTAAGAAAAAACGAACGAACAAACAAAAAGACAAACCAGCATTTTAGTTGTAACTAGAAGCCAAGTGTTTCTAGCACTCAGGACTTGTGTTCTCTTCAGCATATTCTCTATTTCCCCTAAACATGCAAAAACGCCAAAATGCTAGAGCCAAGGCCATAAGGACAGGACTACAGCAGTGCTCTTACCTGTGTGCTTCCGGAGGTGTTCTTTAAAATGCCCAAAGTGGTCAAACTGCTTATCACAGTACTGGCATATATGTATTTTTTTGCCAGGTCTTTGCTTCTTGCTGGCACCACCTTCATCAAGGTGGTAACAGGTGAGGTGCTGTTTCAAAGCACTTTCTCGCAGGTACCTTTTATTGCATATGTCACACTTGTAACTCTCAGTAGAGTGTGTTTTCATGTGTTCCTTAAAATGGTAAAACAATTTAAACGAACGGTTACATTTCTCACAGTGGAATAAATTGTTCACGTGTGACAGCTGAAGTTCCACAATTTCAATACCTTCTACCTGTTTGCACGAGGGATCAGTTGCACTATCACCTTCTTCTTGGATCTGGCATTTTCTCTCTCCCTGACGATACTTGCTAGTGATATCTGCCAAAAGAGCCAAAGCAGATTCATCTGATGTACCCGTTGTCTGGATGTACTTTATGGATTGCTCTGCAGAAGCTACTTCTTCAAGTGTTTCGATGCTGTCATCTTCTACTTCAATTGTCCCTTCAGCAATCTCAACCTCAATTTCAACAGGCTCTGATTCTGCAGATGGCAGTGTTTCTGTGATAACATTAGAGGTTTCAGCTATCTTCCTCTTTTTTGGTTTAGTTTTTTCTTGTGCTTGGTTTGATTCTAAGGGTGATGAATTTTCTTTGTTCCTGTAAAGCATTTGCATAAACATGGTTAAGATCCATAAGCACTGACATAACAATTCCTGCCTAATACTGAGCTTCTGCATCCAACATTCCATAGCTGTTTCTCAAAGAAGATGAATGACAAATGACCACATAATCTGTGTGTGTGTCAGAAGCTAATTTGTCCTTAATCTATACTCCTTAGAGCTGTAAAATAGCATGGTTAAAGCTGCAGAGCATCTGACATAGGGCTACTAAAGTGTTTTAAACAGCTCTGCTTGAATGATACAAAACACCTATCACGAAGAAAGGCCAGTTAACCTGAAGACATAGGTTTATCTAAGAAACTTGTGAAATTCTGTACTTGGAACGAAAACTTCCCTGAAGGAAGGAGTTCTTTGGCCTGCCTACTCAGAAATAAGATTCAAGTCCTTCCTACGCAATTCCTTCTGGAGTGTGTGCAATTGCTTGCAGCGCTTACAGCTTGGTAGAAAACACCACAGCTGTGACTTCACACAATTATTATTATAACACCTTGTACTTCAGGAAAGCACACAGCTAACAGCTGAGGTAAAAATAAAGGCCACTGGGATGTGTAAAGAGTGTTCTAGTTTCATTTTCTGGGCTTAAACACAACCCCCCACTCTGTTCCCATTCTCCCTGCACCAGACACACACAACCCCCTTCCTCCAAGATGTCAGGGACAGCGTGCCATCTCAAACAGACAGACCTCAGTGGGCCAATGCTTTCAAGTCACACCTTCAACATCATCCACAGCACTTATGTGCTAGAGCTTTTACTACTGATTATCAGTTTTGAGAATGAGTGGCTATCTTCCCCTCAAATCAGACTGAAAGGAGTAAGCTCTGCTTTTACCTTCCTTTGCAGCCTGATGAATACTTTCACATAATCTGTTCCCTCTCACTTTCACATTTCCTAGTAATAGGAGAGCTAAAGCTTCACCCAGTATCTGTAAGTCATGTCAGAGATTTGTTGCTAATGATCTAATGCAGGATACAGCTTATTAAATTGCACCTTACTCTATTCAGACATAGGAAGACAGAGCAACTGAACTTAACAGTTTCATCTAGCCTGGCTTTCTCATGTCTGGAAGGTGACAGTTTGCACATTACTGCAAGGAGCTCCAGGATCATGTTCTAAAAGAGTAATTTGCTCAGCAAAGAGGAGACTACTGTCCTTGACCACATTGCGTGAAACTTTAAACAGGGATACACACGCACAATACAACTGCATTTGAAGGAATAACAGATGGTCGTTTTCTTTCTAATCTAGATTATGTGATGTACAACCCTTTGATCCATTATACAAATAATTAGTTCTATAACCATCTCTATTCAGCTGAAGTTTCTGAAGCCTTTCAGTCAAAGCTCTGACTTGAGGCACTGTATTGCAATTCTGCCCCTCTCTCTATGGAGGAGAAAACAGAGACTGACAGTGGTACTCAATTTATTTTTCTAACAACAACAACAAAAAAAAAACGAAACAAACCTCCACAAAAAATTTTTCAAAATATATGAACAATGGAAATAACTCTAAGAATAGACTGGCTTGCATGTGTTTTCATTAAGCAAAACATTTGTTTCCATGAAACACAAAAATTACAGTGTTTACTAGTGATGCATAACCAACTAACTGCATAACATTATACAACAGGGGAAATAATTGCAGGCTGGACACTTTAGCCTGATGGATGGATCTGAACCCTGGTTCAACCGCTCTACTGGTGTGCACTGACTCAAAGTGAAACTGATTAGAACACTCTTTTTCAGTTTCAAGTTTCTTTTAAATTGCTCAAGCAGACAGCTGAAGTCTGCCTTTTTCCCTGAATAAAAAAAATAAATAAATAAACTTTTGGTGGTACCATGCTTAATCTGAATAATGTCAAAAAAGGGTATTTGTAGGGCTGGAGGGTAGGACTAGAAATGCACAACCCAATATCTTTCCTATTAAAAAAAATATACATAATTTATTCATCTCTGTTGCCAATCCACAGAATAAGCACAGAATAGGTAAATACAGAAATAAATGCTGATGTTGAAAACCAAGTTTCCAGTGTATCATATCACGGAGGGGTTTTTTTTAAACAAAACGTTAGCTGGCTACTAGAGGAACTTGGCGCCAATGCCGCTCTCCTTGACTAATGTGTCTATGGGGAGATAAAAAAGGAAGCAACAGTCTTTCCTTAGTCTGAATGCAAAGACCTTTCAGTGGGTCTAGAACAGAAAGCAAGAGTAACTGTAATGCTTGGAGCATGTACTGCCCCTCCCTCTGCCTCATGCCAGCAGAACAGTGTAGCATGCAGATGGAATGGGAAGGTGAGAGCACTTTGTGAAAGTGAAAGGAAAGGAAGGGGAAGAAAAACAGCATGATAGGACTGGCACCTGTTTTTCTCAGGTTGGAGTTTGGCAATGGCGCACAGTTCCTGGTACTGCATAAATGGTGCCACAGCAACATTTGATTAAGTATTGATCCCATGTAAGACTGATTATAACATTTACATTCATTCAAGAAGTTTGAGAGGTTAATTTTATAGAATCACAGAATCGTTATGGTTGGAAGTGACCTTTAAGATCATCAAGTCCAACCATTAACCTAGCACTGCCTTTTGCACCAAGAAGTTTTAAGATCACTACTTATTCTCTCAGAAATAGCAGGAAGCTGCATGAAATCAAAACACCAGCACAAGCTTGTTAATGTGGCCTGATTCCCTGAGGCACATCATCACTGTACACCCAGCTCTCAATTCCGTGCAGGCAGTCACATAGCACAGAGGCCTGGTATTAGTTCCCACAAAGTCACAGCCCTACGATATCTGCAACATTTACCAGCCATGTCATTTGGCATAAAGTTCCAGCCCAAAGAATGTGACATTCATTTTTTAGCCTCTATAATTCTGACCCATATCTTATAGTAGAAGAGTATGCGGTCCCACACAAATTTAGGAGGTTGCAGGATAAGGAAGAGCACTGCAAAATACTGGCAACCGACTCTTGCAAAAGGATTCTTGTAACTCCACATTTCAGTGTTGGGAAGAAAAAGAGGCTTATGCGCTTACCTGATTTCAAGTGCTTTGATCGCTTCTAACATCTGTAGATATTCAGCTGCTTTCCAAACATCATTTGCTTCTTCCTCACCTTGGACCATTAGTTTTGCTGTATAGGTGAACTCAATTAGGTGACGAAATGCCATGTTACTTACACCTATATACAGACAAGAAAAACAACAGTTTCTTCTAGCAATTCCTCAGTTTCATCCATCTGATGAATACTGCACACTTGCTTGCTCACCATTTTGCTCACAGTACTATAGCTGCCACTTTCATGAAGATGACACCCTTAAAAGGCTCATGTTGGAACAAAAAGTCTACTATAGAAACACGTGAATCTGGAACTACAGAGTTATGCCGCAGCAAAGACAAAAGAAAGGATAAGACAGGCAAAAAGTTGTTTGAAAAATAAAAAGTATAGATTTAAACACAAAAATACAATCTCTCTCAAGAGACCTCCGAGCAGCATGTTACTGGAAGCTGAAATACTGCTCCAGGAATTTGCTCCCTGCTTACCAGGCAAGTATAGCTCCATGTCCATCCTGTTCTTGCATCCCAGCCAAGGCATCTGCCATTGGCCATCACTGGCAGCCTTTTCCTCTGACCAGAACGGCAGTTGTCAGGGAAAAGATTATGTGTCACACTGTTAGTTCTAGAAACACACAGAGTCTGCCTTACCTCCATTAAACATGTACTGGGGGGAATGAAAAAAAAAAAAGGAAAAAAAAAAAGAAAAAACCACCCACATAACCTCATACTTTTCCTTCCAAAAGATTGAATTCAAGGCTTCAGAAGAATTTTTTTTCCACTGGTAGTAGCTGCCTCAGGACAACTCAAGAGCTGAGATCTAGAAAGCTAATTGATATGACCAAGCATGTATGTAAGGCCATACCAAGGATACTACATTCATTTCCAGTTTGGGCACACAACTCTGAAGGTTTTTATTTGCACAAATCATACTACCTTCAATCTCCACCAGGGGCTCCTGAGTGAAATCTTGGAAGAATTTGTAGAAGAACTGGCTACAGGCAGCAAGAACAGCCTTATGAGCTTTGAAATGGTGACCTACAAAGTGAGAAAAAAATTTTGGTTTAGGACAACACCTTCCTCACTCATAGCGCAGAATAAGTGCAGATGCAGAAAAGAGACCACCCAGCCTACAAATATATTCCAGCAGCATACAGTCACTTAGTATTTCTGTTTGTAACATGGGATACTACCGCAGCTAGCCTGTCCCATCTCATGCAGACCCTTGCAGACATCACTGAGCTTGCTGAAGCTCTGCAAATCAATCAGCAATGCAACCATTTACTCCGGTGTTTCTCTTTTCAGTTATTTAAGTTACGGGAAATTCCTATGCAAACTCTTTCCTGTATGTCTTGGGCTCAGCTCTCAGATTTTATCCAGGTTCTCAGTGGTTTTTGTTGCTCTTACAGGCTGATGTATTTTATCACCACTTCTGCCAGCATAAACACCACTGCAGAACAGAAGTGTTTCTGCTCTGTTCATCCTGTTTTCCAGAAAGAACTGTGTATTCCCCATCACTGTGTTGCCTTCTCCCTGGTGCAGGCATGAACGTTCATAAGGCTCCATGGGACAGAGATAAGAGACGCAACATGGATTAGAACTACACAGCTGCACACAAAAACAGCTCTGAGCTCAACACATGGATTTGATAATACCAGAGTAGGAACAAACACTCAGGGTAAGTTTTGTGCAAGTGCTGTCAGTCAAACTACAGTAATTCCTGAAGAGTAATTTTTTCTTTATTTGCTTCCTTTTTTCTAATCCGGGACGCTTCTCCTTCAAGTGAGTTCTTGCTATCCTTTTAAAGATCAGGTGGTACTCCTTTAGCTAAGTGTGTGTCCTAGTGGACGCTGCCTATCTTCCCTGAAGTCCTCATCTGTTCTAAGACATGTTTGGGATAAGAAGCAATCTGAGGTGATCTATCAGACACCACCTTTTCTAAGGAAATAATAAGCAATCTCCATCATCCTTTTAAACTAATATTTATGTCTTTAGAGCACATATAAAAAGAAAAAGAAAAGTAAATGCTTCTACACTATTTTAACAATATATTAAAATAGCAGCCAGATACCAGAGAAGCAAGAAGTAAATTTTATTTCAAGGTGTTGGTTTGGATTTTTTGTTTGTTTTTTTTTTTTTTAAAACCACAATATTTGTACAAGTTCTCTGCATGCAAACAGTGAGCTCAAATTAGGGAAAAATATTTTAATAATGTTTTGTAAATCTTTAAACAACACGTTAAATATAGCACAGCAGTTTCAAAGTGGTCTTCTATCTGAAAATATTTAGCCCCTTGTTTGGAAAATCGCTGCTGGAGACTCTGTTCACCCCGAGATTTTAAACAAAACGCTGCAAGCAACTCCAGTACAGAACCAAGAATTTGTTGGCAGCCCAATCTGACAACTGACCTGTGACAAACTCAACCGCTTCCCAGCACAGCTTTCAGAATTCTCTGTATACCAACTGGTTCTCAGGCCTGTACATACCATCGACAATCAGTGTGATATCTGTAAACTGGTCCTGCTCACGTTGTTCATTCAGTCTATCCAAAATAACTTTATAGTGTTCAGGGAATTCCTGGATACATTCCATCGTTTCTTCGGCTTCCATGGCAAACGGACTAGTCTGCAAAAGATGTGATGTGAGAGTAAGAATACTGCGACTCTCAGTAAATACTATGCACAGTCCGGTTAGTATACAAACATAAACTAACTAGCACTTTTCAGGGACTACAAAACCAACTGAAACACTAACTGTCTTGGTAACAGGTTTACCTGATTTTAGCTGACAGGCTAATGGTAGGGTAAGTATATGGAATATTGCCTTATTTATACACACGAAAAAACAGTCCAAGTGGGTAAGTGCATCTCTTTATTCTACAGATTCAGCAGGGAACCATCTCCCTCAAAGCAAATACTGCAGGGATGTAACATCTCCACAGCCAACTATTCAACACCACCACTGCAGCACAATGTCAGAATCTTTATATGGTTACTTCTCGCAATTCTACCAATCTACTTGGTGGAAGAACAGTTCTTAAAATTTTCATACTTAAGTCACATTTTGCACCTGGTGAACACAGGATGTCTACTTCCTTTAAATAAAAATGTAACAAAGCAGCACTTTTCAGCTTCTGAGTACGTACGAGTTCCAGGGATTTAATGGGCTGTCACACCCAATAGCAAAGAGCACCTTATTCACCCAGCCTTCTTGCACTTTTCCACGTGCAAGGTGAGATATTCTTTGCCACCTTTTGAGAGAGACACACATGTTTGTAATGTGGTGGCCCTTCCTCCCTTACTTATACAACAAAGATAGTTGGGGGCAGGAGTTGCAGAGGTTCTCAAACCTGAAGAGGTTTAGCAGAACTCTGTGCCTGTAGACAAGATGCAGATGTTAGTCTGCTGCTTATGCAAAAGAACCTCTGGGGAGTGTCCAAGTGCTTCAATGAATGCATTTCACAAATTAAGTCCAGGCAAAATAACTTCAGATCTGTGCAGCAGCACTCATCCTCAACTCCCACATTCACATGGCTCACACTGAGAATGCTACAGAAAAAGCGAAGACATTTCAAAGTCACTTTAGCACAGAAACATTGTTTCTTCTCACAGGCTAACTCACTTTGAAGAACATGTGGTTTCTGAATGAGTCATAAAGGAATTTGAGACATAGCCTTCCCTGTACTGTTACACCTAGTGTGAACAAAAGGAAGACAGTCAGGAGAGTGACTAGTATCAAACCAAACATTGAACATAGAGATGGAAATTTCTGGTGTGGCAAAGAACCAGTTTTCTTTAGGGTGCTGAAGAAACTGGAGAGCAGGTGCTCCCTGACTTCTGGTGCAGATTCTTTTTGTGTGTGATTGGAACTGGGAAGTCCTGAGTGCAAAACTGTTATTTACGTGTACTAACCACGTCTGAGCTGATGCCACCATGCTTGCTAACTTCCCCGTGCGGCTGTGTAAATTCTGCCTCACTTGTAACAAATATGGGTATATGGGGTTCGACAGAAGTAGAGAGGAGAATTACACAGTTATGGTAATGGCAAAGCTATTTTCTTATAACTAACAGACATCAAGTAAAGGAAATTGTGGAATTCTTATTTTCACCACAAATCACACTTTCATGCCTCTGTCATGGTTTCAGTAGGCATTGAGTTAAAATTTTTACTAGTAGCTGGTATAGCTTTGGATGTGAGATGAGAAATACTTATAGTAGTGCACTGGTGGTTTTGGTTGTTGCTAAGCTCTCAAGGCCTTTTCTGCTCCTCACAGCACCCCGCCAGCAAGCAGGCGGGGGGTGCACAAGAAGTTGGGAGGGGACACAGCCAGGACAGCTGACCCCAACAGACCAGAGTGATATTCCATACCATATGACATCATGCTCAGTATATAAAGCTGGGGGAAGAAGAAGGAAGGGGAAGACATTCTGAGTTATGGCGTTTGTCTTCCCACGTGAACGTTACGTGATGGAGCCCTGCTTTCCTGGAGATGGCTGAACACCTGCCTGACAATGGGAAGTGGTGAATGAATTCCTTGTGTTGCTTTGCTTGTGTGCAACAGCTGTTGCTTTACTTATTAAACTGTCTTTATCTCAACTCACGAGTTTTCTCGCTTTTACTCTTCTGATTCTCTCCTGCATCCCCAACTTGGGGAATGAGCGAGCAGCTGCATGGTTCTGGTTGCTGGCTGGGGTTAAACCACAACAGCATCTCAGAAAAACTGGCCCATGAAGAAGTCATTTTTCCAATAGTATGAAAAAAGAAGAGCAGAAGCAACAACTTACGGAAGTCTAGCTCTACCTGCTACCACTGCTTTGCCAAGCAGACACTGAAATACCTATCAGAGTCTTAAAGGGGCAGAGGAGACCAGCCTGTCAGGGGAAGAAGGAAGGTGAGGTGGAAGGAAGCAGATGCTACTGCTGCTTTCACTTCATCTCATCTGTAATGATGGGTCTAAGACAGATGACCAACTGCTCCTGCCTTTCTTCTGTCATCTGGTATTCCATGTAAAGTCTCATGTGGGAAGCTGTCAGCCATTAACTTCACGCTTGATTCTTCTTGCCAATTTCTGACACATCATAAAAGGATAGATGACTTGCACTTAAAAGCATAGTTCCTTAAAAGTTGAACAATTTTGACCTCCAGCTCTCATGATTTCCACCTACCCAAATGAAATTTACTTCCAAACTGGATACTTGTAGTGGTATCTTACCAAAAACACCCTCAAAATAATAAAGTAACCTCCATGCTACCAAATCTAAGAAACCAAAAAACAAAAAAAAAACCAAACAAAAAAAAAAACAAAAAACCCCAAAAAACAAAAAAAAAACCAAACAAAAAAAAAAACAAAACACAAAAAACCCCAAGAACTACTAAAAAGTATGAATTTATTGCATATCTAAATGCAGTTGCAGCATTCATTGAGGATTCTCGTTTCAAAAAACTCAGTGTTATTGCAGAAAAAAGCCCAACAGAACAGCATATATTCAGTAAGAGCATGACTACTTCTGGAGGAAGAAGTGAAAGGTACAGCCAAGAAAACCCAGAAGCCAAGGAAGGCAGACAGAAGTGATCCAAGTCGCCACTTACGAGTAGGCTCATAGATAAGCGACGGAAATTGGACTACTTCAATTGTTTTTCTTGGAAGTTGCAGTCAAATACTGATTCAACCTTATCAGCTGTTAACAACAGAAGCATCTCATATGACGGAATCATGGAATCGTCTAGATTGGAAGGGACCTTTAAGACCATTGAGCCCAAGATACGTGTATGATTTGCAGATCTGGTTTTATACCTCTCCCTCAATGAACCCATCTTATTATTACTACCCGCATTGTAGGCACCAGCCATGTGTTTTCCTTGCGCACACAGGAAGGCGGGCAGGCAGCGCGGTGTCAGGGCAATTCCCGGAGGAGCAGCCCCAGCACTGGTCACACCACCGCCACCTCGCTGTGGCCATCTCAGGAACGGGGACTCTGAGGGGGGTCTGGCGGCCAACACCAGTGATTACTCCCAGGTGACAATGACGGAGAACTTCTTGCCCCCTTTCCCGCCTGTTTTCCCCCGAAAGTAGCAGCCGCTTGGCAGTGACGCCCGCTAGCCCCGCGCTGGCCACGGACAAGGCCTCGCTGCCGCCGCGGCGGAGGCGGCCCAGCAGCAACGCGCCGACGGCCGGGCCGGGGCCGCCCTTCTTCCCCCCTCAGTCGGGCCGGACCCCGTCTACCCCGCGCGCGATCCTCCCCTGGGCTTCAGCCCTGTCGCCCCA
>VYZM01001292.1:0-23520 GCA_013398915.1 Dromas ardeola | reverse complement strand
GAGGCGCCGCCAAGTAGGGGACCTGGGCGGCTGCCGGCCCCGAGCCCTGCGCTTCGCAGCGCCGCCGCCTCGTTAGTCCTTATTACGTCATCAAAGCGCGCATTAAATCGATCCCTTTTCAATTCCCGGCTGGGCCGCGGCCCGGCGCCCCGCGGGGCGGAGGGGAGGCGGTTCCGCCCGGTACTCACCGCGAGGAGCCGCTTGCCCCGCCGCGCCCGCTCCGCTGTGGCCGCTTCCTGCTCCACAGCACGCTGGAAAGCGGGGCGGGCTCCGGCCAATCGCGACTCGCATTCCCGGCCTGCACCGCGCGGAGGAAGTGACGTCCTGGGTCACCCTCCACGCGGCGGCGGGGCGGGAGCTCAGCGGCCCGGTGCATTCTGGGAGTTGTAGTTCCGATGAGTAGCGGCACTGTCCGGGGCGGGCAGGAGGGACACCCGCCCGCCTTCCCCCGGGACTGGCACCCCTGGCGCCGCCGCTGAGGGTCGGGGCAGGGCCGGGAGCCCCGGCGGCGGGCAGGAGGGCTGGCGGGAAGAGCGGCCGTGGCCGGCGGTGTCGGCTGTGGCGACCCCCAGAGGGGCAGCGCTGGTGGCTGGGGTGTAAGGGGAGTGCAAGATATGATTAAGATAAGGTTAGATTTAGATAAGATTAAACACCGTCGTTATTCCCAAAACACGAGTTGGCTCATCCACCGGTTTCAGAAGTGAACCAGCGAGACGATAGGACGAGGGGTAGTGGCTTCACACTGGAAGAGGGGAGATTTAGATTCGATATCAGGAAGAAATTCTTCCTTCTGAGGGTGGTGAGACACTGGAACAGGTTGCCCAGGGAAGCTGTGGATGCCCCATCCCTGGAGGCGTTAAAGACCAGGCTGGATGGGGCTTTGAGCAGCCTGGTCTAGTGGGAGGTGTCCCTGCCAGGGAGATTGGGACTAGATTAGTCTTTAAGGTCCCTTCTAACCAGAACCGTTCTGTGATTCTGTCTGTGTTAATGGCTGTCGTAACCCAGTGCTGGCAGCGTTTGACTGCCCGCGCTGCCAGATCAGACCCAGCAAACACAGGGGTACATGGTGATGGCTGAGAGAAACGCGTATGTCTGCTCTTCTGGATGTGCTTTGCAGTTGCATTGCTGTATTTTGGGCTCCTGCCTATGCTGCGTTGCACAGGTTGCCAGAACGTTCTGGAAGGCAGGCGGTGGCGGGGCCCAGAGCAGGAGCACCCCCAGCCCTCGTCAGCACATCTTGACTGTTGCAGGATTGTCCCCAGCTCTGCTGGCTGAACCAGGCCCCCTCCGTCACACAGCCACTCTTCCCTGCTGGGCCTGCACACCGCGGTGTTTTGCTTTTATAATTTAAATCGAGTGGTACTCGAAATGAGTATCATGAAGGGGTGCCGAAAGCTGCCCTGGCATCCGGCCCCGCAAGGCTGCCGTTCTCATCCGTGTTGCACAGCTTGGCCCCTCCAGCCCCAAGGCCCCACGGCTGAAGAAGAAAACGGCCGAGCAGCACGTCACAGCTCCGCCTGAGCTCATGGGGTATTTGGCCAAGGCGCCTTAGGAACAGACAACAAGTCCTGTCCATGCGCTGGCAACACAAAGCTTCCGATTC
Organism: Dromas ardeola; assembly: GCA_013398915.1. Taxonomy (NCBI): domain Eukaryota; kingdom Metazoa; phylum Chordata; class Aves; order Charadriiformes; family Dromadidae; genus Dromas; species Dromas ardeola. Next base: position 21,917 of record VYZM01001292.1, on the reverse strand, counting down.
TCTTCTAGGCCAGAGTCTTCAGGGGTATCATGAGTCAGCCAGGCTCCCTGTGGTGTCACCAGATGAAAAGGTATTCATCCAAATAAACCAGTACTATAATTTAACTTGTCAAAACAGGCACAATGTTCATCCCTTTGGCAGCCCCTGTGTCCATCATGACAGCAGAAGAGCTGCCACATGCAATGCCTGTACGTTGTGGGGAGTTTGCCCATATAATTCCTGTGAATGGACTTGTTTATGAATGCCGTCACTTTTCCCTGGTGCCAGATCTACATGATTTCTTTCGCCATGTTCATCCTACACTAAAAGGGTAAATGCCTATGAAGTTAAGGTAGCCGTTCAGCATAGAAATCCTGTAACATCAAAACATAAGTAATAGACATTCAGTCAAGTTCAAATTAATTTTTATATACTCTTTAATACATATACTCCTAAGACTCCTCATAGTGTTTTATAATACAGGAATACAAGAAAATTGCATCAATACTGATGGTTTGTAATGTAATATAAAAAAGTTTGAAGTCAAATTTCTGTCCCTTTTATTTCCTCATGTTATTGCTTAGTGGCCTTGCTAATGTGGCAATACTATTGTTCTTGTTAGTAGGTCTGCTCAGACAATTGTTTTCAATCTAGTTGTCATCTGCCACACCCATTCTTGTTTTCTGGTACACGGCAGTACTTTAGCAATGTTGTTGACTCCTGCATTTAAAAAATACAAAGGTTCCTTTAAAACCATTATAGATCTAATTTTTAGGTGAAGAACTTTATCCCCAGTAGCTTGTGGTTCAAGTTGAAATATTGCTAAAGTTACTGCTATAGAACCAAAATAGAACACAAGAATTAAGGATTTCCATTCCAGCACCTTCTACCTATCCAGACAAGGTTTCCTTACTTTTCCTTATTTATGTTTTTTTCTGATAATTTGCTTTTTTTTCCATGGCATTTTCCATAGTGTTTCTTTCTTTACTTTTTTCCTATGGCTGCACCCTTCTAATTGTACTGCCAGGTTAGGTGTGAGCTTTTAAATGAATGGCTCATAATTTGTCCTAATAGCTTTTCAAATATAAAATTAGACTGATCAAGCCATAACTTTTCAGGTTCTCCTTTTCCTGTCTCCAAGATGGGTGTGGTGTTTCCCAGCACTACCCCTAGGATTTCAGAGAGTTATGTTACAAAACAATACAATTTAGTTGTGAGTCTCAAAATAGTCTGGTTTATAATGTATTTTATTTACACGAGGAAAAAAATGTTAGGCAAACGTTCAAATTGTCTTTATCCGTATTTCTGATTCAACCCATATTAGCCATTTGTATGGCAAAAAATTCCCTATGTTTTTTTTCTTTTTCCAGAATCACTTCGGTGGCACTCTGGAGAAATCTGTACTCATTAAGATAACCTGATAAGCCTTCTGGACACAATATTCAGATGAGTTTGTGAATAATACCAAAGCGTAGATGTTCCCTTCCAGCCCTGGGCTTCTTAAGGCAGTGTTAAAGAAGGCGGAGAACACCCCGCCAGCCTGAGTGTTGGTAACATCTCCCAGAGAGAGCTGTGAAGTAGCAAACAGAAAAAATAGAATACTGAACTAAGCGTAGAAACTGTGAATCATACATTTCCCTTCTTTAATGAAGAAAACCTTTCTTTTCTGAAGAAATGAAGGCATTAATAAACTGCAGATGTGAAACCAAGAATTCAGAAGGCATGCTTATGTGCAGGATTGAGTAGATGATAACTGTTTTCCAAAAGTGGTTAATTCAGATTACAGATGAAGGCCAGAAGGAACCATTAGCTTGTCTCACGCAAGGCTGTTCACCTCTCAGCCTGTGACCTACACCCGTCTTGGTTGGTGGAGAGTTCTGACTGTCTCCCCAATAGTGTTGAAAGCTGCCTGGTGCACTCCTCGCACACCCAGATCCCCCACCATATAGTCCCACATCAGGACCAAATGATTTACCCAGGGAGGCACGGAATTCAGAGAGCTACAACATGGCCTTTTCTGGTCTCTTCTATTAAAACAAGTCTTATGAAATCACCTGCTCTTTCCTGTAGAGATATCAATCATTTGCAAGAAATCTCTCTATCAGACGACTTAGCACATCTCCATTGCACAACGGCTTGTTCTGTGCATGAAAGGGCTTTAACTGTCATGCCTAGAGCAAGCCAGATGTGTGCTCTTACGCAAGAGAAAAACATTTCTGCAGAGCCCCTTTCGTAGGTATGCCTCGTGGAACAATGTCAGTGACCGTTTGTAATGTTTTAAAGGAAAATAAATATGGGTTGTGCCTCTGACAGAGAGCTGTTCTGTTAATTCTCCTCGTTACTATTTCAAGAGGGAAGGGAAAATATAAGGAATTAATGAAAGTCCAAACAATAGCAGTAACTGTAAAACACAATGCTTGAAAACTGTAACGTGCTGAATTGTGAACTGATGTTAAAAATGCTTAAACCTTACATCTGCAACACAAAGATGTCAGCTTGTTCCTTTGTTATATTTTCAGAGGAAATGCACAGCTAGGACAGGATGTGCGTTTATATCTACTCTGTATTATCTGAACAAGGTCTGCACCAAATCTGATCTACTGTGTGCAAGTTTCGTATTTTTGTGACCTCACGAAGATCAGCTGACTAGTGAAATCAGGGAGATCAGTGTTTGGCAAACACTGGAAGAGAGGGTTGTTGAATTCTAGCATTCTTATCCAAATATTTTCCTTTATATTGTTTCAAATATCTGGAAGAAGAAGCAAGTCTAAGAACCTAGTTTCTATCAGTTTCATAAAACATAGTGATTTGGATTCTGCAGAATTATGAGAAGCATGCTTAGAAGAATTGTATAATGGCTTAGTGCTTAAATAACACTAGCTATAAAGTACTTTGCTATTTTTTACTTTTATTCCAGAATATAGAATCATAGAATTCTAGAATCATAGGTTGGTTTGGAAAGGTCCTTTAAAGATCACCTACTCCAGCTCCCAATATAAATTCAGCAGGCCTTGGTTGGGTCAGTACATCTCTGGGAAACCTCTTAAGGAAAACCTTTGTTAAAAAGTTACCTGTGTTAAGATAACTATATACCATGCCATTTTTTCATGGGTATGCATTGTGCATCATGTGTAGAAATAACATACATATGCATGGTTTATAAAGATTTTGTATATGTAGATATTACCTCTTCCAGAGGTAACACAGATTTTCACAAGCAAATATTCTGTAACCTGATTTGCAAAGTATTTTTGTTTCGTGGGTCTTTTTATAAGCAACAGTGAACATAGAGCATCAGGGCATGAAATGTGATTTTTCTAGCTGTATTTAATCATCCATGGAGATCTACAGAGTCTTGAAAGGATTAAAGCTAAACTGGCAGAAAAGGTTTTGACCTAGTCCACTATCAGTGCTGCAGTTCCATATGTTATACACGCAGAAACATGAACAGATAATTTTAGATTACTCCTTCTGTCAGGCCATGTAATCTTCCTAGAAAACAGTAAACCTATGGACCAAATTATTGCTGGGAGAAATTACATCTGGGTGATAGGTTCATAAAATGTTCACTATAGATGAAAGTTTACTTCAGAACCTTGAGACAATCAGGGAAATGTTTCACATGCAATCAAGATAATATTAAAAGCAATAAAAAGTTGGAAAGATGGGCAAACTAGAAATAATTCTTCCCAGTACCTAGGGGAAGATTTTTGTCCTTTGTCATAGTTTAACCCCAGCTGGCAACTAGAACCACGCAGCTGCTCACTCACTCCCCTGAGCTGGGATGGGGGAGAGAATCAGAAGAGTAAAAGCGAGAAAACTCATGGGTTGAGATAAAGACAGTTTAATAAGTAAAGCAAAAGCTGTACACACAAGCAAAGCAACACAAGGAATTAATTCGCTGCATCTCCAGGAAAGCAGGGCTTCATGACACCTAACAGTCACTTGGGAAGACAAACGCCATAACTCAGAATGTCCCCCCTTCCTCCTTCTTCCTGCAGCTTTATACACTGAGCATGACGTCATATGGCATGGAATATCCCTCTGGTCAGTTGGGGTCAGCTGTCCCGGCTGTGTCCCCTCCCAGCTTCTTGTGCCCTCCCAGCCTGCTCGCTGGTGGGGCGGTGTGAGGAGCAGAAGACCATGCAAGACCATGCGTGCTATGTGGCATGTTTACTGCAGCTGTGCCAATTGTAACAGCAACTACTTCCTTGGCAGACACAGGCGGAGCAGCTACCAAAGCACATGTGCTACTGAAAGAGCACCCAGCCACCGTCTGTGCTGTTCTGTAAGTCTTTGAGACCAGCCTCGTGCACGATCCACACTGCAAACCTCAAACAGTGCCTGAGCTGCTGACTGCACAATGATTTGCCTGAACAGTGGAGAATGAAGTCCTACATTTGGCTTCAGGACAACTAGATATCTGGAAACCTGCATGATCCTTTATATATTTTGTAACTTACCTTGGACACGTGTCTGCGTTAAAGAAGCAACAAAAAATTTATCATTAACTTAAAACATTTACAAGCGAGACATCATGAGGTCTTTGCAAAATGGGAAATATAATTAAAAAGCATTTATTGTTAATTATTACTGTTATTGCAGTCATGGGATCACTTATGCATTTAGTTTTCTGGTCTGTCCTTCCTGAATGCCAGCTAGCTGTGTTAGAGAGAATGTTCTGCAGCTTTATTGACATGGTTTTTAAAGTGCTACAAGTTTTTTTTCACTTGACATCCGTATTTTGTTTCCCCTTCTTGAGTTCTTGCAGGAAATTTGGCAATGATTGTGATGCAGGATCAGCACAAATCCCTATTTTGTTTTTCTTCTTGTTTTCTCTTTTTGCTGACAAGAAAAAGTTTGGAGAAATTCAACTTGCAGTTTAGAGGGCTGGATAAAACGCTGATGGTCAAAGACAGGTGTGGGAGCTGCTCAGCTGTTCCGCCATGAGACACTGACCCTGGGCTCTACTGGGGACACCACCACATCCTTAAATCCAATTCTTAAGACTGTTGTATGCTTGATATGTAAATTATAACTAGTAAATAATACAAGGCATACCTGAGTAATATTTTGAACGTGTCTTCCTGCTAAGAGACAGCCATTAAAAATGAAAATAGAGGTCAACCAGAGATGAGGACTTACCAAAGTAAAATGCCAACTTGTGCCTCACCGCTCGGGTAGTTCTACAAGAGTCTTTGCAAATGAGCAGCCTTGCAAACCTCTATTGACTGGAGAGATGTTGAGGCATACTGTGATGACTGTTTCTTGTCAGGACCAGGACTCACTCACTTTTCAAGTTCCACAGGTTGAGCCAGTGCTTTTAGAAAGGGATGAGGAGACTCAAAGGTGGGTATTGCTGTTATTGCCTGTAATTAGAGAACATGATATGAAGTTCATTGTGAATTCTCAGACGAGCCTAGAGGTCCATCCAAACACATGTGAACGTATGAAATAATGGCAATTTCATAGAAGCAACCAATAGTGGCTCCTTGAATTTTTTTCAGGGCAGATTTTTTTTTTGTCTTTGCTGTTTGCAGTGATGTGGAGTAGTGTGATGGCTTGTGCAGGTGACTTCCAAAGGTGTCCCCAGACAAAATGTCATCGTATTTTCTCTACTCTCACTTCTCTTTCTTTCAAACACTGAGTTAGTTCCTCTGTGTTGCATTCTGCACTCTTTATTCTGGAATGCTATAATAGATCTGCTACTCTGATTTTGACTTTTCCCTCAACCAGCCGAAACCTAGGAGACCAAAGCTGTAGGAAAAATAGGAAAACTGCCACTGTTAAGGTAGGGCTAATATGTTTGTCAGATATAATGGTCTGCAATCTTTGCTGGCCCATTGTCAACTTAATACAGAAATAATATCCTGTTCTCAAAATTTTGCTTTGCCTTCATTGTTACCTTCAAGAACTGCACCTGTGGAAAATAAAATGTAGGACTGTAATATCAGAAGATTTAGGACTTCTGTTACGCGTGTTTCATCCAAAACACACAAAAAGAAATGTATGTTAATAATTATAATTTTCAGCAAAATGTGAACTCTTCAGGAGAATAGGAAATACTTGGAGGTAGTAATGGTCTGTCTCTTTTTTTTTTACCAGTTAGTATGAATTTATCACAGCTACATTATATAGTCTAGTATTAAAGCTGTTCCAGTCTATTCAATCAGTAAGCATTTAGCACTTCCAGAAGGTGTGCTGTCATCCAGCTGACTATAGCATTCCCAGTACGTTCTGAGTGGGGGCTGCAGATACCAAGTAGCTATATATCTATAACTGGTACTGCAGCTGCTCAACGTTTGACAAAGTACTGTCTGCTGAAGGCACAATTTGTAAGCCAGCATAGCTTTGTTAACAGAAATCGAATCTAGACAGGGGCTGAATGCTAGTCACTATTGCTAACTCTAAATAATGGCACTGACAGCAGCAGGAAAGGTGTTACAGTAAGATAGCTGCTGTAAGTCCTCCTTGCATATCAAATGATGTTTCCTGATATCAAATGATGTATCTGATATAAATCAGATAAAGATCTGACCCTTCCGGTCTTCTATCAGCATTCAAATAGCAGGAGGCAGTCAGTCTGTTCAGGATTTGATTGTTGCAAGCATGTGTTTAAGCACAGCTCTCCTCCTGCTTCTGTACAGAACATATTTAATACACAGTTCAGTTCTTCCACCAGTCCTCAGAAGGTCAGTATTGCTTTACAGTATTTATCTACAGAGGCCACTGCACTTACATTTTGAGTTCATTACGGTACAAGGAGGCCCCTTTTTTTGTGAAAATAGTTTTTACTCATGGTGTGAGTAAATGGCTATCAATCTCAGTTTCATGTGCTGCAGCAGCAAAGCATATTTTGTTAAGTGAAAACTTTCACTTAGATCAATCTACTTTTGTATTTCACCTGCGAATTGCTTCATCAGTTCACAACAATCTGATACTTAGAACACTTTGATGCTGAAATGGCAGCTGCTTTTGAATTTCTGAGATGAACAGAACAGTAAAAGATGGTTGATTTAGGCAGTTATACCTTCGTTACTGGTGTTGGTGGCACATTCACACACTCTTACCCTAAGAAGGGCACACAAGATTTTTTTCACAGTTCAGCATTCCAGGACTATGCTGTCTGAAAAGAAGTATCATCAACAATCAACCTTCAGTATTGTGTATTCAGAGCCATAAGTATTTTTAGTTTGTCAGACTCCATTTCGTGTAAAAAAATCTCCATCTTGCTCAGCTGTCTGAATCTGTCCCTAAACTCTCATAACATCTCTGGCAGACCATGATGAGAGTACAGCATCCACTGCTGCACTCTGAGGAAAATAAAGCAACATAGAGCTACAAAAAGAAATTTAACCAAGAATATGTTGTCCATTTTTTAATCACAATTTAACAGTTCTTGATATAGAACTTCTTCATACAGATCTCTTTTATTCATTAGCTGGACCCAGTTTTCACTTCAGTTTTCACATATTTTACACCAGATAAGCAAAGAACAGACTTGAACTTCCTGTTAGGTTCACTGTATAGTGTCACTGAATCCCATCTACTGTGCTGTCATAATTTCCATTCCCTGGCTAGGGTTCAGTCCGCTCAACTATGCTTGGATGACTTGTTATAAATCATTAACAAGAACATGCTTGTATTGGTGTTTCTGGTGAGAAGCCTTTAAAGTCACCTGGAATGAACCGCTGTGGATTTAGCTGATGAATCATTTTCCTTCACATCTCCTAAGGGGAGTTATTGGGTATAAAGACTCTAATGGCAATTGTATGTCTTGCTGACGATAATTCTGAAGGTATGATTACCGTTACACCCTCCTGAAGACCTGATTTGTTAAAGTACAGAGAACTGTCTGAACACAGAAAAATCAAGGGGTTTGTTTATCTTTCTTTGTATTCATTGGTCCAGATCCTTAATCACTTTAGTTATGCATTGACTCAGTGCACCATGCTGGAAAACCTAAAGCTGCCTGCTGAATTCCTGGTGCAACGGCATCGTTCCTGTAGATGGGGGGATCACTGATCACTGTGTGGGATATGAGATCCGTATAGGAGATCTGTACAGATACCCTGCTTTGGGCATTGCATGATCACGTTTGCTTCTCCCTGATTTATCATCCCCAACACCAGGAGCCTCAGCAGATTCACACCAGACTGAAGGGATTTTCACTTTGCTTCTGTAGGTCACAGGACTGGCAAGTATTACTAAATACGCTGAAAAATACAAAAATACAAAAGACGTCGTACAGCTGTGATCTTCTTAACCACCTCTTTGGTATCATCAAGTAATTTGTCCTTCTTTCAAATGATAAGGGGACCACTGGTTTTAGGCCCACTGAGGTGACATGGGGAACTTGCAGGCTGATAGAATGATTGCAGGATAAATGCGGAAAGTAAACAGCGCCAATAAGGAACTCAGAATACATGTAGGCATTCAGCAACTAGGGTCCGTTTGCATTTGCAATCTGTGCAATGTTTATGACTTAGGACATGTCTGGTAAAAAAAGATTTTCCTTGCTAATTACAGTGTGCTACAGATAGGTTCAAGTAGAGAAAGATACTTCATTATTATAATGGAATTTCCAAATAGAAAACCAAAACATTTTTCTACTAGATCAGAGCTCCTTTAAGTCTCATTTTTTTTTTAAGTATACAATTGCATGTATCAGCTATTCCTTTGTTCACTGAAACGACCTCCAGGCCTAAATCAGAGGATGTCAGCTTTTGTTGCTTCCTTTGAATTCTGAGAAGTATGCATGTAGTTACCTTACGCTGCTCTGGATCTCACATGAGAGGAGCACGAGACCAATATTTCACCACTACTCTTCTTTCTGGAGTTGCTTTAACTAATGAACTTGTGGTTCCAATTATTTTGCTGAATTTACTTTACTTCAATGTCTCTTCTTTGCCTTCACTTCAGTTACCCTTTATTGACAGCATTTAACCAAGAGTTTAAGGCCTCATAAACGAATGGAAATTTGTTTATGTAAGCATTAAGTAAGCCTTAACAGCCTGTTTTTGTTGCAATTTATTCCGCTATAGAGTATGAGTAACTCCACGGAGTTGACACAGTTACACTGTTATAAAATGAGAAGACGTGAGAAGAGTGACCTGCCAATGGACTTTGAATTCCCTGTTTGTGACATCCTTCAGTCACAAGAGCAAAACAGACACTGAAGTCCCAAGGTCTCATGATAGAATTTGTGCTGGACCCATGTTCTGCCTCCGTCCTCTCATTATTTGCATGTCTTGCAAATCACTACAGCTGACTTTACCAGAATACAACTACCGACAGCCTCATAAATCCATGTGCATTTGAGATTTTTTTAAAGAAATGTATACGTTACCAACCTCGATAGCAGAAATAACAATCATCAGCTAATTTCCAAAGACACTGGTATTTCTGTGCTGTGGTGCTTTGAAATGTTTGAAATGTGCCAAAAAAAGGGATAGCTTATGTTCAATAAGAAGGGAAAGGGGCTGTTATTGCTACCAGGACCATTATTCCCTACAAATAAGACAGAAAATGAGTAGAAACAAGATGATAATTAAAAAAATTATTGTTTGAAACTGAAGACTTGTCCAAATTAGAGTTCACAGCTGCCTCCTGCAGTGAGATTGGAACATACTCAACAACTAAGAAAATACTTGTAGTGGAAAGCAAAATTAGGATTTAAGATGATTATTTCTTCAGAAGCTATGGACAAAGGGCTACAGGAGCCTACAAATTCAAGGGGGATTAATATAAAAAATGGAATGGTTGAACTCTTAGACTGTAAATTTAACATTTATTCTACTGTTTGTAAAAAAAATGTGGAAGTGGATTTGTTTCCACTCAGAAAGAGTAATGCTTCAGACTGAATTTTAAACCTATGTAGAGTTATATGTTTCTAAAATGACTGAATTACGTCTATCTAAACCCACAGCCAACATTATAATGTTCCCCACCCCTCACTTTAAGACAGCGGAGCCTTTTTCCTCAATAAATCTTGAGGCAGAACAATGATGTCAGGTAAGGTGAATGTTATAAAGCAAGGTGCTTGTGGTTTATCACTGTGAATGTAGTTAAGCTCTCCTTAATATTACAAAGGTTATAATAAACATAATGAATATAATAATAAATAATATAATAAATAGTATTTATTGGCACAGGGATAATTGCTAACAACAGCTGCTTCTCATCTCTCTCTAAGGGAAGTGAGGGTCTGCAGGTGTTTCCCCATACTATATGGGAGGAAACACTAACTTTTCAGTAGTGACGACTGTACATTTCCATCCTCAATGTGCTTTCCATAGAAAGGCCGCTGTTTTACAAGTTAGCTGCTTCAGCTCGGTTTACTCTCTCTGGACCTTGTATTCTCCAGTACTTGTGAACTGCCTCCTCTCAGCAGCACCCAGTGGTATTGCATATCACGTACAGGCTCAGCACTTGTTAATCAACCTGGTGCACACCCCTCGCTACAAAGCTGAAAAAGAAATGGGAATGGAATATTGGTCTTTATTTGATAGTACCTCCACCTGCGTTGCAATAATTGGCAAGAGACCAACTGTTAGTCACTACTGAGCTGCGTGTTATTCCTACTAATAGATCTGTACCTGCCTCATTTCTTTGTGGCTGCCTCAGTGCTCATCTAGGAATTGACAGACATGATGCATACCAAATACTTTCTGCCAACCTTGCAGCGCTTTATTAGTGCTGGAAAATCAACACTCTATCCTGAGGCAGGAGGCCCAACAAGTAATCTATCATTTGGAACAGTAAAGGACACCATCACTGTTATGAGGGCTTGGTCCCAACCCCGCAAAGAATACAAGGATGTGTTTCCCTAACAATGTGTGGTATGTGAGCACATTCCACCTTGTAAGACAAGTCCAGTCCCAGTCTGATGTCTGCCTGTTTTCTGCATCGTGTCCTCCAAGGCTATTGAATAAAACTTCAGATCTTTGTCCTTCTTTCCCCTGACTTGGGCACAGGACTTCTACAGGGTAAGCTCCAAGGTTGGCAGTTCCATTTCTCACACCCAACCAGAAGCTCACCTATGCAGGAGACAGTCTCAGGCCAGAGAACAAACCAATATAAATCTCACCTTAAACTCTAAGGGCAGACCAAGTTTTTAGACAGTTATTTCTCTATGAACACATGTAGTATGTACAAGGAAATCAAACTCAAGCAAACTGCAGTCAAAATATGCTGTGCAGAAACAATTGAGGAGGAGAGTACGGAAACAGTCTAACCTGAATGTCCACAGGTCCCTCAGTGATGGTGGTGTTAAGGAAACATAACAGAGTAATACAGAGAGTTTGGTGACTATTGCCAGTTGTTGGGAGGTTCATGGCTTTCATGTAGCTGCATTGATTTAAATGGCTGAAGGTCTGGGCTCTAACCTTCAGAAGCTGATAAACTGGCAGGTTCTACAGAAGTAAGTTTTAAAGCCGTGTAATGTAATCAAGAGCAGCTGGGCAAAAGGAGCGCTGTGCTGCACATGCCCTCAGACAGGGTACACCATTCTCTAAGGCAAATATCAGATAAAGCATATGAGACAAAAACCTGCTAGCTCAGCGTTTTTATAAATAGAGGAGTACCTTCCCCCTCTCCCTGTGGTTACCACTGTGTTCAGAAAATAATGACTCTTTGGCCCACCCCCTCCTCTGACTGTACCACTGTCTCCAGCTGACTGGGGTGACTGACAAACTGCATAACCTGGTTTCAAAGTCATTATATTAAAAATACCTTGCCATTCCACACCTTTAAATGGTTTCCACTCGGAATTAGTTAGTGGAGAAAAATTTTGGCTACTTTTGCTAAAGCGGTTTGTTTTGCTTGCAAGGTCGTTCAGAATAAGCTCCCTGAACTTTGAACCGTATCTGCAAAGTGAGATAAACAAGAGCTGTATAAATACCACAGCCCTTTTCCCCACACCGCTTTCTTCTGTAGCGGAGCGAAGCAGAGCTGCTAAGGAGCGGGGGGTGCGAGGAAAGGGTAAGTGTGCCGGATTTGCTGTGAAAGAGCTTCATGACTTAAGGTTTGGCAGGGCGTCTGCGTATTTTTTCGGCTGAAAAGGCTGACTGTGGAAATTTCCGTTGGAAAGCCAACGAGAAAGTTGAAATGCAAAGAGAAGTGTAATTCAGAACACAGCGCTCGCCTCGCTCGCCAGGCAAGCCAGCTGTTGCTGGGCGCTGCGTGCCAGGGCTGCAGGCGGCTGTGAAGGCGTAGAGGGCTCTCAAGATGTCACAGGAGTTTCGTGTGTTTATAATGGATATAAAGGCGGGCAGCTTTCCAGATGTCTGGAAAGAGGAAAAGAAATGGCCCCGTTGATACCTATTGGACCACAGTTTAGTCTCCAAAGTAAAGTACCGCGTCTAAAATGCTTTTGGTAGAACTGCAGGAAGACAGATTTCGCAAATGATGTTGGCTTTGCTGCAGCTGGCTCTCGGTTTAAAAGATCAGTTATTAAAATGTTTTACTTTTTTTACAATATGACAAGATCATACTGTATTTTTATTACATTTGTAATGTATATTACAATGTAATGTATATTACACTGTAATATACATTACAAATATTACAATTACAAGATCGATGAAATGTGTGCTATTTATCAGAACTTAGTGTTTCCAAAACATGCTGTGTTTACTGTCAGACTTTGATGCGAGGGGTGAAATTATACAATTCCACAACCTAGGACGTGTTGGGAAGCAGTTTTACAATATTATGTATTTCTCCATACTGAGTGTTTTCTGAACATATTAAGCCAAAATGATTATGTTAGTGGATGCAAAGGTAATTATAATACAGAATTTCTAATAAGCTTTGATTTTCATAGACATTAAATGGACTAAGTGGGGGATTTTGCAAGATCTGAGGAATCCTGAAACTCAGTTTTCATTTCCTGTTTTTGCAAAATGGTTTCTAATGCCTGAATTCTTAAGGGATTTTTTTTTTTCGTGGGATCCAAATACTACAGACTGACTTGTAAAAATCTTTAAGTCTTTTATTAAATTTCTGCCAGATTCTGTAATACTTGCTGTGTACCAAAATACACTGTTGGTGCAAGTACTTTTAAGTCAGTGGAATTATGCTGGAATCTGGAGTGAACTGCTCTAGATTTTTACTGGTGTAACCTGGCTCAGCACAACTGATTTCAAAACACAAGAAATGAGTCCATTTTAAAATCACTGAAGTGTTAAAAACAGTCAAGAAGAAATTACAAAGAGGAAGGAACAATGTGTTCTGATTAGTAACACTAAAAGAAAATCCAGTTATTCTGAACACTTACTTTTCAGCTGTTCACATGCAACAAAAAAATACTGCCTATTTTTTATAGGGGAACTCCGCTGCAAGATGAAAGAAATACAATCGAGCAGAAGAAAAGTAGCTCAAATTTATTTTTAGTTTTTTCTTTTTTTTTTTTTTTAAACTGAGTGGAGCCAATATCCTGCTGTGTTTTGTTATGGGAATTTCAAAGTCTGAAGTTTGTTTGGGCGTTGATCTCATTTTGTTTATTTTCTCTCTTTTCAGATAAAGCCCAGCCATGTGGGCAGGGCTGGGGCTCCTTCTGGCTCTCTGTCTCCTCCCAGGTGGAGGGACAGAGATCCAGAACTGCAAGGAGCCCCCAGAATGGCGTATTGGGGAGGAGGACCCGATGCTGAACTCTAGGGGCTCAGTGACGGTGGTGGCTCTCCTCCAAGCTAGCTGATACTTGTGCCTGCTGCAGGCTTCCCGGTAAGTGTAAACCTCTTTTCCAGTTTTTGTTAAAATGAGACTAGCCAATTTTTTAATGCCGTTTTAATACATGTGCCCAGCTACAGATGCACTCAATGAACTCGACCTTCCTCAAATGCTGCCATCCCATGTGTGACCCAGTGCCCAGGTTAACTCTGGGCAGGAGCGTTCTGTGCCAGTGGCTCAGATTCTTTATTTATCTCTTAAGTCCTGACTGACAGATCGTCTTCTCCAGACTGTATTTACAACATACAAGTATGATGAACTTGACATTAATGAAACCCAAAACACAGGAAAACCCAACAGAAACAGTCCCTCAAGACTGTGCTTTGGTTAGCAACAGATGATTAATGTAGCAAAGATGCTGAAGCCAGGAAACATCATAATTCTCTGACATGGCTAGAACACCCGAGACAGAGAGATCTGTGATCATTCGTTTCTTATGTAAGATCTGTAGGGAAAAATGCGAATCAATACTTGGGCCTTTAATGTGCTCTCCCAGCCCCTGTACAGAGGTTCTAGATATAAAAAAACATCCAGAAGATAAGGTAAAGACTGGCCTTTCAAAAAATAGGTGAAGCATTCACAGAATCACAGAATCACAGAATCACAGAATCACAGAATGGTAGGGGTTGGAAGGGACCTCTGGAGATCATCTAGCCCAACCCCCCTGCCAGAGCAGGGTCACCTTAGAGCAGGTTGCACAGGAACGCGTCCAGGTGGGTTTTGAATGTCTCCAGAGATGGAGACTCCACCACCTCTCTGGGCAGCCTGTTCCAGTGCTCTGCCACCCTCAAAGTAAAGAAGTTCCTCCTTGTGTTTAGGTTGAACTTCTTATGTTCAAGTTTGTGCCCATTACGTCTTGTCCTGTTGCTGGGCACCACTGAAAAGAGCCCGGCCCCGTCCTCCTGACATCAGTGTTATATTTTCATACAAGACTTCGGACATTGGTGCTCTGGTTTCTAGAACCTACTTCTGTGCAAATATTTAGGTATCATGACAGCAACAGCAGCAAGAAAATAATTTTAGGCTGCCTCAAAGAGGAATTATGCAAGCCCTTATCTTGGATTCATTTAGTGATTGTGAAATCATTTTGGTAGTACTGGCTTCAGAGCCTGATTTTAATCACTGTAATAATATCTTAGTTTCGCCCTCTAGGCTGCATAACTTCATATTCTAACAGTCTTTGCACGTTTTTTAAGAACTAGATTTGAAAAAGTGGTGGTAAATCTCTGGCTCCATCAAAATCAAAAGTGGGCTTTGTGGTTGACTTTCAGGGTAGTCGAGTTTGATTCTGTACATTTTAGAAAGGTTTTAAAGAATCTTTCAAGCTCTAGACTATTTCCTGAAACTGAAAAAAAAAAAAAAGGAGAGTTTTCTAGAGCAATTCAATAGGAAGGATACAAATGAAAAGGAAAAAAAACCCACCTTGTTCAGCAAGAAAGCGGCTTTCTGTACTATAGTGCAAATGAAGACTTTTGTGATGGGAGGCCAAAGGGAAAGATAATAATAACAGCCAGCCAGGTCATTCACACATTCTGTAGCCATCCTTTTGACTCAGTTGCTGTAATATCCCTTTTGTGGCTGTTGTAGAAAATAGATATGTGAAGATGAGTGGGAGAACTATCAGCCTTTTACCGCAGATTGTTCATCTTCCTTCTCTATTTACAGTACGCATTCTTTAACCAACTATGTGACCAAAACCTCAGCATTTAAATAAAGATACCAGATAAACTAACTGTGTTAGATCAGTATGAAAGAACCAAAATAAAAATAACACTGAATTCAATCTGAAAACAGTTGTCTGCTGTACTTAGTGCTGCATTTTACTTACAAGGACAGGCGTATTATCTGTTGTAGGGTCTGGTTTGGTGACAGTGTAGTTGATAGCTGTGGCAAATGACAAGAATGTTTTAATAGCGTTGGATTGTTGCCATTAAAATTGGGAGAAAATAATATTCACTGTAATAAAAGCAAGGTGGAGCATATTAACTTTCGCTGAGCATGGCAAATCTTGCAATTGCCTAATGATTTTTGGTCTTGCTTCTTTACATTCTCTACTAGACTGGAGGACCTGCGAGTGAAGTTGGAGAATGAAGGACTGGTCAATATCTCGTATGTGGTTGTCAACCATCAGGGACCTTATTCCCAGAGGAAGTTCCACCTACTGAAGGAAAGTGTTTCTGACTATATTACTGTCTACCAGCAAGACGAACAGCAAGTGGATGTCTGGACTACCTTAAATGGAAGCAAAGATGACTTTCTCATCTATGACAGGTCTGTGTTTAGAGGAAAATATTTGCATGTATTTAGAGGAATGCTTTGTAAATCTCTGTGCTATTTCGTTGATTTGCAAATGACCTGATTATCTCACAACAAAAACATCATAATCAACTTCTAAGTTGCACCAAGTAAAGCATTTGCATTTACTGGGAAAAGGAAGCCACAAAAGAGAAGTCTGCTTTTGCTTAAGTAAGTTTGGGATAAATAAATTTTTCTTTATACTTACTGTGGATTTAGATTGGTATAACTGAGTGTAGAATTTGATAGCATGGTTCTGGTCTTACACTGTTTTTATTTTCAGACAACTTTATTACATTGTAGAATCAAACGAGAAAAGCTATCTGAGTTCTCATGAAAACGTTTTGAATGGAGTTGTTGAAAATGTCATGTAGCCATATGTATAAATTAGTCTTTAGGTGAAAATTAAAACTTTGGAAGAAAACATCTCTTTGATCATAGGATTCTGGGACATGTATCTTTTGGCAGAACGAGTAATAGCTCTTTAACTGAAATCCTGATTTTTCAGCTTTGATGTGATGGAAATTATTCGACGAGTCCTGCTTGTTTGAACGTGCCCGTTGCATAGTCAAGGGCATACCAGAACACTCGAGTGCAGACATGGGGCAAATGGGCACCGTAAGAATCCCCCCGGGCACACTGAATCAGTAACGCAGGTGCCCCGCAATGCGCATTCCCATCAAAATACGCATTATGTTGCATGACAACATTCTTCGTAAGGGTGCAACAAGCGTGTGGCGGTTTATACCACTACGCAAATAGCCCTCCTCATTAGCAAGACAGGTCTGTAATGACTGTACTTTGTCTAGTCTAAATGACACTAAACCAGAGGCTTCTGCTGGCAGAGTTATTACTACTGACCGATGCGGCTGAGCGGGCAGATCCTGTTTTTTCCTGTGAAGTCCTTGGACAGAAACACTCTCCATGGGACTGTACAGTGTGGGTGGGTTGACGTGAATAAAATCAGGTGTGATAAGAAGAGATACTTAATTTTAAGTATATGTTTATGTATATGTGACCACAAAGTTCTTTCTCTCCTCAGATGTGGCCGTCTAGTGTATCATCTGGGTCTGCCCTATTCCTTCCTGTCGTTCCAGTATGTAGAGGAATCGATCAAGATTGCGTACTGCGAAAACATGTGTGGGAACTGCTCGTACATGGTATTTTCCCATTTCATTCTATATATACTAGGAAAGCAAACTGGGTTTAACTTAAAAAAAATTATTTCAGTGTGATTAATCCAAAAAGTCATCATTTAGGATTTACACATTTCATTTGTCTTGAGAGAAAGCTTTTAAACACTTTTGAAGGTGAATTAGATCTAATTTATAATAGACTGGTTATCCAAATTCCTGCCCTTAATAGAAATGCAAATCGTTTTCAGAAACCTAAATGCAATCTTGGAGGCTAGTTCTGTTTCTGGGGTTACATACAGCTAGTGAGCAATTAGCTACTTTAGTTTTTGGGGACAGGTAAGTACTTAAACAAATAGTATTTTTTATCCAAGCTGGTTTGAGTTACTGTTCCTTTTAGTTTACATTTAAACACAGTATACAATAGTTACTTACAAGGTGACAAATTATTGTCACCGTTATAAAAGAAGGGTAGTTTTACGTGTAACTAAAGATCAGAACTACTTTAAGGATTGTCAAGAAATACACATACGTAGTCATGAAATTTCAATGAGAATAGTCATTTTTGATCCCATTGTAGTTTTCCAGCTAAATGTAGGCCTCAGGCAGGTCAGATGTGGGATTCTACTTTTTATTAGCAATTATTTGAATTAAAATTCCTAAAAGTTTACATTAAGAGCCCTGTTTGGTTATCAGTGGTGTTGTAAAGCAAGGTTCTTTTTGGTACATTCGTATCTTTCTTCAGCAAAGTAGCACAAGTAATTTAAAATTGGGTTTCAGGTTCTGCAAAAACGTTAAGATAGTATTTTACACCTAGTTTAATTAAATATAATGCCTTATATTTAATGCAAGCTTCTGTTTTGCAGGAACCTGATATTGATGATGTATGTGAAAACATCACTAAAAGTGCAGACGAAAAGCTAGCAGAGCTAGAACCCAAACCAACGGGTCAACATTCACATCAGCACAACCTGCGCAGACATAGACACCAACACCACCACCACCACCGCGAGGACAGTCGTCATTCCAAAAATGAGAACCATCAGGATCCTCCTGAAACTCAAAGACGTCATCCTCATGGTGGTCGGCGTCACAGAGTTTTTGGTCATAACAGACACGATCAGACAGATAGTCACGAAGAGGTAGACGCTGCTCCTCCGGGAGAAAGCGTGGAAATTGCACAAGATAAAAAGCTATGAAAAAAAGGGAAAACCAGCTGTAAAAACCAGTTAACCTGAAACTGGCAGACGGCATCAGACGCTGCTTCTAGTAGCTGATGCTGTCATTGCCGACACCTTTTGTTTGAAGAGCTAGGAAATTCTGTCACTTGACAGTGTCGTGGAGCACTTCCAAATTCCTGCAGGTGACATGGCCAGCTGTCAGCAGAGGACATCACTGAATCTTGACAGTGACGTCTGCTCACTGCTGCCTGACAGTCACCAGCAGCAGGAGCAACCGAGACTAGTGACACCTGACAGTGACAGGAAAAGGCAAGAAACTGAGCCTGAAAAACAAACTAAGCACCTTAAAAATGCAAGGGAGTCCTACTACCTAAATTCATACAGTTCTGAGAGTGGAAAAATTAACAGATTAAGTGTTTTCATTGCCCCCAGTTAAAAACTATACTACGACAGGTGTGTAGAGTTAAAATATTGCAAAGAAACAGCCTTTTAGAGCAGTGCTCTTAGAATTACACAGTACCTGTCAAATTCCATCAGTGAAGAGCTTCATAATTTAAAGGAATTTAGTTGACCTGTAGTTTGTTTTTCAGTTGCAGTGGGAAGGTGTCTGCATTCTTGATTAATTTGTCTTTCTTGTTTCTCTTCTAACGTTCTGCTTGCATTTGTGAGGGCAGGAGCATAAACTATGACCTAGGGGCTCCTGTCTGATGTTTTGCAATCAAGAATAGAAGATAACCAAAACAGATATTTTAATCATTTTTATTAAGAAGATGGACTACATTCAGAAGTGGTGGTGTTTTGTTTTTTGTTTGCTTTTTTTTTTCTCTAACATGGGGATACAAATTATGTACAAGAAAAGCTTATTCCTAAGCAACGCGCAAAAATAACTTTTTATCTCAAATGTAAGATACAAACAGTAACTGCATTATTTTAAAGTAACAGAATAATATGCTTAACTTTTGTCACTTAAGATACGGTATCAAGGTCCATTAACACATACTTCTACAGCTTGTAAAATCCCACTACATCACTAAGATCGTGCCTAAAGTGAGAGGCAGCGTTAACAATTCTTCATGCAGAATCAGTATCGAAAGGGGCAGAACAAATTTAACCTTGGTTTCGTGTTTACTTTTTTTTATAACAGTGCTGAATTTGATAAATCTGTATTGATTAGCAAGGCAATATACCACTTAAACTTCTATAACTTCTCTGTCTGTAGCTTAGCATTCCTAACTTTTGATTAACTGAGTTGAAGTAAAAATGTAGTTGTTCGAAGGATTCCTGGATGAAGAAGAGAATATTTAAGAAAGGAAAACTGCTTTGAAAGCATACACCATAATTAATGATGGTTTAATAGGGAAATTTTTACTCCTACAAAACCTGAATCTTTTTATTGTGAATGCTGATTAGCAGGAAAGTAGCCCTGAATATATACAGAATGCATGCCTTCGGAATATTTGACAAGAGTGTTTTCAATAAAAAATATTCTCCATTTCTTCATATCTTGTTTTTACTTTCAGGTGCACAGTTTGAAATAAACTGTTTCTATTTCTTATTGTATGTACTACTGAAATACTTCATGTCATTTATTCAAAATCGCCTCCGTTTCAAGTGCAGGTCTTGGCCTTTATTAAGACGTTGCTCCAAGTCTCTGATGGTTTTTCGGAGAATTTCAATTTCCTTGTTTTTCTCCTCCTGGAGATGCTGCAGCTTCTGTAAAAATGCAAGCAAAGGCTCCATTGTTAAACATCACATAGAATTATGTAATGATACAATATGCTATTACTAATGAGAAATATTCTAAAAAGAATATTTTTCTCAGTATTTTGTACCCCAAAATTATAAAGAAGACTTCACTAGAATCCTATTTTTGTGACATCCCAAAGCCCAAGCCTACAAAAACAATAACGCACATACATAATTTGTATCACAGTCATTTATGTCCGTTCTAACTTAAGTTCCCAGGTTAACAATTCTGTATTAAAACCACTGCACATGTGGGCTTTTGTTATTGAACTCCAGCTATACCAACACCAGTGCAAAGAGACATGACATTATTTGCCTAGAGGCGGGAGGGGTATGTGGGAGACTGAGTAAGATGGACCCCCAAGGCNCCCCATCCCCAAAGCTTTGCTGCATAACAAACACTGGGAAACCCCAGGAACTGCCGCTGCACACGGGCTGTAACAGTATTTAGTATCTGCAGACCTCAGGCTATTAAAGCACATACCCTTCGATAGATACTTTGTGGCAAGACAGAAGCCTCTGAAAATGATTTTGTTGTTTTATTCTGAACTCTTGCTAATTTAGCATTGAACTGAAAGAATCAGGAAAAGACAAAACATTAAGAACCAACAAGAAAAAAAAAAGTATGTTAAGTAATACAAGTATAATTTTCACATCTTTTTAACTGGATTTTGTACCTCAAAGTAGTAATAGCAAGCTTCTCTACTATTTAATCCTAGGACAAACAACGAAGCTACTTAAGTTTATTTTAAAAAGAATGCAATTACAAGTCACATTTCTTAAAAAAATGCCTCAAAAAATTGCAAAATGTAAATAGTACAAATACAATAAACCAAACACATTCAGATGAACAAGATGAACAACTACTAAAAAGAACATTTTGAAGGCTCCACAGCCACGTTTGCAGGAGAAAAAAACGCAGAGGATGCTAAAAACCTCTGAAACCATCACCCTTTCCTCACATTCCAAGCATAACTCAGCCCAAACACTTTCACACCTTATTTATTTTTTAATATGCAAACGGTTTGAAGTATTTCCTTAACTGTTTCTGTAATGAGAGTGGCTTAAAACCTGAGTCACGAAATACATAGTGAATGCCGTGACTCAAATCTCTGCAGGATTAGAAGTCTTTAAGCTCTTAGAAGTTTATAAATAAATAATTCATATTCCCAGCATTCAGAAATTAAAAAGAATAAAAATAAGCAGAAAGCATAATTTAGGGGTTTTTTATAGCTCAAAAACTAGCAACATTTTCAAAATAATTTCATTTAAAACAAGAACACGGCAAACTTCAGTCTCCCTATACAGTAGGTAGAACTCAATTCCTGAGCAGAAGCAATGCAGATACCATTACGGAAGGGAGCACATGCCACTGATCTTTGTAAAGACAGTAATTTTTTAAGTTTCCTAGATTCCATCATATTACTTTGTGAGGTACTAATTACCATTTTTTCACTACAGTCCAAGTTTACCCAATGCCCATCTGATCTTTAACTAAGCTTTGTAATGCATACCTCTATCTGCAGTTTAATTATTTCATTCTGCTTCTCTTCATTTTGAATTTTCAGCTGTCTAGTTAGCTCAAGTATTTCCAGTTCCTTTTTCTCTCTCTGTTCTCTATACTCCGCTTCTTTTACTTCAACTAGTAACACAGTAACACCAAATACAATGATTATAGAAGATGTTCAGTTGGAAAAATAACATTATTTCCCAAATATTAAAACTTTCTTGAACAGCAGGTCTATATTTCACAGGAAAACAATTTCGTTCAGGGAAATTTCATTCCCTGTGTCTGTTCTACTTGTTTGGGAATTTCTGCTCATCCTGCCTTATAGAATCATACAATCATAGA
>VYZM01001276.1:71443-138451 GCA_013398915.1 Dromas ardeola | reverse complement strand
CCCAAGTGATCCTTGGTCTGATTATATTGTGTATGTTTTTACTGGAGGTTGCACAGATTTTCATTATAGTTGCAGCATTTATATTGTAATTAAAGCTGTGTCAGTGTTTCTATTATGACCTTGCTTCAACAAATTACTCCAGGCTGAAACTTGATGTACAGGAGCAAAATTCACTCTTTGCAATGCACAGAAAACAGGCTGTTTCCCTGTGTGGCAGTAGCGCACACTCTTTTTTTCTTTCTCATTGTGTTGAGTATTTTTCATGTAAATCTCAGTTGGGGTGCAATTCATTTTAAAATTGGTAATAATATAAGGAATAACAAGTACAGAAACAGTTTTTTCCTATGTGAGTCCTAGGAAAAAAAAAAGCAGTAAACGTAAATGCTTAACTGCACCAAGAGGCCAAGGTAAAGGCACTCGTAAAAAAACGTTAGGGGTGGAGGGGAGAGAGATCAGAGAGGAAGCTTCCCAATGAATATAAAAATTCTTGGTCTGTGCTGCTTTATTCCTCAGATTGGACCTACCAGCAAGATGGCTTTTCAATCTAGAGGTCTATGTGGCCCATCTAGCTTTTCCTTCCCCATCATCAGCTTGATATTGGGGTCATGTGAGCATATAGCTCTTTACAGTGCACTTCTACTACTATGGCTGGTGTCTAGTACAGAAAGAGGTTCTTTTCTTTCAAACTCTGTCTTCCCCACAAGTAGAATAAATGAATGCTTCCCACCCTCTTCATGAAATTGTTCTCTGGGGGAAGAAATGCTTCTCGCCTTTTGCTCCTTCTCCAAAATCCAAGAAAACTCTGTCCCTTCCAGCTATTCCTGCCTGATAAAAAGGCAAAGGGAAGGTGCTTAGGAGGATAGAAACTTTTTCAACAGACAGTGCTTGTCACTAGATTTCTGGAATAAATCTAATGCTGCTCTTCAGGTTTGATAAGGTTAGGTACCTTGAGTGGCTGGCCCTTTATGCCACTTCTTTTGTCAGTGAAGAGACTACATCCTCCAGGGGATGATGGAGAACATTGCTGGAACCTTAAGGCAAATAACCTAACACCTTTGATTTTCCTTTTGCTTAGAATTTGTACATTTTATCAGAAAGGAAGGGTAATTGAAAAAATGGCTGATAATTCTACTTTTTATGCAAAAATATACCAACAGTTATTTCCCCAATTAGGAGTGTTTCCTTCTGCTTTTTAAGATTTTTTTTTTTTTTAATATTTTGAACGCAGATTGTATTTCTGCTGTAAAATTGTGGAAATAATAAAAGGTTACTGTCTGTGTGCTTCCCACTCTGTCAGTGTATCTGCAGGACATAGGGTCAGTAGAAAACTGATGAGGCCAGCAGGAGATTTGAAGCTAATGTGATGTTATGCTCCTAATATCCTCTTCCTAATCATGTACTTAGGAAAATGAGTTAAGCACAAGAAAATATAAGCACAAAGGTATATATGTTTTACTTACATTTGACTAAGACCAGTTTCCTTAGTTATTTATTTACATAGTGTTAAAAAAAAACCCCAACTTTCCAATAAAAAAAATGGATTCGTTTATCACTTAAGAAGAAGAAACAATGAGAGTTTAATACACAATCAGATAACAGATTAGTTTACAAAGCCATTCTGCAATTAGAGATGCTTAGGTTTGAATGTGCCCTCCTTCCCCCTCCTCCCTGCACCGCCGGTAGATACATCCGTACTTGCAACTTGTTGCAATTTAATATTGTGGCTGTGATGGTTTGCTCCAGGAAGAAAAAGCTTCACAGATGAGCCATGTTAGCTATAATGTCTAGCCATTGCTTTATTAGTTACGTCTCCATGAAGTAAAGTAACTGTTAAAATATTTGCTTCGTTTGTAGACTGAGGGGTGTTCCCATCTCAAAATGATTTACGTTATTTGCAACAGCATTTTTCTCTGCAGTGAAGTAAGAGGCTGAATTCTGGTTTGAAGTGGAAACAACAATTAGAAAAAACAGTAGTACATTAGGCCACATTTCTCCTTCTTCGAGGATCTGGCTTGTCAGCAAAGTGTAATGTTCTTGAATGTAATGACTGCTTTAAAAAAAGGCCAAAACGAACCCACAACCCACCACCTAACCAAAGAACTGAAAATGGAAAATTTAATTGAGTGGAACATTGAACGAATTCACATGATCTTTATGCTGCTCACTGGAAATAATACCCACTGTAACAATTTTTCTTTCATAGCTTGTTGTTTGTGTTCTCCTTCTTTCATTTCTTCGTATGTACACCATCAAGCAAATGACCGTCTCTGGGAATGTATAATGTAAGTGGGGGACTGTCAGCAAAACCTGCTATGTTCCTGTCATTTTATTTCCTAGCTGACAAAACAGTTTGCACAGTTGTATGTAGTTACAATTCAAATAAACCATTACAGAATAGTTTTCCAGAACTCACAGAGCAGACAAAAGTAAATCAGGAAAATGAATAAAAATAGACATAAAAAAATTATGTTCTTTAAATGTGATTCACAATTATCAGTGAAGCCGTACTCATAGCTAACACTTCTCCTCCTTCCTCTTTGTTAGAGGCTTTCTGTGCAATAATTCTTCTGATGATATGATAGCTCTCAGATATGAAAACATTCTCCTTACTGAATGAAAGCTGACTAGGTTCAAAGGGAGAAGTGTACATAAAGGGGGAAAAAGCAAAAGCCTCAGTACTCATTTTTGAAACAGAATTCCATGAGTATATGAAGATATGGTTAAAGAAAAAAAGACCCGCTGCATCTTAATATTAACCTTCAACGTTACAGATGAAGAGTGTTTCGTGCCAAGTCACAGAACCGTTCTGTTAGTGCTTGATGTAATATTTAGTGTTGTTTTGGGATGTGTGATCATGTGATTCCTACTTTCTACATGGCAACCAGTGCAGAAACAATCTGACAGGGACTGTCATTGAGGATCAATGCTAAATGTTACTCAGCAGGATGCAGACTGTATCTCGGTGGGTGTCCTCCTACTATGCTTTGATTATGTTTGTTGTAAAGAAAAGCCTGGTTGTGCTTACGGCATTCATATTTCACCCCCTCTGTGGAAGACACATTACAGCCTCTTGATTTGTCCCTGTTTCAACAAGATGTGTTGTTTAAAAACATATACACAGCATTTTCAAAGATTCCTTCAGTATAATCTGATTATAAAGGGGTTATGTGGCAGTTTGTCTCTGCTGCTTATTGTGTGGCTTAAATCTCTAAGGACAAGCTGACTGAACATCCATACAATTTAGAGTCTGATGGCAGCTGTAGTTCAAAAATGTTGTTTTGGGACAGATCTAGGGTCATCTGAGGAGGCGCTTTGGCATACACCAAGGTAACAGAAGGATTTTATACTACTTATTGCTTCTTGTAACTTTGTTAAATGACAGTACTATAGGCTGGGTATGTGGGGGGAAGATTTAATTTAACAGAGTGGTAGTTTATTAAGTTAGAGCAAGAACGGAAGGAAAAAGAGGGAGAATTTTTTTTCAACTTTACTGTGTGAGTGGGGAGTAGTAAGCCTACAGGTAAATCTTTCTCTCTGAGCATTGATAAATAGATGGGCTTATATATTGTGAAAGAGAAAACAGATATTACACTGGACAGCAAGCTGACCTATTGCGTTTATAAAAGGATATTTCAAGCAAAAATATGTATTTCCGGGAGCACGTCTGTGCTTTCTGCATGGCAAAAACACTCAGCCATGACGTCCCATTGCCTCTTAATGTTTGCTGTCGTCGATACAGTTTTATAACACTGGTGCTTTACTAACAAACTTCCAGGCATGAACGAATACATACTAGAAGACCTTACCATGTGGATGGAGCGGACAAGTACTCTCTAGATGACGATCTGGTAAATCTAGAAGTTCTAGATGAGGTACTGTATGGTCTGAGTGGCAGTTTCTGACAATTGTGCCTCATATTTTGCTTGTTTCTGCTTTTTAGGCTTCTTTTAACAGAATGAGTAGAGTTCCTTCTTGCAAGCTTTTGTCTCACCATGGCAAAGGAATTGTCATGTGACTGATCTGCTATCATCTCTTTGTTAATATTCTATATAGTGACATAAAAGCAGTAGCAAGGAATCCTATTATGTGGAAGAATTTAATTATGAGTGATGGTAGTTTAAATTATTCTGTGAATTTCCTGAAATGTGAAGTTTAGTCGTGAAGATCTAGATTTAAGTGATTTTTCCTAGAATTGATGAATTTATATAGAGTAATATGGTATCTACAGCCTCTGGATAAAAAGTGATAAAACAGTATTAGTTGCATATTTCACGATATCACCTATATGCAGAGTATCTGTAAATTTTTGGTTTGGTGATCCTTAATTTGCATGCCAGCAAGAAAAAGACATAATACTCAATTGTGCTAGTGTCCTGTTTAAAACAGTCTCTTACTACCACTTAAAATTCAGTCCTTGAAAAATTATTATCCTTGTTTCATGGTCAAATAAAAAATTAAATAGAAATGTACTATGAAGTGCAGCAATAATGTGCCTGGCCATTTTGTCTTCAGAAGGTTTGCTTCTCAGGCTAGTGTAACCAAGTATGTACTAATCTGGAAATAGGAGTTGCCATTTAACTTAGATTTATGGCATTAGCAAGAATTGTGAAAGTATTTGCTTGGATTTGCGGTGTTGGCATTTGAAAAATAATTAGTAACATTTACAATAAGTATTTCTTAATCAGTGTTGTCAATATATTTACAAAAATCTTCCTAACTGGGAAAATACTGTTTAACTGTCAAACTTTTTGTAATCTTCTCAGGATACAATTATCCATCAGCTGCAGAAACGCTATGCTGACTTACAAATTTATACTTATGTTGGAGACATTTTAATAGCCTTAAACCCCTTCCAGAATCTCAGCATTTATTCTCCCCAGGTAAGAGAGATTCCAAGCTGTGGACAGTACTCACTTTATGTTTTATATTAACACCACTGACTAAAATACTTAAGTGATGTTGGAAGCTAGGAGCACAGACTAAAGCCCAGCCTTTTCTTCTTCCAGAAAAGGGGGGCTACAATTTTATTTGTTTATTTATTTATTTTAAATTCAGTCTCATTTGATTTCATTCCTTTCTGCTTGGTGGCACAAATTCCGCAGGAGGGATGAAGATTACCCCAGGCACAGCTGTGCCTCTTGTCTGGCATTCAGGGCTTTCTTCTGGGAAACAGAAGATGGTTATACAAACCTCCTCATCATAGAATCATAGGGTTGGAAGGGACCTCTGGAGATCATCTAGTCCAAACCCCCTGCCAGAGCAGGGTCACCTTAGAGCAGGTTGCACAGGAACGCGTCCAGGCGGGTTTGGAATGTCTCCAGAGACGGAGACTCCACCACCTCTCTGGGCAGCCTGTGCCAGGGCTCTGCCACCCTCAAAGTAAAGAAGTTCCTCCTCGTGTTTAGGTGGAACTTCCTATACTCAAGTTTGTGCCCGTTACCTCTTGTCCTGTCACTGGGCCCCCCTGAGAAGAGCCTGGCCCCATCCTCCTGACACCCACCCTTTAAGTATTTGTAAGCATTAATAAGGTCACCCCTCAGCTGTCTTTTTTCCAGACTAAACAGACCCAATTCCCTCAGCCTTTCCTCATAAGAGAGATGCTCCAGTCCCCTCATCATCTTGGTAGCCCTTTGCTGTCCCCTCTCCAGCAGTTCCCTGTCCTTCTTGACCCGGGGAGCCCAGAACTGGACACAGCACTGCAGGTGTGGCCTCACCAGAGCAGAGGAGAGGGGGAGGATGACCTCCCTCGACCTGCTGGCCACACTCATGATCACTCATCACTCATGATGAGGCTTTTGCTTCCTGAAGAATTGCTTTGACTATTGGGTTATTACAAGTCCTGTGCCATCAGCTGCTGCTTAAAAGAAACAAGTGAATCAAATGCTGTAAAGACAGAAGCAGCTTAATTCCCTACAAATATGAAGGGAGCCTAAATCAGGGTTGCAGGTAGAGGGGCCAGATTTCAGATTTACTGTTAATCTTTGAAGTTTCTTTTGTTTAGGTTGGGTATTTCCTTGGTTGAATGCTTGTGTTTGAAATTTTGTTCTTGTGATACAGTTCTCTTCGCTGTCTCGTGCGGGAAACATTGGAGTGCATTTTAGGTGTTGTAATTTGTATTCTAGAAGTTGGGCAGTGCCAAGAATTACCACTCTTCTTCCAGGTGATTCCTTGGAAATTCTGTGGTAAAACAGGCAGCTACCTTCTGTTGAACAGGCAGAAGATAGTCACTATCCTCTTGTCAGTTCTTAATTGTGTAGCTAATTTGCGTATCTTGACTACTGTGCATTCTTTTTTAACTTCAGTTTTCCAAGCTTTACCATGGTGTGAAGCGTTCATCAAATCCCCCCCACATATTTGCTTCTGCGGATGCTGCCTACCAAAGTATGGTTACATTCAGCAAAGATCAGGTAAGAATCTGATCGTTTTGCTCTAGAAATTAATAGTACTGCCACTATACTACATGGCTATGGCTAATCTTCCGTTACGTCATACTTTGGGAAATTTTTTCTGTAAACCTTTTATTCCTACATGAGGAAAACCAGAGTAGAAATCTAGTCAGATTTGGGAATTCTGAAGAGGACACAGCTACATAAAAGAGATTAAAAGGTCAAATAAGATGATAGGGTTACCTGACCAATCTAGTTTTCTGGACCCCCATGGAGTCCTGGCAGTTGACACAAGCTGCAAAATGTTGCCTGCACACTCAGATTCTAGCCTGTCTTGCACTAGGTATTGTAATAATTTACACCTGTGAAAAACAGGAGGGTCTCAATGCCATAGCAGATTAACAGAGTTTGAACCGCTTTTCTGTTGCATAAAGACGCAATGGATAATCAATTCCTTTAACTACAAGTCACAAAAAGTAGGAACCATTCAGTAATTTTTTTAAGTAAAACATATTAAGGATAGGTCTAATATAAATGTAATAAGGACTCAAATGCAATTATATAGCAGTGATTTTAATGAGAATGAAAGACCACACTCTAGAAGCTAGATTTCTTTTTATTACATTCTTAAGATTGTAACTTTGTACTCTTTCTAATTTGATGTGCTGTATGTACGTGAATATTGGGGGCTAATAATTATTTTTATTTATAAAATCCTCCTGATTTTACCCTGCACATCACACAATAATTCATAGAAAATGCTTTTTTAAAATCACAAAAGCAGAATAAAATAATAAAAAGTCTGCAATCAGAAAATACCAAGCAAAGAAGACAAAAGAGACATTGAAGGTGAAGAGAAAAGGAGTTCTACTGAGTATGTAGAAGCACACTGGCCTGAGAGATAGCTACTACTTCTATAGTGGCTTAGATGCTCTTTCATGGAGGCATTAAACAAAACAAGTACTCATGTTGAAAAAGTTATGTGAGAACTTGTAATCTGGGGAAAAAAATTAGTTTTGACATCAGCCAGTCAGGCTAACTTTGTACATCTTTAATATTGTATGTTTCATGCCTGTTTAGGAAGTGATTTGCATTTAGATCTAATTCAGTTTCCCGTTTTCTGTCTGCAAAGGATTACAAGAGCATGTTTATCTCCATTACCTGGCGAATGTTATGTTGGTTCTTCAGGCAGAGGTGCATTAGATAAACACTGTAGCCAGATCAATAATGTATTGATTCTGTTTGTTTTATCCATTGAGCTTTCCCTTGTATTTTCCTGTGAAGCCTGAAAAGTGACTCTAGCTCTAACGTTTCTCCTGAAGCTGAAGTCCAGTTCTGGCCAATTCTACAAGTGTTTTATGAGTTCTACAAGAACTCATGGGCTTTAATTGTATGAATTGTTGTACATGACTTCTCTAGTCACGTAGAAACAATTAAATTAGGTATCATAATCCTGTTAATCCATCGTTGGGTTATCTATTTCCAAGAAGAACAAAAATACCCAACAAGAAGCAAATAAATGAGCTGGAAATGTCATATTGCACACATTATTTAGAGTCAATCCCTGCACCTGCTCTCAGATACCAGAAGACACCAGTACAGAACTGCTGCATCTTTCCAACCTTTTCACAAAGCTCAGTTCTCTATGAAGTGTCATTGCATCAAGTATTTTAGGACCTTGTATCTTCTCCCAGCCAAGAATCGTTGTTCACGGTGTGGTGCAAATAATTTTCAGGTGTTTGCATAAAAACACATGAATCTTTGCAACTGCTCAGTGTTAACATTTTAATTATATGTCATTTGATACTGTACCTTGAGTAGACTAATATTTGTACTGGTGATCTGTAGAACACATGGAAAAATAATACATGTTGTTAGAACTCTTACATGCTATGACCCGAGTGTTAACGCTTCAGTGTTCAGGTGTGAATTGGCCTTCTACTTCCATCTTGTCCATGAAGCGTAACAGCGGAGAGGACGGATACCAAGTAGTTTAGACCATTCCTGAATCTGGAAACCATTTGAAGAGCCTATCAAATCCCATGTGTTAAGGACTGCTGATTCAGGAAGAAGATGGCTATGTTCTCCCAGAATCATCCAGTGAACAGATGCCTATTTTTCTGAAAGGTTTAGATGCTAGTTTGCTGTTCTAGCTTGAATACCAGTGTCACCTACGGAATCTGTCTGCACAGCAGCAATTATTTAAGATTATTTTTAAAGCTGGGAGCAGACTTTTGATCAGTGTATTAAATACAGTTGTGCCCTGTGTTTCAGGGTTAATTCGTATGAATTCAATGCAGTGAGCTCAGATGCACTGTTGAATTATGTCATATCAACTGAGCTGTGGCAGTTTTCTGAGTTTTAAGCATTTGAAAGAAGCCACATATGTGTATAGCGTGTCTTAGCCTGTAGTTGTGGTCACTCGTTTATGTGTCAGTCACTGCTTCGCACATATACACATTGCTATCGGGCATTGCAAGACTCATTTTAGTAATCTAGGGAATAAATTATTACACTGAGCCTTTGCTGATCTTTCCTTTCAGAAGGGAGTTGAGGGAGTTGACCCTTAAAATAACTTGTAGTCTTGGTACTAAACATTAAATAACAGATAGGAGCAGTAATAGCTGAAATCGCCCATGTGATGAGCTGTGCACTTAACTGTTTTGTTTTGTGTGTTCAGTGCATTATCATCAGTGGGGAAAGTGGTGCTGGAAAGACAGAAAGTGCCCATCTGATCGTCCAACATTTGACCTTCTTGGGAAAGGTATTTTTTAACCAGTCATGTAAAACTATGAACAAATCCTCCCAACCCCACCCTCAATTTCCACTTTATTTATACTTAAAACTGTTCATGTGAATTATCCCACTGGAGTTAGGGATGGGGTAATCATGCATGTGAGAGTATTGCATTAAGGTACTGGAGTATGACCCACAACAAGCCATTCAATATTTTTTTTTAAAGAGAAGGTTCCAGACCCCTGGTGTTCAATTCCTGTAGTTATCTACAGTGTTTATCACCCTTGTTCTTTTATACAGTAAAGAATGACAGATCTTGCTATGGCTGTAATCTTAGAATCGTATACATTTAAATGTTACAAGTAATGCTGTTAGTGCAAAATGATGGGAAAAGGAAGTGTATAAGGTTAACCTTAAGTAGATGTGTTTAGTTTTTGATGGGTTTTGTACTCTAACTAATTATATGACATGTCAGAGGCAGAACAGTTGAAGAGAGGAAAGAATCTGTTTTTTCCTATGTGGGGGAGACTTCGTCATCAATTTATTGGCCCTGTTGTTGTATAAGTAGGAAGGTTAATGCAGTGTCTAAGTCCATACAAGCATGCAAAAGGGATGCTATGCTTCTGAAGCAAGAAATTGGATTGGGGCTAAGTAGTATATTCTTTTAATGGTCCTTCTGGTCTGTATCTGTTCTGTCAAGGCCAATAACCGTGCTTTGCGTGAGAAAATTCTTCAGGTGAATCCTCTGGTTGAAGCATTTGGGAACGCCTGCACTGCCATCAACGACAACTCAAGTCGCTTTGGAAAATATCTGGAAATGATGTTTACACCCACAGGGGCTGTAATGGGGGCGAAGATTTCTGAATATCTACTTGAAAAATCAAGGGTCATAAAACAGGCTGTGTAGGTATATTAATTGTCTGTCCTTTCACGTTTATGTAATGTTTGAATTCTGTTTAATTCTCAAAAATTCTTTAAGTGCTCTCTTGTCTTCTGCTAAAGCAGTGATCCTTTGTACAGTCTGTGATGACAAGAATAGTCAGTTAGGTTCTTTTTGAGTTGAAGTCAGAGCTGCTCCATTCTTTGGAGAAATATTGTGGTTGGCTGGGTTTTCTGTGTTTCACGGTTGCTGATCCTACACCATTAAAACAAGTGGGAGGTTTGCTACCTACTTCAGTGAGCTCATGATAAGAACTTCTACTTTTACATGGTACAAGATACCACAAGAATAAACACGTGTGCATTAAAAGGATACTTCTTTTTTTTCCAGAGGAGAGAAAAATTTCCATATATTTTATTATATTTATGCGGGCCTTTATCATCAGAAGAAACTTTCTGAATATAGACTTCCTGATAAAAAGCCTCCTAGGTAACTATCACTTTTTTACCTGCTCCTTGTAATTAGCTATTGATCAGCTCTTGCTTTCAGTATGATGCCTTAAAATCTCTCTTAATCCTTCTCCATCCTTTAAGGATCTTTTTTAATCCTCCCAAGCAAAGAAGAGGATGGACAATAAGGCATTACGTTATTTGTATTTGTTTGAGAACTTGAACTATTCAAAGAAGAGGAGGAAGAATCAAGCTTATTATTATATAGAAATTCTGTCATACTTTCGAATGAGGACAGTTACCTTATGATTTCTTACTGTAATGCTTCAGTAAGAACCCAGAATATGCTTTGGAGTTGTGTTTTTTTAATTGGTATTTGTACTTTGGGTGCATCTGATCTGTATTGGGTGAAGGGATGTGTGTGAAATGTTGATAACACTGTAATGATATTAACAAAGAATAAGTGAAAGTTAGTGCAACAGAAACAAAAACTTCTTGTGAATTAGCACCACAGTATATAATTGGAAGATACTGAAGTAAATGTTCTTTCTAGTTACTGAGGTACTTGCATTGAAGTCACTGGAGGTTGTACTGGCGTATCTGCTAGTATGGTGCTTTCTTTCTCCCGCTCTATTTAGATACATTGATAACGAAACTGGAAGAGTAATGCATGATATTGTTACTAAAGATTCCTATGGAAGACAATTTGAAGCGATTCAGCATTGCTTTAGAATTATAGGATTCACTGATGAGGTAAGAGATCCAGTTGCTAAACCATTGTTGACCTTCTTTATAAAAACCACCTCAATGCTGCCTGTGCACCGGCTGCCGTTTGGTTTTGTGGATACGCACCTGTGCCAGAGAATCTCTCTTATGACAGAAATGAACTGCGAAAGCATATCCACACACCCGGAAGCCAAGACCAGCCTGAGGTCTCAGTTGGTACTCAGGCAGGTCCATTCACAATTCTTTATCACACTGTATTCTGTATCAATAGGAGCTTACTTGAATTTGTAGAACTTGGTCTCAGAGCAAGCTACAATAGTCATTCCAGGGCCCACCTCTTTCTTTCGTAGCCTAAATATGGTTATGTGTCTGATTGTATTCCTTAAAAGTGTTTCTTGTCATCTCTTACAGGAAGTGTACTCAGTGTACAGAATTCTGACTGGAATCTTAAATACTGGAAATATTGAGTTTGCTGCCATTTCTTCACAACACCAAACAGATAAAAGTGAGGTTCCCAACCCAGAAGCCTTAGATAATGGTAAATACAGTTTGACATTGTCAGTTCTGTACATGAAACTTGACTGTATTTGTGAGAATCTCTAAGTCGGGGTAACAGTTGGGCAATGGTGGTGATTTCTGCTGCATAATCAGTTGCGTATCTTTTTTCCACTGTCTTTTAGCTGCTGCATTACTAAGTATTGGGTCAGAAGAACTTCAAGAGGCCCTAACCTCCCACTGTGTTGTGACTCGAGGGGAGACTATTATCCGAACAAACACCGTGGACAAAGCAGCTGACGTGCGAGATGCAATGTCTAAAGCACTTTATGGCCGGCTCTTCAGCTGGATTGTAAATCGTATTAATACGCTACTTCAGCCAGATAAAAATATATGGCAAGTTACACATCACCGAATCATGTGTATTTACTGTGCATGTGTCTTTGATGGGTTCATCCATTTGTATATTTTTGATTTTGCAGAAAGGGTGCTGTGTTTATTTTGGCTAAGACTTCAAAATGGCTTTTGTCCTGTGATACTGAATTCCAGTTCCAGGATGTTAACCCCAGCATTTTCAAAGAGCTGAGTGGAATTTAGCTACTGAAGTCAATGGGAATTGGGTGTTTAAAATGCTGTACAATTGTTTAAAAAGATGCTTCTTATGTAGTGAACATTAAAATCATACCAAAGGCTGGTTAATTAGTGGAGTACACTGAAAAACTTTAGTATGTATTCACAGTCTTTACAGTCCTTCTGCTTTTGTAAGCTAGTAATAAATATAGATCTCGAATTATTATTGTGCTACTACTTTAGATGTAAGTGACCATTTTTTATTTTTCATAATTACAGAAATGTTCACATTGTGCATCCTTACGATTTCGTTGCCGGGTACTGATCTGGCTGCTTTGATCTTTTCCAGCAGTTGTAGAGATTTTTAGAAACAAGAGATCCCCTTAGGTGATGTGAAAACGTCTCTGATCTGAGATCTCTACTTGGCACCCCACTATATCACATAGACATGTCCTCATCCATACTTGCAGCTCTAGTGGTGACTCCGGTATGAGTATACTTGAGCTAGCACAGGGGCTCTTAACAGTCCAGCTTGTAGCAGCAGCAGGCTTAGTAATTACCCTTCTGACTGAGTATAGCAAAACCACACTATTAAAGCATGACACCTTTTGTCTACTTGGAGGAGCAGACAATAGATTTTATTTGGTATCTGCCTATTTCTTCATGGAAATTTGCAAGAAGCAAGTGAAAAACTAAAGTGTTAACGATGCTGAACAAATGCACAAGTTGTCTTAAGTTCAAACACACTTTTTCTCCTCTCTTGCAGCAGATTGAATTGATTATGCAGTCTTGGTTAGTGTGTTTATTTTTATTTTAGCTTAATGTTGTCCATGATGAATTTTGTTTGTATTTTCACATGCAGCAATGCTGAAAATGGGATGAATGTTGGGATACTAGACATATTCGGATTTGAGAACTTCGCAAGAAATTCCTTTGAACAGCTCTGCATAAATATTGCTAATGAACAGATCCAGTTTTATTTCAATCAACATATCTTTGCACTTGAGCAGGTAAAGTCAACTCTGATGAGGACTAGTTGAATCATCTGTCCTGAGCCATAGATCGTACTCAGGAGCACATTATACATATAAAATGGGTATGTGATTTAAATGCAAGACAATGACATCTTTCAGTTAAGCTTCGTAAGTGATGTTGTTGGGGCCGATAGAGTATTGCTGTGCATCATAAATGTCCTAATGATGATGTTGCTTTTACTGGTTCAATATTAAAACTGTGCTGGTGACTTTGTAGATGGAATATCAGAGTGAGGGAATTGATGCTACGACAGTGGAGTATGAGGACAACCGTCCACTTCTAGATATGTTCCTCCAGAAACCTATGGGTCTCCTGTCTCTACTGGATGAAGAAAGTCGATTTCCTCAGGCAACAGACCTAACTTTAGTTGGTATGTGCAAGCAAAAATTCTGGGAAATAACAAATATATTTTGAGAGAGATGTGGAATGGCATCTTTACTCAAGTTTTACTAGTCTAGTTGTCCTGCTGAGGCTGTGCCACTCCACTTGATATTTTAAGTATATTTTTCATTGCGCTTCATCATTTTTCTCTGCTTACGTGTTTTCTGTTCTTTTTATGTTTCAAAAGTTACCTTATATATCAGGTGTCAAGGGCTCATTGTCTTTTCAGTGTTACAAGGAAATAACCTGTGTCTTGTCCCTGTATGTGAGGTACATCAAGCAGCATCTCTCCCCATTTACTGAAAGGAATGCTGAGACGTTGTAGAATCTTGTGCCTAGGACCACCCTGCGAGCAACATTAGTGTTGAGAGTAAAATTTAGATCTCCCAGGCTCCTAGGCCCATGTTTATCCAATTAGAAAATACTGCTTCACTCCAGATTATCTCATCGTAAATAGAAAGTGTGTGTTATTTCTGGTGTGCCATCTGGCTGAATATTTCCCTTCCTTCATGCATATTTTACATATATTTTAACAAATCTTGGTGCCGACTTTAAAACGTGCAGTGCATGCCATGTTTAAAACTGTTGTCTTGCTTTTGTTTACTAGAGCTACATTTTTTCTTGCAATATGAAACGGAGAGTTCCCGTTCTTTCAATGGAATGTGCAGCAGAGACTCAGACTTTGTCAGAGAAATGTAACAGCTGCCTGTTAAATTGCACGATATAAGTACAAGATTTTTCACTTCTGCTAGACTGAGTTGAAACCTGAATTTAGGTCGCAGATAGAATGAATGCTATGGTTTCTTCCAGTCCTCATTTGTGTACTAAAGCTGTGTGCCTCCCTGTGGGTCCTATAAACCAGCTAATACTGAATATTGAACTTAGAGTTTCGCTCAGGCACTTTCCTTGGTCCAGCGCTGATCTGTAAGCAGTACAGAAGGATCCCGGAAGGAGGCAGCAAAGTGGGATAATTTGCCCTCTCCAGATGTGCCAGACAATCATTAATGCCACCAAACCACACACCCCACACCCCTCCCCAGCCCCGAAATTCCAAACTTAGTTCTTTTTGCTTTAAATACAAGCTTGATTAAATGTTAATAGAAAGAAAAGCCTAACAAAAAATATTAATGGATTCTAACGTTAGAAAAAACATTTTGATAGTATTTTTCTGACCGGTCAACATGACAGAGGATTCTACCAGTTGGCCTCAGGTCTCCAGTTGCTTGTTCAGATAAAGAAATACAATAGCAAGTTTTACCGTATCAGCACTAATTTAATTACAAAATATTAAAGAGCATACAAAATAACGCGGGGCATAGAAGACATTTTTCTTAGAAAGTGGTGATTCTTTTTCTGTCAGCTCATTAGAGGTAGTCATGGGAAACAGAAAGCCTCTTTCATAGAGGTTTTAGGTAGCAGCCTCTTTTTCTGTAGAAGCCCAAAGGTAACTGAGACACGATCCCAGCCTGAAGACAGTAACGTATACTTAAAACATGATACACAAAGCTAAATGAATGGGGAAAGGAAGACAGGGAAAATACAAATAACAGGCATTTAAGAAAGCGAGATATATGCACAGCTTTGAATGTACATAGTTGAAATAAACCCACTCCAAACCCTTTATACACATATAAGCAAATTCATAGCAAAATATGAGAAGTCATCACACCTTGTCATTGGCCCCTCTTACTTGATAGTTTTCCATGCACAGAACTATCCACAAACAGTGGAATGTGAAAGCCAGTCTTACTGGTCTAAGTTCAGAATGAGCTGTTCCATTCAGAAGTGGCACCTTGGAAAAAAGAGAAGCTGGCACACGGCTGTTTCTGAGCAATGGAATAATAAAAGTGTTTATAGTAGTTCTGGCTTCTTGTGCAGTAAACTGTCCCTAATTAGGATGAAGATTTTACTTAGTCACTCTAAGTCACTTATATCAATGTCTCTTCTCAATGCGTAGATAAATTTGAAGATAACTTACGATGCAAATACTTTTGGAGACCAAAGGGAGTAGAACTGTCATTTGGTATTCAGCACTATGCTGGAAAGGTAAGGTCATGTGATTTTTATTTACTTCAAATAACAGCGGTATGGTCATTATTTGTTTTATCCAAAGTTTCTGCTTTATGCTTTTTTTTTTTATGATTTTAAGAG
The DNA here is from genome assembly GCA_013398915.1 of Dromas ardeola. Lineage (NCBI taxonomy): Eukaryota > Metazoa > Chordata > Aves > Charadriiformes > Dromadidae > Dromas > Dromas ardeola. Next base: position 122,642 of record VYZM01001276.1, on the reverse strand, counting down.
ACAAAATTATAAAGTTTATGGAAGCCTAGAATCTACAACAAAATTTTAATGTGCAGTAGTCCGTTTTAGAACCTATCCTTAGGGCTCTTTCAAAAATTGTGTCGACAATAACCACATCTTATTCTGAAAGAAATCTGGCACCAGAAACACCATTACTACAACCATTTCAAAAGAGCAACTCTCTGGAGCCCAAACAGGTTACGCGATTGTTAACATCGTGTGAATACCACAGTAGTTCTGTGTGTGAGTGTGTGTAAGTATATGGACAAAAGGTAATGTCAGACAGCGTCTGTAGTAAACTTAAAATCCTGTAGAGCGCATTGGGAAGACTGGAGCTAGCTAGCACAGATGTTTCCTTGTACTCTGCAGCACCTGACTTCTTTTGTTCTCAGCAGTCTGTGTGTTATTTTATATGGGGAATAATGGTCCAGTTTTTTCACGTAACATGAGCTTTGCTTGTCATTTCAGGTCCAGATCGTTATTTATATACAAAATCAAAATGAAATAGCCGTGTTTTATATAGTTATCAATGAAGTCTCATCTCTGGCTCATAAGACTTCAAAATTTTAAGATATGTTCGAGTAAACTTTGTCCAGCTTTATGGCTTGTTAAGAAAAACTGTAAAATTTTACATAGGTTTAGTAAATTCTTTGTACCCAAATGTCCAAGTGATAAAAACACCACTGGCCAGTTCTCTGTTGCAGGAGAACATTCAGTTTCTGTGTAAACTAACGGAATTAGTCTAGAGAGGAATATTGCTAGGTATAATAAAACAGGTCTAAAAATTACTGCAATTTAAAAAAAAGAAAAGTTAAGCAAAATTAAATGATTCTTATATGAATCCAAATAGCCAGGCATTAATTTATAATAAGAACAGTTAAACTAATTGAAATAGATTAATGTTTTGTTTTCCTACTACCATTTTCGAAGCAGTGAGAAGCCTATTTTAATGTACCTAGATGTGCAATTTACTCCTGTTCCTCCAACAAGGTCTAGTTATAGATCAACAAATAGGTGATGACCACCTGAGCACCATTTCTTATTTCACACGTAAACTGTCAACTTAAGCTTTAATGAGGTATCTCTGTTATATTGCTTCATGCATACCATAGTTTGACATGACGAAGCATAATACAACATGATTTAAGCCATTTAACCCAATCTGATGTGCAGTGACGTGCTATGAATATAGGTGCTGTTTATAGCCAGTTCACATTCTGAAGACGCTGCTGTAGCTGTACGCTTTTAAGTCCTTTGCAGGTAATTCATTGGCTTGTCAGAGCCAAACTAACTGGTCTACTTGGTCATCTTGACTGTTCACATTTTAAAGAACATGGTAGTTTTTGGGAAACCCTTTTTGGCAACTTTTCTGATTCTGTTTCCCATGCTAGGTATTATACGATGCCTGTGCATTCCTTGAGAAGAACAGAGACACTCTTCCTGCTGACATAGTGGTGGTGTTGCGAACTTCAGAGAACAAACTTCTTCAGCAGCTGTTCTCTAGCCCATTAACAAAGACAGGTATTTTCTGCGCAGCTTTGCTAACGTTTCAACCTCTTCAGCTACCTACTCCTTTAAAACTCTAGTTATTTCTGGACAAATTTTTTAAATTCTTTTTCAGCTCTGCTGTTTAAAGTTTCCTAGATATCTGAAATGTTATGATCGTATTTTTTTTTAAATATGTGGACGTGAATTCTTCTAAAAAAAAAACCCAGGGAGCAGGATTCATCCCTTGCTCCAGAGAACTGCAGATTATCTGATGTGTAGGGCAAGAACTCGTTCTTAGAGCAGGATGAGAATACGGCAGTTTCTTGGTTCTTAGTCCTTTACTAAGTTCAGTTCTCTGTTGATAGATTCTTGTGTACCATGTCTTACAGTTCATAAATCATGTAATGTAGATCAAGTTGTTTAGGAGGCAATATCCATCTATTTAGATGCATTGATGCAGTACATAAAGCTTCTTACAAATCATAAAAAACACATACTAATCTGCTAGAATTAATTAATTCAGTTGATTTAAAGCTTGTTGACACTGAGTTACATGAAAGTGCACAGATCTATAGCTAAATAAAACAGCAAGGTGAAATTTGATTACTCCATGGATAGATGCCAGTATACCAGTAACCTATACAAATGATAGTTCTGCAGTATAAATGCAAACAAGCCAACAAATGTACACGCTTCTCAATACTTTCTACATTTTTAAAGTATCTTTTTCGTAATGGGTAAGAAAAAGATGTTAATACTAGGGAATAATCTAAATATGATGGATTGTATCAGATTGCAAAATTTCTTGTGATCTGATATGACATATACAAATGAGGCTGTTGTATTTTTAGGTAGAAATAAGTGTACGTGCGTTAGGTAGTGCTGTGTAGGCTTATTGTACATGGGCCGTAGGTGCAATTCTGTGCCTGTGCAGCAGCTCTGTCTGGAATTCTGGAACCTCGGTAGCCCAGTCATAGCCTCTGTCGATCTTGAGATTTCTGTGTAGAAAAAGAACATCTGGAGAAAAACGTTTATTGGAGCCTTCTTTGCACATGTAAAACTGATAGCAAAATATCTATTTATATTCTACATAGGATAGATTCCTGTTACAATGTCTCTGTTCTTTTCCTGTAATTAGAAGGCTCTGGATTACCCCCCTTCAAATTATGCCTTTAGAGGTCCTGAGAGGTGAGGATCCAGCGAGGAATCTGCTTCTCCTTTCAGCTATGACAAGGTTAGATGGAGAGGGATATAGTTTAAGATGGAGTAGGATTGGTTTGTGCCCAAGTGGAGAACAAAGAATCTTTGTGTCTGCTTCTGTCATTTGAGTCCATGTTAAACTGGTAAAAGAGATTCTTTTACTCGTGCTGGATGGATCAAGCAAAGCGAAAAAAGAAAGGTCACATCTGGTCAAATGTGCCTCCACACCCCTCTTCACTAGCCATTTTATCCCTTGGAGGTATTGTCAGAATGAAACAGATTAGGTGCTTTGTCCCGCTAACCAGTCCCAATTACTGGAAATGTTATACTTTTGATTTTATTGCTATTTTTAAATCAGAATGCTAATGCTTTCATGCGTACTCATCTTCCTCTGGCTTTTTAGAGATGTATTCAGTGGCAGCAGCACTGAACTTGGGTATTTTGCCCAAGATGCATAAAAGGTTCAGTAAGAAGATATGTCTCATTGCAGTAATGTATAGTTACCATGTTGGTATATTTCCACTTTTTTATGTTGTCTCTTCCATTCCTTCCTTGTTTCTTATTTACATGAGTTGCCTACTTTCTGCCTCCCCTTGTAGAACAGTTACCTTCCCGTGAAGAGCACGCAGCAAGTTGAGTGTTGTCTGTATTTCTGTCAAGTTGATACAGGACATCCTGCTAAAAAAATAATTATGCGTATGCTCCTGTGCAAGGTTTTATAAGATTAGCTTAAACCCCTTATGTTTTTAAAAGTCTTTGTGATTTTACTCTATTTTTTTCCAACTGTCTAATATAATTGGCACTCACATCCTGTGTTGGGGCCTCTGTGTTCTAAAATCAGATTGTTGCCAGGTTTAGTTTTGGCAGCTTGCAAGATAAATGAAAGGTTTGGCTGAGAACAGAAGGTATTGCTGGCAATGCTGCTTCATCTCTGCTCAGTGAAGAAAGATAATGCTATTCTCTTAACTTTCTACGAAGAGGCTTTTGCAAGCAAAATAATAGTGACTGTGTAAATGTCCCATCATACTCTGTCCTTGCCTCTTAGCCCTCTTCCCTCCGCTCAACATGTGCTTCAACCCTACAGCACGCCAGAAAAAATACAGATTAAGGTTCATAATCTTGATACAATTTTCTCCAGCTTTTTGTAGATTACTGACTGATGTGAAAGTTAATAATTTACATGGAAGCCATATTGCATCTCTCCAGGTAACCCTGACTTGAAATGAGCCTTCTGCCAGTATCTCTGGTGTTTTGTTTGAAGATGAGTGACAGCACATTCTCACATCTGCTTGCAACTAGCTTTGGAATTTGCAGCGTGCGTGGTTTTTGCCAAGCAGCAATCTCTAATATGTGCAGTAGTCACTAGGTGGTGCTATCCCAGAAGCAAGAGGGAATTTGAGACTGGTAACATGGGTCTGACGATTACTGAAAACGTAGTTCTTAAATACCAGTAAGAACAAAAAGATGCCTTTCCCACCCTAAGAAGATCCTCTGTTTGAAGTATATTTATATAATTGTCCTGTCTTCTGCTGTCAAAAACTGAGCAGCAGCAAGAAAATAAATATTAAAAGGGCTAAATTCTTTTACTAATTTAAGGTCATGTTAATCCCTGTAATTTATCAAATATACTTATCCCCTCTTAACAAATGCTTCTATTTCACAGTAGCAGACTGTGTCGTTTAAAGGGCCAGAAATTAACAGCAGGGCATTAAATATACATTTGTAATAGTAATTTATGGTTAAGAGAGTGCACAATTACTGATGTGAGACATCAGAACTTAAACATTCTGGCACTAATTTTGTAGTGTGTACGGCATGTTTTGTCATCTTTTAGCGGAAACTTAGGCACATTTGGTACGTTCTGGAATCTGTTTGCACTTTCTAGGGACCTTTAACCTCAAAACTGAATGAACATATTCTGGTTTAATCTACCAATTCTCCCAATTGCTTCCATAGTTGTCACTTTTTTCTATAGACGCAGCTTCTTGTGCTGAGAATTCTGTATATTCTGAAATTAAAATAGAATTTACTCCAAATACAAGAGAGAAGTAGAGCATTAAAGAAAAAAAAAAAAGTTGTCACTTCTACAGTTGAATATGGATGTTCCCATTCAGATGTAACGCATTCCAGTTTGTCTCTAGTTTTGGTTTATCGCTGTGGCTAAAGCATCAGAGAGAAAAGGGATCATGCAATCTAGAAAATAGAGTCCCCTTGTAAGAGAAGAGGGCTTTAATTAGAAAATTAAGGAGAGCCTTGGTACATCCACTAGTGGTATCAGTGAGGAATCAGACCATTTGACTCACTGTCCTGATATTCAAGACTTTTTGCAGCATCACCTTTAAGTGGTGGTACCATCAGACTGATTGGGCTAAGCACCACGGAGCCTTTTTGAGACTGCAGCTCTCTCTCCCACTTTTTCTCTCTCTTGCCTTATGTTCCCCAGCTGACCAGATCATGCTGGCGGGACAGGGAGGTGTGCCAAGCAGGCTTCATCTTCTCAGGAAAGCTGCAGCACAACATAATTCTCTACTCTTGAAACACAATCTCTGCAGACTTTTTCCCCTCTTATGACCAGACCTTTAGAGCTTTTGTCAGGGTTGCCCTGCTCTGCCTTAGGTCCTTGCTGGAGAGAGGCAGGAGACTTGCCAGGGAAGGCAAGGGGAAGGGGAAATCCTCCAGCCTTCCCTTCCCACCACCAGAACAGAGACACCGGGAAACGTCTCTGTCCTGGCTTTGAGGATCTGCAGGGGCTGGGCTTGGCTTGGCTGCATAGAATAAATACAGAGCTGGGTACCACTACTGCTACAGCAACATCATGTCTAGTAATTATGGTAGCATTGGGTATTGCTCACACATTGAGTGATGTAGTATCGATGTATCATCCATTGCTAATAAACACTCCTTGTTCATGGTGCCTAGATATTAGAGCATAATCTGTCAAAAAGAACTGGGACGAATGTTTTCATCTTTCACCTAACCTTCACTGAAGAGTTAGGATGATGATGTTTTAACAAGGGAATTTTTTTTTGTCCAAAATAGGAGGCAAATAGATTTTTTTCAGAAACAAATTAATTATAATTAGCCCGCCTAAAGGTCATTTCCCCTCCTCAGTATTGACTTTTAGCCTGTCTTCTTTGTGCCTTTGAGTCTCCAGCCCTGCTTACAGCCCTCAGACAAAAGTAATTTGCAATATAATAATGAGCAATATATGTGTCATATTAAAAAAAAAAACCAAACACAAAACCAAACAACTCATGGGCCATGTGCTGTGACAGAACGTGAAAAAAATGTTTCAGGCTTTGTTTATGCACACTAAAGAACACAAGAACTAGGACCTTTTGCAGAATCATTTTAAAGAACTGCTTTCACCACCCCTTGGTGACAAGAGTACTATCTCAATATTAATTTCTCTGTAACTTTGATAGCAGCTGATTCATAGAATCATAGAGTGGTTTGGGTCGGAAGGGACCTTAAAGATCATCTAGTTCCAACCCCAGAGCTGGATGCAGTACTCCGGGTGGGGGTCTCACCAGAGCAGAGTAGAGGGGTAGAATCACCTCCCTCAACCTGCTGGCCACGCTTCTTTTGATGCAGCCCAGGATGAGGTTGGCTTTCTGGGCTGCAAGCGCACACTGTCAGTTCATGTTGAGCTTCTCATCTACCGACACCCCCAAGTCCTTCTCCTCAATCCATTCGCCACCCAGCCTGTACTTGTGGAATTGCCCTGACCCGTGTGCAGGACCTTGCACTTGGCCTTGTTGAACTTGATGAGGTTCACACGGGCCCACCTCTCAAGCCTGTCAAAGTCCCTCTGGATGGCATCCCTTCCCTCCAGTGTGTCCACTGCACCACACAGCTTGGTGTTGGTGCACTCAATCCTACTGTTCATGTCACTGACAAAGATGTTATACAGCGCCGGGTCCCAATACCAACCCCTGAGGAACAGCAGTCATTACTGGTCTCCACTTGGACGTTGCGCCATTGACTGCAACTCTTTGAGTGTCACCATCCAGCCAATTCCTCATCCACCGAGTGGTCCATCTGTCAAATCTACGTCTCTCCAATTTAGAGACAAGGAAGATCTTCCTCGTGAAGATCTTCCCTTAAAAACTGAGGGAAACAAATGGATTTTCTTGCGTTTCAGTCCCATGAGCAGATGCTACTGGGCATAGAGTGAAACCTTGGCCAGTTGAAATCGTAAATGCTTTGCCGTTATTTTCAGTGGAACCATGATTTGACCTATCATGTTTGTCACTGTGCACCTCCGTGGAGCACAAGCCCTTCCTCTAGCAATAAGTAGTGGCAGGTCTTTTGGCTTGGTGCGTGTCATACTTCTGCACTGAAATATAACATGTTTCCATTTGGGCTTAGCGGATTTTTTCCTCTTAATTCCACACATCACAATAGAGCAAAAGACTCAAATACATCATAATTTTACTAATTTGTCCTACAATAAAATCTTTTTATAATGGTACTTTTGTGTTAGTATTTTCACCTCTAAGAGATAACTGCAGGCACTCCAAGTCAAATAAATCGGAAACAAAGCCATTGTAATTATAATCTCTCTACTTAAAGATGAATCAGAATTTATATTTTGTAAGAATTTGAGTCAAGTTAATGGAAGGTATATTTTTTCACTCGGGACATAGGGCTTTCCTACTTCTAACTGGTCCATATGTTAAAAGCATATAAAAGTTAATCGGTTTTGCGTTGCTGCCAGTGTGTTGTGTGCAAAGAGAGGCTTTAAACCACAGCTGTGCAATGTAACAACTGTGAACTTTACTGGGTTGCAGATGTGGGACGTCAGTAAACTAAATTAAATGTAGCTTAACTGAGTCCGAGAGGTAGAGTGTTGGATTACTTTTTATTTAGTTTTTCAGTTGAGCGTTTTACAGTTCAGTGTTTCTTTTTCTTCACATCCTAAGGTTTTGTGTCAGAGGACAAATGCAGTACGCAGATACTCACAAGAAGTGCTAGCAGTAGGATTCAAAACATGCTCTAAAATAGCCCTAAAAATAGAACTCATCTAGAAACAGAACCATCTATCAGATCAAAGTTAAGGTCTCAGTTCTGCTGAAGCTTTGTATAAGACATAACAATTATTTACTGTTGAGAATAACTCCCTATAAATAAAGTGTCAGTGAGTCTCTGGCATTGCACATGTCAGTAAACACAACAGCCAAGAAGGGTCAAATTAGATTTATCACGTTTATGTTTGGTAAAGGGTGTTGCCCAAGGAGAAGTCCGCTGGTTTTAATATGAGACTTCACAGATTACATTGTACTGAAAATGGGCAAAGGGCATCGATACAGATATTTTTTTTTAATCTTCAAGTGCTTGCAAATTGAACCCTAAAAAAAGTACAAGTGAGCAGGTTTGAGAACAGATCTTGATGAGCTTACTGATTTGATTCGTAATAGGCCATTCTCTCTAGAACAAGTCTTGAGAATAGTTTTTCTTTACCTTTCTCTCAGAAGAGAGGAGATACCTTTTCGGTTTTCATGTTTCTAGCCTAACTTCTCAAATCTTCAATGAACATTATCTCACAGTAGTGAACAATAATTAATCTTAACACTTCATGGTATACTAATTAAATTCAAAATGCATTGATATTGAGGAAGCAAAAGATGCATTGTACAGATGTTCTGTTTTTTTATATTAACTAGTATACTATGGTAGACTATGGGATCTCACTGTGCAGCATGTACAAAATTGAAATACCGAAGTATTCAGGGAACATTATACTGTAGTTGTTTTAATGAGTAGTTTACTAGGCAGTTTCCACAGGCACTGTGAGGTCAAACTGTGTCAAAGATGCTCGATACGTCATTGGAAGCATTCAGTAGCTCTTAAGATCAAATCCTAGAAGAGCAATTATTTTTAAATTTGCTGGTGAGTTTGTAGAGCAGATAAATTTATTGAATATTCAGATAACCTTGCTGGTTTGAATATCCGTAATGATTTTGATATGTCCTTTACAACGAACATGCTTGTATTTCCCACTCTCTCAAAATAATTTAATTAGGGGTTAATGTATGTAAGAGATGAATGTAGTTGGTGAAAAACAAACCTCTGAGTCTGTGCTGGATTTTGTGTGTTTGTTTTAGAGTATTTCGTACTCTGAGTGTGCTGTCTTACTATGATTTTGTACTTTATTTTATCCATTTTCTTCATTCCTTCACCCTACAACAAACTGTTAAGGTCAGTACTTTACTAAACCAGTGTTATCGTTTCACATATTATTTGACTTTGTCTTACTTACTATAGCTTATAACTGAACTGCCTGGACAGCAGGTCACAGCGTGCGTCAAAGACAGAAAATGCATTTGTGGGTGTTTGTATGAATGGGTATTTGTTTCATTAAGTGTGGAGATACAAATATAAATGAGAATAATGTTTTGAATTACCACAAAAATAACTGATTCTGTGCTATCTGTGATAGTATATGGAAGTACTGAGATCCAGAGGAGCAAACATTCAGTTGGGAAGTCTTTTGAGATTTGAGTAAATTAGTAGTCAACATCATCAATGCCTAGATTTCAAAAATGGGGAGGTCTGGGACTTTCATAAAGTTCTGTAACCATGTTTCATCCTAAATTAAGACTTTTAAAAGACAGCTCTTCTCTTGAAGTGTCAAAACCTGCTTTTGACACCATTTTTATCCTGTCTATCTTAGGGTCTTAACCACTGAGAAGACTGATAGTCATAGTGAGGTCAAAGAAAGTGTTTCTCCATTTTATTCTGTGTGCTTTCAGTGACATCTTTGTACCTGATTTTTTACCACTGAATTTGTTGGGAATATTCGCTGGCTTTAGTAGGATTTTGATCAGACTGTGTATGTATGAACAGCTTCAGCAGCAGGTCCTAAGTGGTGGAATATATACCATAAAATGTTTTATATGTTGTATGGAGAGAGGGAACATACTCTGGAAATACAAACAGTGGGCTGGAAATCACAATTCTTGACTTCTCCTGGGTTTCCTGTTTATTCACTGTTCTTGCAGAAAATTATTTTGGCCCCAGGTTATACTGAGTACTGTGAAGCTTAATTAGTGTTTGAGGACAGTCCTGAGGTCATCAGAGACGAGATGCTGAGGGTGTGAGCTACCAGAATGCTTGTTGTTGGTTCATGTTGATGAGGGAGCATAGATAAAATACTGAGATAACTACCATGTTCTTCATAATCAAAATTTTACTTTTCTAGATAAAGCATATATGATTTTGAGGAAAAAAATATCTTACATAACATGCAAGAAAAAGGATGTCAATTACATAAAACAATGAGGGAGACCAGAGCTGAATCAGCATGTGTGGTAACCATATTTTTAACCTGTGTATGTTTTTAGAAGTATTCTTCCACGTACCACTGGAAGAAGAAATAAACTTGTCTGTCCTGAATAAAGTTAATTAAAATAAGGGGTTTTTGGCTAATGCTGAAAATTAATGGAGAATTCCTCAACAGTGAAGTCTTCAAAGAAAATGCACCTCTGTAGTTTTCTTCTAATCGCAGTTACAGATGTGGTGCAGGAACCAGGGCAATCTGCTGGGGCAACAGAAGACCTCGTGTTGATGGTGAGGTACTTTGCTGATGATACAGACTGGGGCATTCTGTACTGTCTCTTGTTCCCCAGAGATTTCAAGGTTTATTTTCCTGAGTAGGTTACATACAACAGCATCAAACTGTACGCTACCAAAGATGTCAAGGGATGTGATTCTGCCCCTCTACTCCACTCTCATGAGACCCCACCTGGAGTACTGTGTCCAGGTCTGGAGCCCCCAACAATAAGAAGCACATGGACCTGTTGGAGCGGGTGCAGCGGAGGGCCACGAAGATGATCTGAGGGCTGGAGCACCTCTGCTGTGGGGACAGGCTGAGAGAGTTGGGGTTGTTCAGCCTGGAGAAGAGAAGGCTCCGGGGAGACCTTACAGCGGCCTTCCAGTACCTAAAGGGGGCCTACAGGAGAGATGGGGAGGGACTCTTTATCAGGGAGTGGAGTGATAGGACGAGGGGGAACAGTTTTTAACTGGAAGAGGGGAGATTTAGCTTAGATATTAGGAAGAAATTCTTTCCTGTGAGGGTGGTGAGACACTGGCCCAGGTTGCCCAGGGAAGCTGTGGCTGCCCCATCCCTGGAGGAGTTCAAGGCCAGGCTGGACGGGGCTTTGAGCAGCCTGGTCTGGTGAGAGGTGTCCCTGCCCAGGGCAGGGGGGTTGGAACCAGATGATCTTTAAGGTCCGTTCCAACCCCAACCGTTCTATGGTTCTATGATTCTATGTGGATGGAAGTTGCTAAGGATCGTATCTGAAAGAAATGGCCCGTGTATTCTGATAATGTATAAATCATAAAAAGCTGAGCAACTTTGTTCTCTATAATGGAGCAGCTGGGACACTGACCAGGTCAGGCTGCGGCCAGCTTGTCAGTCAGTCTTCAGCCAGTCAGGCTGCAGACCTGACTAAAGAAAATGCTGGGTATCAAGCAGCAGAAAACTCCGGCATTATTTACACTGTAACTTCTAATTGCCTGTGATATTTCAGGAAATGTCTGCATTTCAGTGAACACGCTCCCAATCAAGTAGATGGCTACACATATTTGCTTCAATTCAGATGGAAAATTGGGCATGTTGCTTAAAGTAGCCATTAATACTCAAGGTTGTGTTTTAAAAATAACTTGGGCATTGCTACTAACTAATTATATACCTTAATCTGTTCTTCTTTACTAGGTGAGGGTAAAAGTTAAGACCTTTCTTTCTGAGATCATACATTTACATATCTTGGAATATAGTAGGCAGTTTGACCTTCATTTCATCTCAGCTGCTGTCAGTGCCTTACTTCCCTTGTATTCTACGAGAAGTCTACTAAGCCTACCCTGCTAGAACAATATTTAAACATAGCAGCGATGATGCTGACAAGCAAAGTTTTATTTGTTGCTGTAAGCATCAGGCTGTGTGTTTGCCAGTGTGTGCCTTACTAATGTGGGAAGTGACCACTGAAGTATCTGCGATGCATGCAGTAAAAAGCCTAGCAGCACTGAATTTACACTCAGGTTCTCCAATCCCAGTCTAGCAATGTAAAGCTTTTAAGTATCTGTAAATATGATCTGTGTCTGCTTCATGCTAATAAGGCTAAAGAAACCTTTAGTCTAATTGAGAATCAGGATCAGAATTTGTCAGTTCACTGTGGCAAAGATTTTTCTTTTCAAATAATCTAGGCCAAAAAGTGCATCTTTTTTGCTTCTGAGGCAATTACTCATAATTAGGTTATTCCCAGGTGGGCCTCCCTATTACAAAGTTTTCATGGTTAATAGATTGTGTTTTGTAGTATCAATCTGATTTTGGAAACGCTATTTCTCATTTTTTATTTCCCTATTCTGAATAGGAAGTAAAGTGATTCTCTTTTCAGAATAAGCAGCAGTGGAAGTTGTCTATATTGATAGTTGTGTTCCACAGACAGTATTTTTATAAATATATTATTGTATAAAATGTGTAGTATATGCGAAAATTGGATTCTTAGCTTTTTATTGCACAAGATTAGCTTAAATGACTTCAGTGACTCAAAAGAATAGAGTTTTGATAGTCAGTGACCAGATTCAAATTAGCACCCAATAAAAAGAGTACATGTATTCATTTATAGTCGAGCTAGAAAAGCTTAGTCTTACAGTAGCAGAAGATGAAAATGCATTATGGAGATAAGCAGTCGACTTCCTTAGGCTAGATAAAATGTACTGAAAGGAAAGACGGAGAAGAATCTGTGTATGTCAAAGACATTGTCTGACTCTGTGCCTCTTCTGGAGTGCGAGTGCTTAGCTGTGATTAGAAGTGGTGTCAATGAAATATGAATGCACTGTAGCATTTCTGACCATATTATACTGTGGCTACGTGGTGTTTCAAGTAACCCCTCTTTATCTGAACCAGAAGCATGAAAGAAATTAATAAAATATATGAGGATAAGGAAAGAGCTTGTACTGTGCCCTCTATATAATAGTAATATCCCTGGTACAGCTTGTACAGTAAGGTGACATTGTCATTAGGCTTTTTCTCTCTAAGTCACTTCCCAAACTAAGCGTTGTATCAAAGCATAATGTAATTCTTACCTGGTATGCACTTACTTTGGGAGGAGTGATCTATTGCAGACATAACCAAATTGAGGTTATAAATACAGTGCTAATACTACTAATATTTGCTGGGTACTACTTATGGAACCCATCACCTAAGAATAATGAAGCACTGACAAACTATAAGTAACATCAGAACATCCAGCCAGAGAGTGTACTTTTCCTAATTAGTGTGGAAAGTCAACAGCGGGACAAATCATTAATTCGGCCAGATCACGCAGTGAGTAAGTGCCAGGGATGCAAGTGAGAAGACGGGAATGCTGACTGGTCCTTTCTGAGATCTAGAGAGCACTGGCAAAGTCCAGCCTGAAAGGAGACAACCGGTTTCTTCTTTCTGTGCTGTGTAAATACTTGAAATACTTTGAAAGCTTCTCCTGCTTGGCTTTGCATAATAGAAGAGATAAGGTACTTTGGCAGTATGGTCTTTCTCACCTAGCTGAAATGAGGCATCAGTGAAGAATATGTTTGCAGGGATGTGAGATCTCCTGTACAGCTTCAAGACAAAAGGAGTTTTGCTGAGCATTGGCACAGTGAGCTTAGGCAGTCAGTGCATAGATTTTTGTGCTACCACTTCTCTTTCTGATGGAAGCTCTCAGAGCATTTCACAAACTTTCATGACTGAAACTTCTCAAAGCATTAATGACATTCCTAACTTTATTAAACAGAGGGGAAAAAAGAGAAACGTTGGGTCTGACTGACTCCCCCACTGACACAAACGAATCCCAGAGGCCTTAGTCTGATCCAGCAGACACATAGGTAGGAGCCTTAATTTTTCAGATGAGCAGTCCTGTTGGACCGAAAAGGAAATGCATGTGAATAAAATTAAACATGTACATGTTTAAAAGATTAGTCCTAATTTTAACCATTAACTTCTCTCCCCTCCTTCATGAATGCTTTTTCAAAAAAAAAAAAAAAAAAACAAAGAAAATTTTGCAAGGGTTTTAAATTGCTTAATCAGTCCATTTTAGGGAGTTGGATTTTAATATAGGTAGTTTTTTATTTAAGTCTGCATGGATGTCACTTGTATTTTCTCTAAACTGTTGACCATATAATAGGTGTGAAGCTAGACTTCTGAAAGGCACAGTGCAGTCTTCTAACCTTTAACCAGTTTAACCTTTCAAGGAATCCACGGCAGTTCTAACCGGCTACTTTATTATCTAAAAACGTTTGTTCTTCAAATATTGATGTTCCTCACAAAGTGGAATAACATTTAATTATTTTTGGTGTGTAAAGTAATAAATGACCTTCTAAATGAAAATCGAATGCAGAGACAGGCACCAAATGTTTACTGACCATAAACACCACACTAACTCTGGGTGAAACATTTCTTATTATGTGTACTGATTTTCAAACCACATTTGTTCTCTTTATTAGTTTTAATGGTTTAGACATGTTAAATATAGGTAGTTACTTTCCTGAACGTGAACTACTTGAGATGACTAATTCACAAATTTTTATTGAAGCATCATTTTGTGTTTGATCTGGAAAAGAAAATCCTAATAACATTTTTTTCTATGGATTTCATCTGATGCTAAAATTCAGTAGTTAGTAATTACATAGGAATTCACTTGACACGTAAAATAAGCACTGGTAAGAATCCATTCCTAGAAGGAAGTAACTAAAGAATGAAATCACGATATGTAAAGCACTTCTTTTTTTTTAAGTCAGAACTGACCACTTTAGGGTTGTTTTTTTACTTGTGAAGTCATTAAAGATTTTTGATTAATAAAAAAGTTTATTTATTTGCTTGGTTTGCCAGATCAAAAAATGTTAAATTTAGTTTTAGTTTTGCATGAGGAACTAAGGGAGAGCTCAGGGATATTAATTATGAACCCTAGAAACCTAATGCCAGCAGTGAGTGTGGTGACCCTTGAGCAACTGTCTCATCGTTACAAATTTTATTTGGTTATTAGGGTTTTGTAACTTGCTATGAAATGCAACAAAATTTTTGTCATTTTAAACAATCCGATTCAAATTTGTTTCTTCTCCCAACTCCTCCCCTCTTTTATCCCGTGTTGTTGTCATCAGTTCTCCAGTGTGAGGCTTTCAAGCTTTAGACTTGCTAATCTGAAGTGTAGCCAAAAACAACCTTTCCAGGTTGTCTACTGACACAGAAGAGTAATCTCTAACATACAAAAATATCAACATTACAGCTAAGAGAAAAATAAATTCACCAACTACTTAAAGTCCTCATTTTAACCTTAGAGAGATGCATGTATATACTGTATGTACTATGTGTATATGTCGATACAAGATATACAGGATTTTCAAAACAGAGTTGCAGTTCTCATTAACCTACACATTAGAGCGTAAAGCAGTTTCCAAAAACACGGGCATACCTTGTGTTCTGCACTGTGATTTAGACTGTCAGGTTAACAATACGCGGTTGGGTCTGGAAATGACATGCCAGCTTTGCAGCGTTGTGTCAATCCCAGTGCCAGCAGCTTAAAAGGGAAATACTTTTGAAAATGAATACGGAATGTTTGAATCACTCCAAAGAGTGTCATTGCTGTGTTTGAGTGCTGGCCCCCAGACTGTTTTCAGGGGATGGGTATTTTTCTCGTTCGGAGGAAAGTAAGAGTGAGAGTTCCTTTCAGTGTTCTGTGGACGCTGGGTCTGCTCTGCTCCCGTATGGAAGAATTACCAGCGATTAAGTGTTCTTGGTTTTCGTTTTTCCCATCCTGCCTCCTTACCGCTTATGTAATATATAGTTTAGCAAAACTCTGAAGACTGTTTAGAGTTACTGACTTTCTGCAAAGCAAACAGCTAAACACTGGAGTTGATGCAAACAAGGCACTTAGCATCTGAAAGAAGTGTTAACACTTTATTTACATTTAAATTAAAATGGACACTTATTTATGTGTTCTGGTTCTGAAAGGTGTGTGGTACATCTGCAGAGGCCTATTGTTTATTCATGCTGTAAATCCTTTGAAATGTGTTAAAATGCTTCCCACTCATTATAAAAATCCTGCCACCCATGGATTAGGGCTTTGATGTCACCAATCCTGCTTCAAAGGGTTCTTTCAATGCTATTAATCACAGTTTAGCCTCTGAAGATATAGCCAGAGAAAACATTTGGACATCTTGTGCTAGACTTGCTAAAACTTTGAAATATACAGAGTGTCTTGCATATGCACAGTCCCGTATCACTTCCTCTCTCTTCTCTGAGCCTTTATTTTGAAAAGCTATTTTGTGATGACTTTGGCTTTCTACAAGTACAGAGGAAAAAGTTTAGGACACGTCATACTGTACATTTAAAAAAAGGCATTCGTCTTTCAGTTGACACCACGCTATGTTTTTGCCTGAGGAATTGAGTCGGTCTTTAAAAACCCCAAGGGACAATAAGATTGGGGATTAAGCAGGGCCTATATGTCAAAAGGTCAAAAAAAGATACCGTCTTATCATTTTCTCATCTCTTTCATTAGTTTGTGAGCTTAAGATGCTGTCTAAACACTTCAGGATCCACATGATTTCATAGAAACAAGATTGTTTCTGCTGTCTTTTTCTCTTTTAAACCTCTCAATGAGTCACAGAGAAATTGATTACTAGTGATTGAGCTGTATGCCTTTGTGCTGTCCTTGTTTTCATCAGCTCAGTAGCTAAGGTCAGTGACATACCACCTTATCGCTGACTTTTTCCTCCCTTTTAAATCAACACTGCACTCTGTCATGCCTGTGCTGAATGCTCTGCAGGCGCAATTGGTAATGAGTGGGGTGTGGAAGAAGCGTGGTGGTGTCTGCTATTTTTAGTGCTATTGTGCAAGCTGATTTTCCACCATATAAATTTTTCCCTGCTAAGCTGCTTCGACAGTTTTTGCCGTATGTATTTCTTTCTTTTTTGAACAGGTAACTTGGCACAGGCAAGAGCCAGAGTGACGGCAGCATCTAGGTCTTTGCCTCCGCAGCTTAGTGCTGGGCGTATCAAGGTTAGTAGCGTTCCCTTTGAAGACAGGCAATTGTTGATAAAACATTACAGCGAGACTATGGACATGATGCTTAGCTGATGTAGCTGTACAGTGGGGTTCTTACTGAATAAGAATCTGCCTTAATATCAGAAAACATGCACCTCAGCTGGGAGCACTGTTTCCAGTTTTAGTGAGGACCCTATCGTAGAATACAGTGAAGAATCAATTTACTACTGATTAATCTTTAAACTTACGGAGTGAAATCTCACTTACATTGATATTGATGGCCATATTCCTTTTGATTCCAATGGGGTCAAGGTTTTCCTCTGGCAATTTTGGCTTAGAAAGAGATATAATTGGGTAAAATTTGAATAGTGTGTTTAACAGTATGAAAGGCAAAATAAAAAAATGATCCGTTACTTTTTTATTCAACTTGCAAGTGAAAAACCAGGGGACATTTATGACTGACAGATGACCAGAAGAGAATGATTTGTCAGAACCACTACTCTTTAAAAAGAAGAACTATACAATTTAAACACTGCTGGATTTTGCCATAAAAGTATGTGGCGTAATTGCAAAAGGATGGGATAATTTTATGGCAGTTAATAGGATGTGTTGCCAACTGAGTGCACTTAATTTGTGAGGAAAATTCTTGTGCCTCAAGCCTATGGCGTGTATACACCCTCCCCGCTTCCTGAGTAGCACTGTTAGAGTTAGCTTAGTTAAGGGTTTGGGGTTTGTTTTTGCCTCCAAAGCAAACAATAATACTTTCTAAAAACAAATGTGGTAACCGCAACTGTTCAGAAGTTTACAGAATTTTATGTTCTGGGTTTTCTATTTCTTTTCCTTCTCTCCTGTTATTAGGAGCTCATGCTCAAATGATGATACAGTAATCCGTGTCAGCCAGACATCTATATCCTTCACTGTACCTGCAAATACAGATGTGGATTTCAGAGATTTATTTCCTCTCTGGTATAAACACTTTCTGTGCTGAAGGACAGATAATGGCCTTTCCGATTTTCTTGTATTCTACACACACTGTCTTCCACATCCCGCCATATTCAACATAAGCTTTCTAAGCATGTATTTCATTGATACAGCTGGAATGGGAGAGAGCAGTTCTCTTCTAAAGCTTTAATAAACACAATCAGTTATTCTAAGTAGTGTTTAAGTGGTTTATACTCACCCTTCAAATTTTTAACGGAGCTAAAAGACATGCATAAGTGCAGCACTATTCAGAATATGTTAACTGAAATAGTTTTTAGCTGAAAAAAAAAAAATCTTTCTTATAATTTCATAAAACTTCTAATTAAAGCAACTTCAGGAAAAAGGCTTTAAATTACTATTTTACAGTTTGTTATAAAAATCCAAATGTAATAATTTTGTTCAGAAGTTTGGAAACTTTCATTTTTTATTTAATTGATGAGCTTTTTTGCTGAACTTGTTTTTTGGGTTTACAGTATTTCATACCATGTCAGCAGCAGGTGTGGTCAATATGTGAAAGCAGTAGTTTCCAGTGACTTCATAAGGTGACATGATGTCACAAATCATTCTTTTAATATTGTTTCAAAACTATTATAAGCAATTTTTTTTATTGATGAAACAGTTTGTCTTTTCTAGGTCAAGTTGTTTTCTGTTTCAGTTGTAATTGTATAAATGTATATTGTACGTCACTACTACTGTCATGTAAAAATCTGACTCAAAAAGCTGAAATATTCTTCATTTTACTTTGAAAAGCATAGCTAGTGATTTAAAACACAAGATTATATCATGGCATTCTTATTATGTTCTATCATTTTCTGACAAGCCAGTTGTGATAAAGCCTGTTGCCTGTTGTACATGTGATTATTGCCCTACCATAAAACTGCATGGCTTCGTAGACACACGATGTTATAAATTAACCAGAGACAAAACTTCTAAAAATTCTTACAGGAAAATCTCCCTAGCTTCAGGGTCTATCAGAATTTTTCCAATGGAAACTTCAAATATTTCTTGTCAAAAGATTTGGGAATTGATCCTAGTCTTTACAGGCTCTACAGATCTGAATTTGAAACTCCATCCATCGAAAAAGGAATCTCACAATACGGGTTTTACCCTGATTTTCTGAGAAAAAATGTATTACCTCTCCTCTGTGAGTTTTTCGGACCATCTGTCTTTCTGTGTGTTTGTTCCCTTCCCCCCAAAAAGCCCCAAAACAAAACAAAACCAAACCCTTTTGAACCCAGCAGGCTGTAGTAAACCGTTTTTGACAGACTGGCAGTCTGAAAGATCGTAAGATTCTACAGGTTTGGTGAAAATAAGCAGCTGTGAAAAGGAGATGCTTCCAGTATCCTACTGCCCAAAAGGCAGAGCATAAGCTCACCCTTTATTGGCCAGCAGATATTCCAGCTATGACTGAGAGATTGTGAGTGCTGAACTCCAACACAGTATCACTAAGAGTCTCTGCTTTTCTAGACAGGCAAGAATCCAATTTAGAAGCTCAAATTCATGGGCTTCAGTGCAGTCCTCAAAACTATTTGCTTTTGCTCTTGATTTGGTCGTCTTTATGATTAAATTGTCTGTCTTTTAACATTAAATGTTACCAGTTATTCTGAACTCACTGTCAAAATTCACTGGTATGACTTTGGTCTTCTACCTGACCTTTACTAGAGATTTAGATATCAATTCTCAAAAAGCAGTTGTCTTGCCAGGATAGTTTTGAGACATTCCTGTATCCTTCCCCATGGACATGCCTGCTGTTCTGATTAGGTCATTGATATTTACTTTGTCAGGTGACTTCTTAAGATGTTTGATGTTATCTATGCTGATAAGGCATTTTTCCTGGGATATGTTACAGAGTTTTCTGTTAACATCCTTAAAACTGTAACCAAACTGCATCTTTTTTCTTTTTTTTTTTCCTCATGTGTTAGTTTGAGATTCGTACTAATGCATGTACACCGCTCTGGGCTAGAACATCACAGATTACAAAAACATACTGAAATTTTTATGGTCACCCTGATGGAAATCTGTCTCTCTCTGCACCATCTGTATTCTGCATCTTGTCTTCACAAGTTTTCTTTTGATTTCTTCCCCAACACAAAATCCGTTTTCTTGATCTATTACTACTCAGTGCTTCATTTCCTTTATATTTTGCATGCAGTCTCCTAAATATCTCCTGAAGGTAAGAGACACGGTTACTTTATTGAGAACTGTAATCTTTCAGCAATTACTTTTAGTGTTCAGAAGAGTGGTCTTAAGTCAGTGAGTGTTGGAAATGATCGTACAGAGCAAAGTCCAGGAAGTGTAGCACAGGTGCTGACAACAGCATTATCTGGTTTATACAAATGCCACCTGGTCAGAGCAGATGGTAAACTGCCACAAAGCAAGTGAATGCTAAAATGTTGTTAATGCTCCGTGCAAACAGGATGCTGGTTGATTTTCTTTAATTTTGTTGAGCTGTAATACAGCAACACAATCTGCTTGTGATTGGTAACCATGGTTATACTCATTCATAAATTCTGGTTTCATTTTGATAAGAACAGCTGTACTGACAATATAACTAAAATATACAAGGAGCAATATGTTTGCTGTCCATGCATACCCTCTAAAAATAACTCTTCTGAAATGCTGAAAAAGCGTTATTTGAAGCTATGGCACTTCAGCAGAGTAAGATTGCTGAAATTCTTGGCATCAAAATGGCAATGTAAAGTAATTAATAGTAACCACAACAGCAGAAAGGAAAAGACTTATACATTCAGAGATTACCTACTTTGTTTGCCGCTTGTTATCCAACAGCAATATTTTTCCATACGTGAGCAAAATGAAGCAGCTTTTTGCTAATTTACTTCCTGGTCATTACAGAAATGGTAACTCTTCTTATATAGAAAATAAGACCTGATGGAGTTCATTGTAGTGGTGATAAGAGGGATGCTTTTTAGAAATGAGTTCGTAAAATATTGCGTTTTGACAACTGCTTCATTGGCCTGGTGTTACCCTATCATAACAAAAGCGTGAAATTATGCGGAACACTTCCCGCTCTCTCTGAAATCAGTGCACGTCCTGCATCTGTTAGAAGCTGGCCTTTGTGCCTCTGAAGTACTCACACCTGAAGGAACGACCCTAACAAAAACTGAAGCCAGCTTTCACGGGTGAGGTGGGGTGGATCTGCAGTGTTTCTGGCACAGCTCTAACATCTGAGTTTTGTCTCCCAGGTCGACACGATGGAGGTGATGCGACACCCTGAGGAAACAACTAACATGAAGCGGCAAACTATGGCTTCCTACTTTAGGGTACAAAAGTTAAATTGTAAACAAACATTTTGGTGATAAGAACAACAGATACAGCTAAAAAATTGGTGGGATTGCGAGATCAAAGTGAATCATAAGAGAATTTTTTTTATTCTGTTGTGAGGCCTTTGTAGCCTCATAAATTTTCTTTTGCTCCTTTTCTGCTTCCTCATAAATATACTTTTATAATTTTGCTGAGTACATGGTTAACAGGATCTAGAATCTAGACTATTTCCATCTAAAATGCTGGAGGTCTAGAACAGGCCTCTATGAACAGAAAACTGATTTTGTGCAAATAAAATAGCTGTTGTTACTAAAGTCTTCATATTTTTTCACAAGCTCTAGCACACCTACTTTTAAAGATTAAGGTTTGTCATTTGTGATAATAAGTAAAAACAATTCATTTTTCGGAAGTACTGTTATAAATCATATGGATTGCCATTTTATCTGTAGTAATCCTGTCTGGGGTAACATATATTCTGCAACCGTATTTAAATCAAACAGGTAAGGAAAAGGCATTGAGAATGTTGGAACTGGAAGGTTAGGACTCAGGAAATCCGCATACCAATCCAAGGCTCTTGGTTAATGGTTTTTGTTCTTGCAGTCATTGCAGAGTGGAAAAGTTTTGAGCAGTCGGTCCTCGGGCTGCACTCGTGCCATGCAGAATGGGGAGGTTCACAGTGCTGCGCTCGCCAGCGTGGGTCAAAGCTTCGTGCAGTGTTTTCTTTGTTGTGCAAAATAGTGTAAGGAAAGGCATAGAGGAAACTGATATATACTGAGATGTTGCCGCGGTGTGGAGGTACAAGGACACACATCCAAATTTGGGAACCTAGAGGCATCATTGTGTCTGGTAATACAAGTGTGGATTTCGAGTGCTCTTGCAGAGAACTACGCAGACGTCAGCTGTGTAGAAACTGTAAAAAAAAAAAAAAAGTACACTGTAATATGGATGCAGCCTACAGCAAAGTGACCACAATCAGCTTGGAATTGTACGTGATTTGGGGATTGAGTGTATTTGCAAGAAATACCGATTTTTACAGTGGGTTAATGAGGTGAGGATGGAACAGAAGTATCAGTATTCAGAGGAGTCATTGGAAAAGCTGATCTATATGATCTGATCACACTTTTTTCATTTTAGTGTAAAATGCAATGGAATAAATTATTTTCCATGTCCAGGGTGGATAGGAAAAGAGGTAACGGGTCCACGTTACAGCAGGAAGATTTAGGTTAGATGTTAGGAACGTTATGAATAGTCATGATAATGTAACACTTCAGTAGGTTGTCCAGGGAGATTGTGCAGTCTGTACCCTCAGTGATTCTGAAAAATGGATTAAACAGAGGTGTGCCTGGAATGGTACAGACACGTTTAGTGTTCTCTTTGGGCAGAGGACTGAACTGATGACTTCTTGCAACCCTTTCCCCATGATTTTCTGTGAATTTCTGTGATTGCTTGTTTCACAGTAAAGCTTGTTCTTCTGTTGGGGGTATTTGGTTGATCAAATGTGCCTACAGTGGAAATACAGTTAGGACATTCTTCAATTAATTTTTTTTTAATATGGGCCTTCTTCAACTACAAAAATGTAGTATAAGGCCAGATGAAGAGACAGGTGTAAGAAATAAGAACTAGAATAACAATTTTTTTTTTGACAATCGAAAACTTTTAATAGGTTCTGGGTTTTAACCTAAAGGTTAAAAATTAATAAAACGTCAGTGCAGATTAACATTACAGATTAAAATGTGATCAAGAATTACGTACTGTTGACAGATACATATCTCCTGCTTAAGTAGTTCCATTGCAGTTTTTTGTCAAGTCTGTGCATCTCTTTTTATTTTCCCTCACTAGTATTCCCTCATGGATCTTTTATCCAAAATGGTCGTTGGACAGCCTCACTTTATTCGCTGCATTAAACCTAACGATGATCGAGAAGCACTGACATTTTCTCATGAGAGAGTTCTACTGCAGCTACGATACACTGGAATTCTGGAAACTGTCAAAATACGTCAAAAAGGGTATTCTCATCGCATCCTCTTTGAAGAGTTTGTAAAAAGGTAAGACTTTTATAACATGGCTGTTGTTTTAAAACTCCATTCAATAAAATATATTATACTGTTAAGTACAGAAAGTTCTACAAACATTGGTTTGTACATGTATGGTCTGATGCTCTAATGAGAGCAGTGACTAGAAGAGATAAAGCCTACAAGAGATACCTGAGCTCTAATGGAGAAAAGTCAATGTGAGACCTTCAGTGAGCACTTAGCAAGCCTGTCCCCACGGTTCCTTCAGCAGAGGCAACAAGTGGAAATTATGCATCATAATACAAAGATTTGGAAGGTCAGTGACCTTCAGCCATCATATGAAGAATGTGCGCATGCTTAAGAATGAACTGATATAAAAGCTTTGTTTTTTCTTTTTTAAAAAAAAAAAAACTGAGAGTGTTAATTTCAAGCTTGAGAACTTTAATTAGATTAAACAAAAAACTATGAATATTCCAGGGAAATTTTCATCGATTGATTTCAGACATAACATATTGTAAAATTGATTTAAAATATATTTATGAATAAGGTATCAAATTTGATTTCCTACATCCTTTAGCGTGCAGAAAAGCCATAGTGGAAAAACTTAAGGCATGATTTAAAGTCTGGTATGTTGTAGTGGTGCAGTTCCCCATGTAGAGGGTCTTCACACAAAAAATCTTTGGCGTTGCCTACCCGGTTTGCCCTTACACCTCTTCCTTTTATACCCTTTTCACTTTTCACATTTTTTTCATTTTGTCATCTCCGAAATTATGTAAATTCAACCGAAAAGAGCTACTTGGGCTCTGGAGAGGGTCAAGAGCATATGCCCGTACATTGATGTAGGCCTAATAATGAAGAAATGCGCTTCACTGGTATAACTGGAAAAAACATTCACGTGCAAAAAAGATCTGTGATTTAGAAATATTCCTCATAATAACTTCATAGCCTTTAGTCATTTATCTTGGAGGTATCATGAATTATAACTAGATCTCTGTTCACCTGAACCCTTGTCATGGCTACTATTACTAGCTTTAATACTATTCTCAATCTCAAAAATGTATAAATTTGATTCAGGAAATGCTGTTGGCTTTATGAAGACAATATGTTTATATGATCGTTATAGTTTCCTCTAAATATAAAATATGTTTTTATGTAGTAGTTACTGTTTTCCAGTCTTTAGGATTGATAATTCAGTAATGGAGCAGAAGCGGTACCATTAAGCAATCAACTACTCGACAGTCGGAACAAGTAGAGAACGGCTAAATCAAGCATTTAGTGATATTTTCTGAACTGGAGGCTGCTGATCTGGACAATAGAGAGTTAATGAATCTACTGAAAGCAAGTCATTCACATGATGCTAGAGGGAAGGAGCTGATTATGTTTTTGAGAAAGAAAAGGCATAAACAGTTTCACAGGCCTTTCTAAAACCCAGGGATTCGGTAGATTTACAAGTGTGTAAATCAGTGCTTTGGGCTTGGAAATCTGTGGTCCTTGCACTGAGAGGTGTTGAACGACAAACCATAGCTTAATCAAATTCATTCTGAAAAATTAAGAATTTTTCTGATTTGTAATATATTAGTATTCCAAATGAATATGCAATAGGAAAACACTAGAGATATATGTCCTAGGAAGGGTAACTAACATGTTCATTTGTCCATCAAAGCAATTTAATTTTCAGACATGGTTTCCCCCCACCTTTTTTTTTGTGTTATGTGACTAATTTTAGTAAGGTCACACCATTCGAAAGCAGGTTTAACAAAGAGATTAATTTTTGTGATCACTAACACATCTTTGCAACATCCTGAAGAGGCTGAAGGCAGAATTATTAACCTTAACTTTTATCCAATTTGCACATAAGTGAACTAAGATTAACTCCACTGAAATTAGTGTAAATTGAGAGGAAATTAGGCCTCCTCTTATCAGTAGATTCTTTTCATTCAAAAGTGCACTGAATTTGAGTACAACCTCGAAAAGTAATGGTAATAAAAGCAGCGCTGACTGTAGCTTTCCATTCCTACAGATAAGGGCAAGTTGTGTTTAACTTGTCAGATACTCCCCAGGTTTTTAGTCCAACTTGATGTAATTCTTTCAGGAAAGAAAGTCAACATGACAAGGGAAGTAGGGGGGAGATTTAGCAATTTGCCCAACAGCATAGAATACTTTCCTGAGTTCAGAATATAAATGGGGAGGCGGGAGAGGGGATGTTCTTGCTCCTTTGTTCAGTTCATTCTTTATTTTTAAACAATGCTTAAAAAAGCTATCAATGGAACGAGAAGCATTTTTCTTCAATTTACAGCCATGACTAGTCAAGTGTTTTTTTAGGAACTAAGTAGTTGAATACATAAAAATGTTCGAGAAAACAGGTCAAATGCTAAACAGATTGGCACTTCTTTGTTCATAATCAAAAAGACATTAGGCAAGTATGAACAAGAGTTTCAAAATGTCAGTAAATGTGAGGATATCAAAGATTTTCTAAGCCAGCAAGTTAATTGGTATTTTGATCCTTTTGAGCAACTTAACAACAAAATGGATGAGCCAGCACTTTTTCTCCCTTGATGTTATTAAACAAATAGGTGTGCTTCTTATCTGCCTGTTCAATAATGCTGTTTTGTAAACTCTTAGCAGGAAATATGAGGACAAAACAATCAAAGGCAGGGAACAGAACCATTCAGGGTTTATCAGGTGGGAGGTAAACAAAAGATAAAGCTCTGTCTAATGTTACTCTTTACTGTCTTCTGTTTTCATGTAGAACAGATTATTTCAGTGTTGCAAACCGGGAGGTAGTTTATTGGGTTAAAAAACAGATGGTGAGGAGAGGACTTAATTGTAACTCATTCACGCAATGTTTCTTCAGCCAAGTATACAACCGTCTACTTTATGTATATAGATATACATACACATATTCTTTTACTTAAAGCAGGAAAATGTAATCTACGGCCCCTGTAAACACTGTAGACCTGTCAAATCTCAGGCACTTTGTCTCCATTGGCCTTGTCTCGCACCCCGAGCCATCATGTGTCTGTCTCATGTGTCTGCTGTGAAGCAGCAGGGCCCCTTTTTCAGGCTGGAATCCCAGGTTTCATACACAGGTTATTAATCGGATCAGGCAACGTGGTGCGCCTGGCGTGTGGGCCGCATAGTGACTGACCATGCGCTGCACAGCAGTTAAGGGAGGTGTGCTTTCTAGCGGGAACCCGCACAGAAAGTCCCACTGGATGGGATGCTCCTTGTTATACCCGAGTGCCCAGGCCCTTGGAGCTTCGCATGGCGTGATGTGGTATGCAGGTGTGTCCTCACTGCATATCCCCCAGCTGTATACGCCTTTTGTGTAATGTGGCATGTACTCTGTCATGGCTTGAAAGATAAGGGACTTGAGAGTCTAACAGTGCTAAATGCTGTCGTGCTTCAAGTGCCTCATAAGCACATAGGGATGTGTTCAGAAGTTTTGCACAAGTTGCATTTAAGGCTTGTCTTTGTTCTTCTTCTCTGCCCGTTTACGTTCTGCATTAGAGTTCTTTGTACTGCATTAGGGTGCAGGATACACTTTTCCTGTAAGCGCTACCCACTCCACAGTAGCCAGATGATGTTACTGAGATCACATGCTCACGGCAGTACCAGTGCTGTTACTGTCACTGTGATCCCAGGGAGGTTGGTTCTGCTTTTTCAATCTCACAGTACAAATTTGCATAAGGTCACTGTTGGTACACCTGGTACGCACAGTCTCTAAACTGTCAGTGTTACATTTCTTGTGATCATATAAAGCCTCATTGACCTTCATGAGTCCCATTCTGCGTTGAGTGGAGCTAGGAATAAAAACTGCTCAAATGTTGCAAAATCCTGTAAAAGATGTTACCTCAGTACGTGCTTTCTTCAAACCCCAAAAATGCAGTGGTGGTAGACTTGTTTATTATTCAAAATCAAGGAAGTGCTGAATTAAATTAGAAGTCAACAGGTTTGCTACAGAGAAAAGAAATGCTTGCTTTTAAAATGATGCATTTTTAATGCAAACTTACTTTTAACACTGAGTCTGAACTGTACCAAAGTCCCTAAGTGATTTCTGGAAACAAAATGACAACATCCCTCATATTTTGATTTTACCGTTATCCATGGAAATGTTTGTTATTTGTTTCAGTGCCTTTAAAGATTTCACCAGATCTGTATAATGTCCCTGTACGCTTTTAAATATGGTAAACTACCGTGCATTCCACATATACTTTCTAGACACTTGTCATTCACACAACACTGGTAAACAGTTGCAGGATGCAGAAGATACAAAACCTCTAGGAGTGAATAGTCTGATATAACCCCTTATGAATTGTATATGCAGAATGGACCAAATTATGCCTTTCTGAGAGTACTTCTGTGATTCTATGTTTATCTAATGATTTGCAGCATAAGCGTTAGGTATCTGTTACTGAATGTCAAGAGCATCTTAGATTTTTTTTATTATTTGTTTACATTTTTTCATTCATACTCAATATAGAGTCAAACATAGTTAGTTGTATGAATTCAGATGCGAAAGTTTCTGAAAAAGGTGAGATACAAGCAATACAAGTTAGGAATTTTTGGAAGTCATGTAAGGTCTCTTTCAGTGCTAAAAACATGGGTTTTTTAAGCTTTCCAACTCCAAGGCTGAGAAGGAACAAATGTCTTTTGGAACGTTGAGAATCTCCCTGCTATTGCTGGGGCTCTGGCTAGGAAGGGATTTTGCCCTCTTGCACCTCATGCTTTTCACGTATCATGGTCCGTTCTCCTCCTCAGGCCAGTATATTTTAGTGTAAAGATTTGTTTTAAGGAGAAAAAGGGTTAATCGTTACTTTTTTGAGTTAATTGTGTAGAATTGATGCTGCCTTTAAGTCTGGAGCGTAAAGGGAACTTTAGTAAGAGATGCTGGCATAGCAGTTAATGGGGCTGTTTAAATGCTATTTACTGAGCAGTTCCACAGTTCACCCTTTAAGGAGGGAAGGGAAATTGAACCATTTGTTGGCAATCAGTTTATCTAATCTAAAACCAGCAACACTACAATGCGTTGGCCATAATCAGATAGTTAATGCATAGCATCATTCTAAAGTTTTCTGTATCTTAGAGTACGTGGATGTCTTTAACGTTTAACCTTGACTCTGCGTGTCCTAGCTTTGCAATTGATGATCTGGGGATAAATTCAACTTTTAAAATATGTTGGTTTATGCCCAGTGACTACAAAGTACAGTTAATCCCATTTTAATGTCTGTTTTATCTGGAATACTATTCATGTCCATGAAGGATAGTTTGTAGGGGAGTGTAAGAACCACTGACTAAGTAATACATGATTCCAGAGTTTCATCAGCTCTGAGAAACTAATTCTTCTGAGGGGAAATTACTTTTGTCTTTCTTAGTCTTACTGCTACTGAGAATGTGATTAGTCAAGCACTTCTAGGCAAAATGTAGATGAATATGTTTCCTATATTTCCAATATAGAAGATTTTCAAGCAGGATGTATAACCCGAGGAAATAACTTATTTTTGCACAAATATATGCGTGCTTATGAAACAACACATGAAGGACTATAAACTTGATTTTTAAAAATAGAAAGAAAAGTATTGGCTTACCATAGAAGAGCACTGAAGCATTCCAGACTACTGCATTTTCTGCTGGAATAACAAATGGGAATATGGAAATAAAAAAATAGAGTTATGAAATTTTCATCTCATCTGGAAACAAATGTGATTTCTAGCTCTACTTTTCTGAAATTAAGTATCTGGTTTCTTCTCTTGGTGAAATGTTGTAAATAGAGGTCACTCTGTGATCTCTGTACAGTAGATTTACATAAGTATGGTAGAGGTGAAATTAGGCCAATAAATCAAAATGCATAGTTGTATTTGCATATACCCCAAAGTTTTGGGTTCATTCCCAGATGTTTTCTCTATCGTTTCACCATATACAATATTTGCACACTTTTACCTGATACACTAACGTGTAACATTTTGCTTTCCTCCAAAATATTCCATATGGTCCATTACTGTACAAAGATTTTAGATTAGGTAAAATAATTGGATGACCCTATGTGGCACATGCTGCGCTGCCATACGGTTATACTGAGCACATCAAGTCAAACTACTGCGCGCTTAGGCGATTCAGTCATGAAAACAGGCACCAGAGAGAAAACAAAGTGTTTGCTTAAAAAAACCCAAAACATGGATTTGAGCTTTGCAACAGTAATCTAGAGACCTTTTTACTGGGCAGAATGCAAACTCCAAAAGCAGTTCTGGAGGAGAAATAATAATAAAAAAAAATTGCCAGTCTCGTATTGCTAGACCTTATTTCTGATGAGTTGAGTCATTTATGCCTTATTTTTGATGACATAACTGAAAAGGAACTGAAGGCTTGAGGTTGAAAATCTGATATCCCAGCGTGTTTAACCAGTTACGGGAGACTGCTGTGCAGTGGTTGGATCAATCAAAACATTTGGAAGAACACCTTTTAGAGGAAGTTTTTATGAAATGTTGTGAGATAATATGTTTACATACAGAATCTGAAGTTATTCCCGTGGTTTGTAAAGTTCCTGTCAATTCTGAAGGCTTGCTTTCTTAGAAGACAGATAAATGAAAATTTATAAAAAACAATTTGTTAAAACGGGATTTGATAAGAAAAATGGGCCTTGTTTTATTTATGTTTTTTTTTTTTTTTCTGAGTACCAAAAGCAACTACATTCTAGATCATGAAAGAGAGCTAATGGAGAGGGATCTACACTTGAAAGATACTGAAGTTTGTCGTAAACAAAATGGTATAGTCAGGCGTGTAAATTGAATAGCTCAAAAATATTTTTTAGTCAGGTATTTATCACAAATAAAAAGTCAGCTTCTCAGTAATTAGAATATCACTGATAAGACAGTAAGATTCAGAAATTATGAGATCCTCCTTGACTATTTTATTGCATCAGTGCCATCTAAAAACTGTTTTGTGGTTTTAAAATTCCCAACTACAACATGCCTTAAAAGATATATGGACAACCAGAAAACTGATATTGTGCCTCACTTGAATCCTTCCTTCCTTCTAAGGAAAGGAACCGCTTAAGTTACGTATGTGTGTAAATAACATGGCTATCTGAACTGGCTTTTGAAGCAAACAGCAATTTACTATTAGTGCAACTTCCCTGATGCATCTGTCGAGTAATGTGTTGAAATTGCACGCTATCACAAATTGTTTGTGATAGGTATATTTTAAATCTGAGTTTTCTTAGTGCAACTCGTAACACCGATTGTCTTGTGAAAACTGGCATCACTAAGTTCATAATAAGGTGGAAGAAACATACTTTTTTCTTTTAAATGCACTGTGTTTCTCCATAGCTACTAAATGGCATGACTTTCAGTATTTTGAAAGACTTGCCTAAAGAATTTGCGGTATCATGTTATTGAGAAAGTCCCTGTATTAAAAATAACTCACTAATACATAATCTCCTGTCATTATTCAGAGTGGGCAATTTCTCTAGTGGGTGAATATCTCTGTCTCTGGTCCAGGACTGATTCCACTGCTTCTGCCTTCAGACGTCATTTTGTTCCCCTTTGATCTTTATTGACTATTTTAGTGGTTCTTTTTTCTTTCTTGTGACAACTGGAGCTAGTATCTAGAGATTAACTGGAGCTAATATTTGAAAATCATATTCCCCTGATTTAAAAAAAAAAAAAAAAAGTCTTGTTCTCTCCCATTCTTTCTAATTGCTTCTCCATATTTTCTTCAGTATGAGGTGGGATATTCTCTTGCCGCTATGTGGCTACAGAGGAATCTGTCTTTGAGATTCACCGGTCGGATTCTTCTCTTTATGTTTTAAAGAACATGTGATGGCTCTTCCGCACGCTAATAATTAGGAGAATGGTTTGCTCAACCTGCCAGTTCCTCTCAAACACAATGTAAATAGAGTAGCACCTGTAGAAGTGTAACTTAATAAAGACCAAGACAACACCTGGTGGTTCATAAATGGGGGCTGAGGTGGCAGTTGCTGCCATCTAATTGTCTACTTGTGCTAAAATAACCTTAAATTTGTAAACTAGCTGGCACATGTTCTTGCTGTTACTTAGTATAACTGTTTGCAGGAGAGTTACTTAAATACTATAAAACCATTCTTCATTAATGTGTGGTCGTTTTACAGGTAGGGATTGCTCTATTCATTGTTAATGTCTGTTTAGTCCAAACGTGTTTGCATCCCTTTTTCATTAATTATTTGCATAACAGTGTTATTTCACATAATTTTTAGGGGCTGTTCTTTGCAAGGGAACGTGGGCAAAAGAAAAGTCAATGTTATTTAGTATGGGCCTGCTCCAAAGGCTGCTAAAAATGATCGTAATTGTTCCAATTAATTGCTTACCCCAATCAAACATATAAAAAGACATCATGCCTAATGACTTGCAAACCTACTATTACCACAGAAATCCTTGTGAGTAAAGAAAATTATTACATTCATATAAGGAATAATTCACTTGTTTTTTTCTTCAAAATAGCTGTTAATTCTGTTTAACCATCAGCACTGATATGATAGTAATGCCAATTTTTTTAATTATGCATATATATGACCTCTTCTGGAGGTGTAAAAGACAGGTAGGTATTCATGCAGTCTGAGCATCTTGCTCTCTGTAAATGAAGATTGATACGAGAATTGTTTTTACTGTAAACTAATCTTTATTCTTCACACACAGTGGCAGCCTTTCAGCTTTGATAATCAATCAATATCACTGTATCATAGTGCTGCCTGCCCTCCCAGTGCTGACTGAGCATCCCCAGTCTTTCTGTTAGGCATACGGAAAACGGGAAGCTCCCCTGAGTTCCATTGACAGGAGTGATCTTGTTACCAGCTCAAGAGCCTTGGACTTCTTATGTGGATTTATACTTCCCAAAGAATGTCAAGGCCCTTTATATTTCTTTGTGGAAAAAAGTGACCGATACCAGTAATTAAAATATTGAAAGATTCTGAAATGCCTGTTTTGGCATTTCTCATAAGAAACAGGCATCAGGTCATGAATAACTTTCAATGCTTTTCTCTTTCTTTGGTGCTAGTATTTGACTTTTCTCACACTCAGAAATCTGTAAAGGTCCATTGAGGACCTCAGGGAGCACCTCCTTATTCAAAAAAACTTGCAGTGAGATTTTACTGTGCCAAAGTATGTTATGTAGCTCTGTAGGTGGCGTACTTATTTTACACGTGTTATGCAAAAGGTTTTATTTTTGCCTTCCCTTCTATTACTCCGATTTCTAGCACTTTTCCTTCTTCTCCCAGTCATTCATTCACTTGTTTGTCTGAAAAATTCAGAGCAACCTTGTGTATTTCCTAAGTTGCACTGGTTTGTGAAAGACCTTTATGGATAATTACACCAACTGGAGATTTCTAGAATGCAGCAGATCCTTATCACCACTATGGTACCGCTTATTTTCCCATACCAAGTATATGCTCAAATATCTGTTCATGACAGCTGTGTCGTGATTTATGAAGAGGGCTGAGTATAAGGGAGAATTTGGCCTATGAGTTCTAGCGATGCAGCGCTGAGCTAGAGAAGAGTAGTGAAAGTACATATTGATTGTCTAGTCAATTCTTTCTATGTCATTTGGTTTTGCAGGTATTATTACCTTGCATTCAAGGCACACGAGACTCCCCTTGGTAGCAGAGAAAACTGTCTTGCCATTTTGGAGAAATCTAAACTAGACAACTGGATTCTTGGGAAAACCAAGGTAGAGGGTGCTAACATTTTCTTGAGGATAGTATCCTTTTAGCAAAACATGTCTAATAGTGGTTTGAAAAGTACTGCATGAATGAACAAAAGAGCAAGGAATGTGCTCCAGTTGGCCTCCTACGTTACGGAGGTGCCCTCCCAAGCCAGCTGAGTTAGTGCTGCAAGAGGAGGGATGCTTTGGGTACCTCCCCAAAGCGCACTCTGCATGTGGCTGCCTTGATAAGGACAGTACATCTGTCAGTGCCTGCTGTGGTAGTGCCTTCCTCAAGTTCCTCCTGCTCTGCATCATGGCATGACTGAAACTTCACACGCTGGCCCATCCTGCAAGCCTGGAGTTTCAGATGAGATCCTGCTGGCTTTGTCAAGAGCCTTTATTCATGGTTTAAAATGGAGTGGATGACTTCATGTAAGAAGGATGTTACACAGTATCTTGAGTTGGTTTACAGTGCACAAAGGAAAAACAAGGAGAATTTTCCCGTTCAAGACCCAGATAAATTGTATGTAAGCACCCCATAGGATTTGCCTCCTGAAGCAGGCTCCTGTTAGACAATATTATGTCTCAGAACAAATTCAACCCAGGACTTAACATTCCCACTGTCAAGAAAGGCTATATTTCAAAATTGTTGATACCTGAAAATAACCTCCTGGCCAATTTACTTTGTAAAGTGGGTAAATATGTGGTTTATTTTGCAATGGGGTGATTATAATCAGTGGAATAACGAAATTCCACAAGCACACTGGGAGCAAATATTTGGTTCACAAGATCGCTATGACATCGGCAAGCAGTATTTTACCAGTTTTCTCAGTAACGGTGCCCTAAAATAGGCTGACGCAAGACTAATGAAAAGGCAGAATACAAGAAGTTATGTTACTGCCTGCATGTAATACTGTTGTTTGTTGTTGTTCCATTTCAGGTTTTTCTAAAGTATTACCACATAGAGCAGTTAAATTTGTTCCTGCGAGAAGTTATAGGGAGGGTGGTGGTCATGCAAGCCTATATCAAGGGGTGGCTTGGAGCAAGGAGGTACAAGAAAGTCAAAGAGAAAAGAGAAAACAGTGCTGTTACCATACAGTCAGGTAAATGTTCACATTCCCCATTTCACTGAGTGTCTTTCAAGCTGTTAAATTGCATGTACATTATTTATTAATTCGTAATAGTTTATTATTAAACCAAAATAACTGCGGGTGCTTTTCTCTCCAGCTAATTGATGCAAATATTATCGATTTACTTCTAAGGTGTCATCGTAGTATTGGGTAATGCCTTTATTTAAATATTTTAGTAATTTGGATGTGATGCTTGTGCACAAAATGAAAATAGTGTTAGGTATGTCTACAACTAGCATGCAGCACATAAATGAAATGCAGCAGCATGCCCCCCCGCCCCCATGTATACCAGCATTCCAGATAGCATACATCGTGGGGTGGGCCTGAGAGGCTGATTGTCAGTAATTCAGCAGGCTCCCTTCTATCGAATTTGGGGAGCTGTGTGAGGAGGGGAGTTCCTGTGCTGACATGATCATGCACCTTTGCCTTTTGGATGAGGACATCAGTGAGCACATGGTGACAATTAAAATTTGGATGAGTGAAGCTGTGTTTGAAGTTGTGGGGATGTGAATACTGCAGTCGTGAACCCAGAGTTCAACATGTGGGTGGACGGGAAAGAGGTACTGCGGGTGGGGGCTGGAGTGGTTATGGCAGGAGGGATGAAAGTTTCAGCACATCTCTGACTCTCTAGACTCTGTAGCACTTCCTTAAATAAATGTAATTTCCAGCACATGGTTTTATATTTTTAGCCTGGAGAGGATATGAAGCTCGCAGGAAGTACAAGGAAATAAGGAACAGAAGAACTGATGCTGCTATACATATTCAAGCAGGTAATTAAAACATTATTTCAATTGCCGACACCTATTTTGCTGGGGTGATTTCACGTGTCAGTGTTTATAGCCAAGAGAAATACCTGCAGTCTGAACTAAAGCTATCAAAAACGTTACTTCTGATCATCTGTTCTTCAGTATCAAATGACATCAGTGACGGGTATCAGGCACTTTAGGCTTTTTGTAAGTACTTCTCTGGAAGCAAAACATACTGATTAAAAGCTGTTGAGTTAATTCTTTAAGATTCTTCTGAGCACAGTCAGTATTGTCCAAGTATATGTAGAGCTGGTATGAAGCACTGGATTGATTTGACTAAAAGCGTGGATGGGAGGCACTGGACATACATTTTCCTGTCTTTGTGTCAAGCCCTAATCTTGGCAGGTTGACAGGTTTTTGTTTTGACGGCTTGCTGGGTTTGCCAGCTTTGGCCAATCTTTTGACTCTCTGCCAGACTCCTATGCAGCCATATCGATATGAATCTGAATAAACTTTAAAGAGATTATTGGAGGAACAGGCCCGTAGGGCTGTGTAGGTCTCTAGTAGAGAGCAGGGTACCATATGGCATGGAAATCTAAGAATCAGTGCTGTGAACTCAATGGTGTTTTCAGATGCTGCCAATATGAAGCAGCCTCCATATGATGCAGTGTAATACACCTTCCCTGTCCAACCCCAGGTTGAAAGACTGTAGTCAATCAAAAAAGAGTTGTAGCAAATGTGTTTACAGATAAACCAAGGTGTACCACCTTTATTCTACCAGCTTCATGTGCTATAATTCCTTAAGCTTTGTCACCTCTGTATTCTGTATTTTAAAGTCTAAAGTCAATCTGAAAAAGATGCGTTCTAAATATTCTTTTACTTTTGTTCTCAAGCCATTTCCAGTAAATTCGTTTGTTTTTCTTTTGTCTAAATTTGCTACTCTGAAATTAAGCATAGCTGTGACTTTCAGCAGAAAGCAGAATACCAGTCGAGTTACAGAAATGAACAGACTGTTCTTAGGATAAAATAATAATTTATAGCTTTGTACGCACACTGTCAGTTAGAATCATGAACTATAGCTCTAGGTTCAAATGCAGAATATTCTGTTAAATGGAGAGCTGTGAAGGAGAAATATTTTCTCCCATTACAACAAGCACCGAGGGACTGCATAAGCACTGTTTCCCCTTCCTCCTGTCCTTTGTGTTGTCATTTTCTATTGTTTTCATGACAGCACAGAGAGCAAATCTTAAAGTACCCCCTGCAACTATTTTCTGGAGTATTTGCTACGTTAACACTTTGTCATACTCGGACTTTGATTTCCTGACTTTTATGACAGCCTTTTGCCGTAAAGGAAAGCGAAATAGTTGACCCATCACTGTCCCACTATTACCAGCGCCTTAAGATGAGAGTTCTCTCCAGTTCAGCAGGAAGCTGGTGTGTAGCAGTGTCACTTGGAGACTGTAGGGGACATTCTGCCTTAAAGTTTTATCCAGCCAGATTTCTTCGGCATGTAGGAGATGCATGCTCATTACTAGCTCTTCAGAGAAACCAACTGATCTATTCTGCTGTTTACACACATGGGAGAGATTCAGAGCTGTGTTCCTTCCTGCCATCTCTGAGACGCTGCGTTGAACACGACGGAGCAGAGGCAGTGGGAGCGTACCCATGCCCTTGAATTTGGACACTTCTGTTGAGCCCTCTGGACCTAATGCTGGAGGAATGCTGTTAGCGCTCTTCCCAACAACACACGTACTGTCTTCCTTTGTAACCTGGCACTTGACAGTTTCAGTGATGAGTCTGGGTGAATAAGTATTAGGACTACAGGGCTAAGAGTGACACAGTGCACCTTTGTATTAATTAGGCTGTCTGCTCCTCCTGTCTTTAGCGCTGCATTCGAAGGGGTCTAATAATAATAATAATAATTCTCAACACATTTCTGTCTGCCTTTGGAAACCTATATCTAGGACTTTTGATTTGAAATTTCTTTTTGTGCACGTTTTCTCTTCTCTACATGCTAATTATTCTGTGTTTCAAATCAAAGCTCATGCTTGCCAATGGTGGCCATTTTCCAGGTTTTAAAATACACTGACAGTCTTTCTGTTGTTTACATTACACTGCCAAGTGCCTAGTGACATGGAGACAAAAGCAACTCCAAATCTTTCCCTTCCCTGCACATCTTATACTGTGAGTGTGTAGTTCAAGGCGGCTTTTCAGTAAAATGGGAGTATGATCACCTTTGTATTTTATTTTTTTTTTTTAAAATGAGCCATTTCAGGCAGTGAGATAGATTGTCTGCATTTGTCATCCAGACATTAGCAAAACCATATAATTAAAATATATGTACTTCCCTCTCCTTTCCCTCCCCCCTCACTCTCAAGCAGGCCTTGAAATTTAGGAAGCATTTGGCTTACATGTTTCTACAGAACAGCGCATATTGAAATTTGTTTTCCTTTCATCTC
The DNA here is from genome assembly GCA_013398915.1 of Dromas ardeola. Lineage (NCBI taxonomy): Eukaryota > Metazoa > Chordata > Aves > Charadriiformes > Dromadidae > Dromas > Dromas ardeola. The sequence goes on along the minus strand of VYZM01001276.1, from coordinate 85,652 downwards.
TTTCCCAATAAAAGCAGCCGCTCGGCTTATCCCTTTAGCTTCCTCAGAACTTCCTTTCAGAATTCCCGATCTATTACAGCACATTCACATACCAGAAACAAGATGCCTTTTCATGCTGTCAACCTTTTTCATCTGAAATGTAAATTAATTCTTGCTGGTACGCTTTGACAGAGATCAAAGTAGGGGTATTAACCTTATTGGGCCTTCTCTTCATCAGAATCAGTTCCAAAGACTGCGAGGGTAGTGTTAGGAGGCCAGTCTTCACTGTTATCTATGGCCCTCCTCCAGGCAGTCCTCTGTCTACAAGTCAGCATTTCAAAGGCGCTGATTTCTTTTGTAAATGACCTTATCATTACTTTAAACTGTGTGAAAAATGATTTGCCTGAATAATTCTTGCAGGATTATCCTGCTCATTTTAATTGTAGGGGGACTTCATTCAGATTCCAGGATATTGTTTAAGTGGTTTTGACAGCAAGTGATCATAGCCTGATATAAAGGAGGAACACAGCTCCTGATTGGAAACCTCTTGACTTGTTCAGATTGTTCATTTCTTGCAAGTCAGTCTTTGAGGTAGGCTGCATTTGCATTTTAAAAATAAACAGATGCCTTTCAAATACATGAGCTGGTGGTCTGGAGATCTCTGTGGGCCCAGCAGTTCACTATCCGTTGAAGAAATGTTGGAAGAAAAAACAAACTTAGAAAAAAACCAACCCTCACGATATACATGAGGATACAATTCCTGAGTGTATTATATTACACGAAAAAAAGTGATTATTTCAGATGGGGGAAAACACCCTCGCTAAGAAACAAAGTATTTGTGAGTTTAAATTAGGTGGGGAAGAAAAAGCTGCCCTGCTTCAGTGTATCTACACCACAGGTTCGCAGAATACACAGATGTTAATAGACTCATGGCTAAAATGGTACACAGGTACACAAGGTCTTTCCTGCTTCTTCCAGTCACACTTTCCCAAACTGTGAAGGTTGGAAAATGCTAATTTTTAACTTAGAGTTGAATTGTAAAGAATGATTTTGTGTAAAGTGTTTGAGTTAAAAATACTTTGCACTTCTGAGTATTTCTTTGTAATTGGGGTTTGTGTTGTTTTGATTTACATCTACAGAAAAGGAAAAATATTTTGCTAAAATAAAGAATTTTTAAAAATTATGTTGCTAGATTCACAGCTGGTTTAAATCAGTGTATATCCACTGAATCATCTGACTGAAGTGTTGCTGCACTGATTTACCTCACATGCAAGTCTCATTTAATGTTTCTTTGTATTAGAATAATGAATTACTTAGAATTTAAAACATCAGATAACACAATTATAAAAGTACGTTTTCTAGTTCTGCATGTATTTCCACGCAGGGTGACTGTTCTCCCGAAAGACTTAAGGGAGGATTTTAATCTGGTTATTTCATTTGTGAACTGACATTGCCAAAATGCCAAATGAGTGGTGCATGCGATTCACTTAGATCCGAGGTGACATCACTGAATTCATTTTAATTAGGCCCACTTTAGCCATCTGGAATATACTGTGCAGCTCTGGTCAGGGCTGAGTTTAACTATGCTTCCAGAGGTGAAAGGCAAATGACTAATCCATTGAGCCACCATCTCCTCCTCCAACACGTGCTCGCACACTCACCATATGTCACATTGTATTGGAAAATTCTTTATCAAGAACTCAAGATTTGGGCTCCTTTTTTTTTTTTTTTTTTTTNTTTTTTTTTTTAAATAAAAAGTGATGGATGTTCAGACGGAAACCAGATGAAGCATCCCTTTGTAAATAGCTTGCTTTCTGTAACTTCTGCCCATGCAGTGTTGCTCACTATTTACATCTCTCTAACATGTGCTTTTGGCAAAATTTACTCCATTATAATAAAAAAAAGAGGGCCTGAGAACAGCTGTAATTTACTATTTTACATTTATAATCCATGTAAGCTTTTAATAAAAGTGTTACCTTTGGGATTTTCAACAGCAAAGATTTAATGTTGGCTTTAATAGAAGACGAGGAAGTATTTCTTGAAAACCCTATATTTATCGGTCTATTTATATCACTACGTACATGTGTGTGTACATGTATTCGGCTAATACTGTTGTATAGCTCTAAGAATTGCATGAGTAAAATGTTCCAAAAACTTCTAAGCACTTTATAAATATATCTAAAAATATATATATTTTTTAATTCTCCTGAAAATAACAACCGCTATGTAGCAGATCCAGTTTTACGTTTTTATACCATTAATTTTCTTCTTTTTAACTACATTGTCAGTGTAAGAATCATTGAAGGGATGTATGTGTTTCTCTTAATGGCAGCTGAACCTTGTATTAACTTGATTTCACATTCAGGGTAACCCAGACTGGTTTGTACTGGCTGCACAGCTTTGGTTAACTTTACTCTTCCATCTCTTTGTGTTCTGTATTAGCTTAGGGCATCCAGTAATTCTTCACTTTTAGTATCTATCTCTAGTAACCAGTAAAAGCCCGCTGCTCATGTGTAGGGAACATGTTAGGAAAAGTGAGAAGCCTTTATGGTTTTGAAGTATGAGGTCCTGTAGTCCATCCCCATCTCTGAGCTAAGCTCTGTTGATGTCAATATGTCCGCGTTTCCTTTCGGTTTTCTCTCCTGTTTTTGAGGAGATGAAAAGGAGACCATTCTTACTGGATTTCATGCCCTTGCTCAAATCAGGAAGGGACAACAACGTACACTGTCCAACAATACGTTGGAAAACCTATTCCTCTCCCTTGCTGATGTTGACCAAGAGTTTCACATTCATCTTCACTTTTTTTTTTCTTTGACCGAGTCTCAAGATCAGAAACTGCAATGCACGGTGACTAAAAACCGTACGTCCAAGTGGTGATGTGCCTCAGTGACACCAGACCTGATAGCAGCCATGGTGACTCTTCCTAATAGTCACTGCTTGTTACTGATAGTTACTGCTTATACATGAGAACTCATGACTTGCTTTCTCGTACTGCTTCTGCCGGAGAACTTAAGACAAGAGGGCTTTTTTTTCTGCTGTTAAACAGGCATCGCCCAATATTCATTCAGAGCGCGAGGGGAAAGAGGGGAGGTATTCATCGGACCCAGCAAAGGATGTGACTCTCCATCCCTTTTACTGTTCATTAGAATTAATTTGGCATGGAGCGAAGAATCAGATTCATGGGCTCCAAATCCTCTCAGATGTTGTTAGTTAAGCGGCTGAATGCTCTTTTAACTAGGCAAATTAAGAAAGTGATATGCTGTTCATAGCAAATCAACTTGTGATTACGAACTACCATGATATCTTCTCTTCAGCAAGCATGAGCTTTCATTTCCGAGTTGCTGTTATATGTTATTATAGGTGAGGTTATAGATTAAAAATGTGTCTGGGTGGAAAACGTCTGCTTAACATGATTTTTTACGACTGAGAATGAATCCTTCTGCTGTTTGAAATACTACTTCATCTCCTTTCTTCAGACTTCTTGCACAGACCTGTGATTGTTTAGCTTTGATCTTTCTACATTGTGCTTCATAATTTGCACTGTAACTATATATTTCCTATGGGAATTAGAGGGGAAAATGCCTGGACTTTTCCTATCTGGAATTGTGCAAGATTGCATGTAATGTATATGCCTTGGTACTTAGACCTTAAAATAAAGGTTTTTAACTGCATTTTCAGACTCCCTGAGGTAAATATGTTCTCGGTTTGCTAGATGCTGGAGCTGACAGAAAACTCGCTTTGTGTGAGAATTGATCAGTACAAGAAGTAAAATTCGTGTCCTAAATTGTGGCGCATAAAACATTTAACACCGAGTTACTAATAGAAGTGCTAAAATTAAGTTCAGTTCCTATGCTGCTTTTCAGATCCTGTCGGTTTTGGCTATGTAAAGATCAGGGTTAAAGATACTGTTGCTGGAAAGTTTGGAATATAGACTGGATAAGGTGAAAATGAGGTGACAGCTGGTAATCATTCTTCTTCAATGATGCAGTGATTGTTCATGGAGCAGTAGCAACATGAGTCTGCTAATTTCACACTCTTTGAGCCAAGTGCTTAGTGTCAAAACCAGCACCAGTCAGTAATGCAAATTGCTGTGATGGAGCAGCTTCCCAGCCTCTCAGACTCCCCCAGCAGAATTCTTTGCATATGCATTTCTTTTGAAACATTATAGATCCAGTTAATAAATGTTGAAAAGATGCAGTCCTACTAATGCTCGATGAAGCTTTTGAGAGAGAGACAAGTTTGTTTATCCTGCTAGTTCAGTTATCCCATGAGTCAAAGGGAAAGCAGGAAAAATACAGCCATTTACCTGTCAGACTCAAAGTATTCTTGAAGAATGTTAGAAACCGGCTTGCAGAAAGGTTAAGTTGAAGAGGAGTTGATTTTGAAAATACGTTATAAAACAAAAGACAGGGTAAAAACTATGTTTGTTAAGTCAGATATAGCACGTTGTTTGTTGTGAATGAGGGCAAGGCCAAAATGGTTATACTGACATTCACAAGAGTCTCTGGGAAAAAGAATTTAAAAAAATAAAATCACAGTAGGTATCAGGGTTGATTTTATAGGCGCAGACTCGCATGCGAAGAACTGCTGAAAGCTGAGAAATTACTAAGGATAAAACTGAAGTTTATCTTGTTAGTTCATTTGTTTCAGTGCTTCTTTATCTTTATGGTAGTCCATCGGCTGACTGATACTCAGCGTGTTTCAGCTGCAGAGAAGTGGCTGCTGGCCAGCTGTCTCTGCTGCCAATATCGGAGTAGGCTCCTTGTCTGGTCAGTAGGGGATAGTTAAGGATTGGAAGCCTGATCGCATGGGGCAAGTGAATGCTTGCCTCGTCTCTGCCAGACAGGCGGACTTTTCCAGTCTTGATTATTAAGGGCAGAAAGTTCCTCAGCCTCACGATGCCTGAGCTCTGTATTCGGCACAACACCTCAGCAGGCCCAACTTCTGTCATGCCTTCTGTAAAGTGAATGGTTATTTATTTTAGTGACCTCTCATTAAAAGGCAATTTTTACTGCTTCTTACCCTGGAAACCTCAGCAGCACTGAAATGCTTAGACTGTTATGGTGCGTTGCATACCACAGCTTGAACTGTTCAGGTGGTTTTAATTTTCTTATATTGCACAAATAAGTGTGACACCATGTATTTTTGTGGAGGTAGGTGGCTGAAAAGGTGACCATTAACACTATATGGGAATTAAAATAGAAAAGAAGGTATTAGTTAAAGTCCTTTCCTAAGGGAAAGAGTAGATTCAATCAAGGTAGGTCTGTTTGGTTTCCGCCACCATCTTTTTATTACTCAAAAAAAATCAACATGAATGGGGAGCTAAATTTATAACAGTAGTTAAATGGAAGAAAAGGGAAATCAATTATCTCATAATTTGGTAATAATTGGGGGATTGCAAGGTCTACAGGGTCTTTATTCTCTGTTGTGTAGGTAATTCCTACTTCTAGTGTTTTCATAAAATCAGAGGCATTAGATACAGGGAAAACTTTTTAATCTTCTGATCAGCTTCTCTGGTCTCAATTTATTCTGTATTCTTGATTTATTTTATTTCCTGATTTCCCTTTGTAATCTACAATGTTATCTTGGCTCTGATCCTAGATTAGGTTTCCCTAGACCCCATTTCTGTGCCTGTCCTACATCCCACCGTAATATTTAACCCTGGACTTTAGGAACCCCTATGAGAGGGCTCTTCTCCTCCTCCTTTGGGTAATTAGTCCCCAGACTGACTCTGCTTTTGCACATGTTTAGCGTGCTTAAAAGCTTTTCCTGGACAGGGATTTTTTTTCCCTCAAAATCGTATTTCCTAATCTTAGCTCTCGTTTTCTGTTATATATCGTCTCACTGTTAAAGTTGCAGTCCTGCTAGGCTAATAAACAGCTCCTTTCCCTCACAACCCTCAGCCTTCTTATTCAACAAGTGCTTGTTGTACACTTCAGCTATGGCATTGATACTCTACTTAATTTCTTCCTTATTCAGCCCTTTCTCCCCTTTTATCAAGGTATTTCTACTTAAAATAATGCTTGAAATAAACCCTACAGGAAGAAAAATTTAAAAATTTGTGAGTTGAAGTGTACGTTGCAATACTTTTTAGTATTTTGTCCTGAGTGAGGCATGTATCACTATCTGCGGTTTTTGCTGGAACTTTATTATAAATTGCTCGCAGGTGTCAAGAATTCAAGAAAAATTGTGTCAGATAAAAATATAGAAGTAACTGAGTTATTTTGGTACCCAAATCCAGAGACAGTCCATGGAAATAAAGGATGTAGAGATCTTCAAAATGTTATTCATTGCCATTTTCTTTACCATTTCGTGTCACTGCAGGCTTGCTACTTCATGTAGTAGTTCTAGTGATTGTTTTGTTCAGATCTTTTTTCTTTTTATGAATAGTATAAATTCCAATCTCTGTAGATTTTTTTCCTGATTACTTGTATGAGAGGTATTTTAAATGTTTTATTATGGTTACAGTTAATTGAAAAATAGGAGAAGACATTATTAATATTTCCACTTTTAATTGAATATATCTCCCCCTGGCTCCCCACCCTCCTACGCCACAATAAAAGCAAGTAAAACTTTTCATTCTCTAAACTTCTCACTAGCTCAAATCATGGGAGTTGTGATTAAAGAAACTGTCTTGGCAGTGATTTTCTGCTACGTTATTTTAATACTTTCTAAGCTGGATTCCTATTTTAATTAGGCACGTTCTCATTTTGAGGTCTGTTTTCCTTGTGTGAGCTGTGCCAAGTGGTCACTGTAACAGTGAGAGTGTAAAGAGCTGTACAATTTCCAGTTTTTGTAAACATAGCAAACACTGGAGCCACACCCGTGAGGTGCCAAGTGTTTTTTCTGTCCACTGGGTCAGTAGAAGTTGAGGGCGTTGAGCTCTGCACTGCTGCGCCAGGTGCCAGTCTGCGTTTCAGGCTCTGCAGAATTTTTCTCTGATTCATAACTATGTTTTTTAGCTTTCAGGGGATATATTGTTCGGAAAAACTACACAAGATTGAAAAACAGCACTGGCTGTGTAGCAGATCTTCAGCTTATGAGCAGCTGCTCTACTTCTGATTTTGGCTGTGAAGAGCACTGGTGAGTTGAATCCTTTGCTGTCTATTATCTAAGAGAAGTCATTTTCCACGCAATAAGATCTGAAAGAAGCAGATGTGTCATCATGATTCAGCCAGCTCTTAGGGAATCTGGCATTTTCTGAGGTTGAGCACCTGTAGGTTAGCCAGTCCCCCCACCAGCTTAGTCATCTCAGTGTTCTCCCAGTTAACGGAGTTAGATTTATTTGTGGTGCTGTTTGTCCTGGGTTGCTGTCCTGTTTCTGTGCACTTCTCGGAAGCACCTAGAATACTGTAGATTGTGGACAGGATTGCAAGTGCTCAGCATTTCAGAATGCACTGCAGTGCATGTTTTTAAATTCTGAGGAGTAGAAAGTTACCCTTCTGTGTCTGTAAAGCTCCATGCAGACCAGCAATGAGATAGGGAAAAGAGCTGTAAAAAGTAGATGGACAAGTCACTGGCAGAAAGCGTAGGAATACTGTAAACCACAGTAGTGGTGTAGAGGAAGGGTATTTTAACCTTTCTTACCAATGGAGTCACTCCAGAGAAATGTCTCTCTGGCACATTCTTGGATAGGAGAGGCAAGGGGCATCTGTTTTTATCTTTAGCCGTTGTCTAAGTCTGTCTCTTCAGTAGTGTTCTGGGAGAGGTGGCTGCTCTTGCTGGATTAATCCCTTTGACTAGCAAGTTTCAGTGACTAAGAGCTGTGAGATCTCTTCTGTGGCGTGGGCACGAGGACGTCTCAGTCCTTCTTCCAGTTCTTATTTCTGTTATTTTACGTGCTTCCTATGTAGCATATAAACGCAGGTTCTGTTATATCTCTTAAGAGTTCTCTGAGGAAATCAATGACTTGCTTGACTGTAACTAGATGCTGTTGTTCCATTAAGAAGGTTTTTTTTTTTGAAATAACCATTAACTTCTCCAGAATGGTATTTCTTTCCCTGTGTACGCTCGTAACATTGAGTTATATTAACTTCCATGCTAACTTTGGTTGATTTATATTGAATAATGTCTTCTGCGTGCTCTGGTGCGTTATTAGAGGATTTGTTCAGGTGTAACCACCTGCATTCTTGTAGGTTAATAGTGCTCCAGAATCTCAGTATTCTGTTTTCAGCAAGAAAAAGGTTCAGGCCATTGGACAAGGACTAAATAAAGAAAGAAATATTTTTGGTAATGATTTTCAGGGAAAAGAATGAGCCCACTGCCCTTTACCATCGTAGGTCTGTCTTTGGGTTGCCTCACTGCTCACTGGGGCAATGAGTTTCCTGATTTATGATTCCCTTCATATGCATGCAGCTCCTTCTGTCTCTTAAGTACTTAAAGGGTGTGTATCTAGTGATCTCTTTAGAAATATTGCTGATCACATGAACATTTGTTCTACGGTCTGCACTGGTGGTTAAAAGCAAGAGCTAATAAGCTGCCTATTATCAGTTTTCTTTGGCATCCCAAATTATAATTATTTACAATGTAAATAGGCTGCTTTTTTTTTTTTTCTTTTTAGTGATCTAGAGCTTTTACCTCGACTACTTTGGAGGCACACAGCCTATTTAAACATTTCCTTCACCTGTTTTATGTATAATTAACCAGGAGTGGGTTTTTTTCCCCTGTTTGCATTAGACTGATTCTGGAATTCCTTGTTGCTCTCCAAACAAATGTATTTTTCTGGATTAGGTACAGCTTGCTTAATTGTACAGCCCTCGAGGCTCATGAGGATCTTATGGTTCGGTAACTGTTGAGGTGAATTTGGGCTCTGTGAAGCACAACTATACAGAGACCTTTAAAGATATTCAGCCACTGCATTTACATTGAAATCAATGTCTAAATGCCTTTAGATACCTGGCCTGAAGGTGCCCATGTAAAAATACGTTGACCGTCCAGGTCTTGCTCCCAGTCCTGATTGCTATGCACAATCAGACAGATAAATAAACGCATACCTTCTTTTGCTTGGAGTTGCTAAACTGGCATTACTGCTGGCAGTTCTCAAGTTTAACCCCAATAAACATTGCAGATTATTTGCTTAATCCTGTAAATTTCTCAGCAGTGGCCTCAGGTTCCAGTGATTTCAGTGAGACTTGAAAATGATCAGCATTTCACAGGTGATGTTCAGAATCTTAGGACTAAATCCGATAACTTACTTCCCATAAATCAAGCCTCACTTCTACATGTAGCTGTTACTGGGCTGTTGTGTTTTAAGCATGTGGCTGTTCAGTCATACAGGAAACTTGCAGGAAGCAGGAAAGCTGATGAATAATAGTGGAGGTGTTTAACACAGTAGCTGGTACTCTGTCCCTAGAGAAGACAGCCTCACCGTGGCTTCACATACCGTGGAACCTAAAGTATAGAATAATAAAATAGTCTTTTCATTTCTTTTATTTTTGTTTCATTTATGGAAAATGAAAAATGAGCTTAAAGGTACTCAGGATCAGAAAGCAAAATCACATACAGTTCTGTTCTGTTGTATGCACGGGAATATAACTATACATTTAAATGTGTGACAGCCTGCTGCTTTTTCGAAGATCTGTTAAAAAAAGAAGTTAGAGTATTATAATGTATATAAAGGACTCAGTTTTACTAAGTAATGAGTTTTAAAGTATTCAGAAGAAAAGGCCACTTTAAAAACTTGAATTCCTTCAAGGAAATTGAACCCCTACACCTAGTTCAGACTCTTCAGTCAGTGAATGCGGCACATAAGCAAACTCAAACTAATAAATGACGTAGATGCTAATCTAATGCACACATCAGTTCATTTAACGTTGCATGGTAGATGTTTCCTGCATTTATATGCCTGACTTGAAAACCAGTATTAACTGTGTTCAAATGCAAAAATCTTGCCTGTATAAAGCTGATGTCACAAGTAAGTAAAGACACATTGAGAATTGGCAAATATCTCTGATAGGAATAGAAATAGGTATATGAAAATAATGTAAACGTTGGCAGGGAAGTGGCTTTGGCTCATGGAAAAATTGTTTTTCCATTCAGTTCCGCAGAGCTGTGAGGTTGCCTTGGGACTCCTGCTGCTGAAAAAGGGTCATAGGATTAATTATATACCTTTGAGACTGACACTAAGTCTGAATTCCACCCCCAAACCCCAGTCTGTGTATGTGACACTTGCCTTTTCTTGACATTGTCAGCCACGGAGAGGAACCCACAGGCCTGTGTGGCATGAAGGAACCGCATCACAGTCAAACCCTTTCCCAAAGTAGCTCATTCAATAAACTTAAAAAGGGCAGAGTTATTTTCAAGAGCCATGGAGGTATTTAAAAGACGGGCAGACATAGTGCTTAGAGATACGGTTTAGTGATGGGTTTTGTCAGAGTTCAGTTGATGGTTGGACTAGATGGTCTGAAAGGTCCCTTCCAACCTAGGCCATTCTATGGTTCTATGGTCAAGACTAAATTCAAATGAGGAAAGTGAAAACCCTTCAGACCCCTTTTGCAGCCTTGCTGAATAGCAGGTTTACCCTTCTGGAGAGAGCCGAACAGGCAGCAGAGGAGAGAGGAGTGTGACAGGGTCTCCTCTCTCATGAGGTCAGCGTGGACACCAGCCTCGCCTCGTGTCTGCCTCCATTTTACAATTCATCATCGCATGAAATCAAAGATGATGCATTTTGCAACAGCATAGCTACAATTTCAAGTTAGTGTTAGGGATCTCTTGAGCTAATTAGGAATAATCTGTGGAAAAGGGAGAAGTAATTTTCTAAAACGTCCTGTGATTTTTAACTTGTTAGACTGACAGATCTTTAGTGAATATATTTTTGATAAACGTTCTTGTTCTTAGCAGGATAATCTACAGTTCAGTAACTAAGGACCTTAATCTGTGCGACGTTGTTCATGTTCTTGTGCTGACAGAGCTGTCATCCTCAAATCTCTTTAAATCCCTTTAGAATCTTGTCAAATCATCTGTAACCTGCATGTTCCACCATCATCTTATCCATTTCCCTCCCAAATGAAAATTGTGTTAAATAATACTAATCTGATACTTACCCTGGAAAATACTTCCTGTATTGTTTGTTTGGTTTTTTTTTCTCTAGCTCACTGAACCATAGCTCACTGATTGCTAAATATCACAATATAAGTTAGCTATATGTACATGATCAGTGGCCTTATACTATGCAGTACAGCAGAAAGGGTTGTTTTCACATAGTGACTGTTACACATCAGTTATGCCTGTAACTATAACTGCGTGTCAGTGAGTAGCTCCACATGTTAAGGACGCATGTTAGAAGATACTTGACATCAACAGCAGTTTACACTCTGGAGTTGAATTCATTGTGGTTTTTTTCTCCTTACATCTTCCTCTTTTTAGCTACTTGGTATCACATTCATGCTTTGGTCAGCATAGGTTCTCAGAAACCATTCATTTTAGTAAGACTCTTGACATTCACATGAGACTTGGGTAACTACACAGGCATACCAACTTAGGTGTTTGGAAAGTTATAAAGACAAATTATCGGTGTTTCTCTGTTCTACAGGAAATATGCATCTGAAAGTCAAGTTCCAGAAATGGGTCTATTTCTACTCATTAATGGCTTGACTGATGAAGCAGAATCTGATTACTAAATTTGTATCGGTACTGAGTGAGTGATGGTTACAAGGGTTTAAGAGGACAGGATTAGAATTAGAAACAGAGGTACATGGACTGTAATGAACCACAAAATGAATGTCAGTCAGTAATGGCACCCTGCTCCGGAGTTTACGTTGGGTGGTAGCAATGAGGATACTTTATACCTCGCATGTGCATCATAACATTTTCTCATCGCTGTCAAAACCTCAGTTAGTGTTGTATATGAGACACTGCACTTCAAGAAAATGAGCAAGTCCCTCTGCAACAAAAATGATCACCTCTCTAGAAACCATGATAAGGGAAGATCTCTGAGGGCAATGGAAAACTGAGGGTACACATGGTATTTCTCCAATCATGAAAGGCTGATGTGAAGAGGAAAGGAACAAACTGTTCTCCATTGAGAACCAGGCTTGCATTGCAGCACAGGAGAGTTAGGTTAGACGTGAAGAACCGCTCGCTGATGGTAAGCTGACTTAAGCTCTGTGTAGGCTACCTTGGGAAGTTTTGACATCTCCATCACCGTAGGTTTTGGAAATCAGCTTAGACAAACTTATGACAAAAAAAAAAAAAAGGAGTAGGGATAGCTGATTTTTCTCTGAAAATGGGGATGGCTTAAATGATTTGCCAAGGTTTTTTTATGATTTACAAATACAGAGTGACTTCTTGAAATGTAGCATTTCTGTGCCCCAGTGGGTTTGGCATTGCAAGTCAGCCACTTCTATAGCACCTTAATGCCAGCAGCCATTGCTGCAGCAGTGTACGGAGTAAGTATAAAAATGGTTCTAGAGGAATTCTTCTTGAGTCAGCTTTGCTTGCAACAGGGTTGTTGCTGTGCCTGAAAAATGAACAATGTTCATTTCTGAATGTTCTGCAACAGCTGGAAGCCCGTTGAAATATCGTGCAGTGTGGATTCACCTACATGGACACTGGTGGGCTAGAACATAAACATAATATCTGTGTATCGGTGAGAGTAGAGAATAAACGTGATTTCAGTCACATGAGGACAGATCAGTTCAGAAACTGGCTTAAAGTGTATTAAACTGTTCCATATAAAAACTCTTCTGTCTTCTGCTATGCTTTTTTTGACTTGATCTGCAGCTTGCCTCTCACTAAAGTGAGGTTCACTCAGTCAGAACAAAACCTTCCTTGGATTCTTTTGATTAAAAGGAAAATTAAAAAAAAATAATCACTGTGTTCATGTTCTTCATGGATAGCTGCTTGAAAGGGTTGCATCTCCACATTTGAAACTTAATTTTTCAGAACCTTCAGATGAATGCAATCAGGTCCTGGTGATTTACTGCTTACACATTTCTCACATTGCTCCATAATTTCCTCCTTGGATAATTTCAGTTTCTGTCAAAACCATACTATGTTTTCTTGTGTAAGTCATCTTTTGAATATGAATTTTCATTTCTTTCCACAGTAAAAGCTGGTATAAAGACATTCTACTTTCCTTTAATTGCTTCACTTTCCTATTTGTAATCATAACAAACGTTAAGGTTATTGCTTATGATGGAAATAGGAGATCTGCAATTCCTGTGGCACACAGTGGTGGAACACGTTGGGCCTGATTCCGCTGTCATGTGAGCTTCTAATTACTTTACAGTTCATAAGTTCAAATCGATATTCATGATTTATAAAGCTGTAAATGGAAATTTGGGCAGAATTTTTCCTTGTCATCTTTTTTTTTTTGGTCATCCCCATCCCTTTGGAATTTTTCATCTACCCAGCTGGAAGGATTAAATTTGTTCTGTTCAGGAATACGTTATTTATGCAAAATGAGCTGTATTCTTTGTAGTGGAATATTTAGGAATGTTTCTAACATTTTCAAACGCATTAAGATGACACAAGTCCAAATTCCATGACTTACACTCATAATGGCCAGAATAACTCCCAAACTAGCTGGTTCCCTCCAGCAAAAATTAGTCTGCGCTACTAGTTTTGTGCTGCTATTGTTTGACTGCTTTCAGTGCTAAGGATAGTGTGGCTATACGCTATACAGATGTGTAGACAGACCCAAAGAATCAATGTTTTTCTTTCTGTCAATGTTTCTTGCTAATTGAGTGATGTATAGACAGTCCATATGTGAAGACTGAGGTGTATTATAGCTCAGTAGCTGAACATTCAGCAGCAAATTGTTGTATTGCCTGATTGATAGCAGGCACATGAACCGGCCTCTCTTGCATCCTTCCCAGGTGAGTGTGCTGACTGGATCTCATCACTCTGCCCCAAACGTTGCTTTCCTGCAAATGTGGAAAATAAAAATTTTTGTAAACCATAGAACAAGCAGTTCCTTCAAAAATACCTGAAAATATCCAGCACCTTAAAATTAGCCTCAGGTGCCACATTTGAAAATGTCAGCTATCTTCAAGGATTGGCTTATATGAACTACTGCTGAGCTGCCCTCCTGTTGCTATTGCATTTCTCATATAGCACGCTAGCCAGATTTTCAGAATAGCTCAGAGACTGATTTCAAGGTGCTCAGCATCTACAGTTGATGCCATGTTTTCAGAAGTGTTCCCTGCCAGTTTGACATTGGTGGCTTGACCTTGGCTGGCCTCCAGGTGCCCATCAAGCCACTCTGTCACTCCCCCTTCTCAACAGGACG
>VYZM01001276.1:20729-71086 GCA_013398915.1 Dromas ardeola | reverse complement strand
AAGCATTGATAAGATCCCCCCTCAATCATCTTTTTTCCAGGCTGAAAAGACTCAAGTCCGCCCAATCATCAAGTGCATCTTTATATCAGCAACAGTAGGTTCTGTGGAAGGATGGGGTATCTTGAGCCAAATACAACCCAACTTAGGATTGTTCTAGTCGGAAACATGGAATCACTGGGATCCTGACAGAGGGTCAGGGTATAAGGGCTTCAAAATTCCAGAGGCTGATTTTTGTTAGCTTAAGCTCTACAGAAGGCAAGTTGCTGAACTTTACCTTCATGCTTTAAACATTTAGACAATTTTCTAGGCCTGTCAAAGTTAAAGTGCTGGCAAAACCGTACTAAATTCTAGATTTGTTTTGTAGAAGGTAAAGATTAGTTCAAGCTGCAGATTTAGATCCAGATCCAAACCACACCAATATCTGAATATTTAAATTTAGGTGATGATTCAGTTCATCTTGGCATTGTAGGCCATTTGCAACATACTGATCTAACCGCAGATTTTGATTTTGACATCCACCACAGTGATATTTGAGGATTATTCATGATTTTTAGCTCGTATGTGGTTTATTTTCTGCAGCATTGGGGGGTGGGGAAATGAATCATCTCAACAAATGCTTGAGTAATTTTTGGGAAAAGTGGCAAGTTATCTAACTAATGCCACTAAATAAATGGTTATCTAAATAATATATATACAAGAGCAATAATAATAAAGAACTTTACAGATCTGCACAAATGCAATGTTGAATACAGTCCTAGACATATTTTATACGTTCCTGTACAAGAAGTGTGCCAGCATAAAATGAGAATGCATTTTTAAAACAGATCCCTCCATTTCCTCCAAGGAAAACACCAGTTTAAATTCAAACCATAGATTAGTCAGAATGTTTTCCTTCTCTTTCTCAGTGTCAAAGAATAAAGGGGAATTTAAATTCCCCAAACCTGACATGCAAATCCAAGCTTCATTCACAAAATTGAGACATGACAGAAAAGTTGAACGTTTACCATGTTCATGAATGCTTCGTCTTGTTCCCACACCCTGAGACAGGTTATTGACAACCGTGATGCCGTCGCTGTTGTGATTAGTTTGAAACAATTAAGTCAAAGCTCCTGAGCTGGGTAAACATGTTCAGACAAACTTAACCTAAGAGCCTAAACCCCATTGCAAATAAGGCTTGAAGTGCTTCAGTAGCCTCTGTGGATGTCACAGAATAAATGTATTATCTAATACATATGCATGGTGATGTACAGCTATCAAAGTCAATATATAATAGTCTAAAATGCTTCAGGTCCTTCACAAGTGTTATTTTAATTTGAAGTACTTTTAAAAGGTACATTTTAAAGGTGTATTTTGAAAGGTAAAATGCACATGTGGCCAGACTTTTCTTTTTAAAGTCCAACGTGGTGTTCTATTGTTACATGAGTAATTTATAACTAATGTAGCTAACTGAAGCATAAGTATTGACAAAAAATGAAATTTGAGATAACATACATTGTATTTTTTTAATCAGTAAAGCAGTTTTTGTTCTTTATATTCCCCCCTCGCACTGTGACTGAAAGGGTGGAAATGTATTCAGTTGTAATAACTGTGTAAAACTGAACGAGCTACTTAGTACCTTGAAAAGCTTTTCCTCATCTGTGATGAAAAAAGCTGTGATATATATGTCTGAACCAAAATCTATGACTGAAACTTAGCTTTCAGGCATTTTCATCTGTAAGTAGAAATACAACTGCCATTAATTGTATTTTCAGAGAAGTTGTGAGGGGCTTGGAGAGTAATGATGCAATGGTTGAGGCGTGTTTTGACAATCAGAAAATCTTGCCTTTAGTCCTGTTTTAGGACTGTGAGCATATCAAATAATCTCTATGAACCTCAGGTTTTTATCCATCAAATGAAATTGGTAGGGTGTTTTTTTTGGTTTTGCATAACTAAAGATGCTGGAGCAAGTTCTGTCTGGGCGGACTTTGCTATTCAAGAGATTCATTGACTTCAAAGGCCTGCCAACGAGGATCAGGGCCTGCAGAAGGTTTTTATGATACTTTAATTAGCATTAACGAGAGCAGGAGTTGGCCTTTAATATTTGTATGGTGACACAATGTGATGGTAAAATAATAACAGATATAGACAAAGAATCTAAGAACTCTTACTCCTTGCCCTGTGCTTAAACCAAATGGCTTTAGGAGAACACAAAGCCATGTGTTTCACTTCTTCCTCATTTGCCAAATTTTGAGTGTCTAAGTTTGAATTCTGTGAAAACAGCTTTTCACAGCCCTGGAAAAAAAAGTTTCATGTAAAATCTTGTAAAATTAATTGTAATAATTGGCTTCAATTTCATAGAATTCTCACAAACTCATTTTACACGTATGCATATACCCACAAATTTTTAATGACAAATTCATTGTTCATAGCCTGATACTGTGTTTAATAACGTGCACTTCCTTATAAGAGGAAATGGGACTGGTCTGTGTTTTGTCTGAATTGATTGTATGTGCATATTTAGAAATTGGGGGAGGGGGAAAAGGGAAAATCAACTAAAAATGTGTGTGCCAGTAAACCTTTTATAAGGATGAAGAAATTATAATATTTAAACTAAATTTTTTCTTTTTCTTTGCTTTTAGGCAGCGAACCAGTAACCAGTCTTCTCCTGTGGTGCCTGATTTTCTCGACAAACAAACAAAAAAGGTACTACTAAGTTTATATTCTAAAATAACATCACATTATAACTTCAAATTCCTGAGTCCACAGTTCTGCAATGTGTTCGTGGCTGCTTGGCGTAGCCATCTGAACATGAAACCGTTAGTGATGTTTTGAAGTCTTTGAGACAAAAGCCTGCTTGCTAAGAACTTTAGTTCTGTAGAAAGACAGGGAGGTACAGTGAATAAGAGAATCAAAAGGCTGGAAATTTGCTGCTGAGAATAAATGCTAGCTGCTCCCTGAGGTGATTTGTCTGTGCACTTCACTTTCTACAGATGTTAGAGACTCTTTTTTAGTAAGGACCTGAGGTTCTTTGGTAGCACTTTGATATCCTGCTCGAATTCAATATGTGAAATGGAGGAGTCGCTCTGTGACTTGGAGCACAGCATAGTCTTTGAAGTCTGATCCAATTTTTGCTGCTTACCATTTGATGTTGAAAGGATGAAATGGAGAAAATGTACAGTTTTTGCCAGTAACTCTGCTGAGCATATGTAAGATTAAAAAAACAAAATCCCTTGGATGATGTACTTAGAAATGTTAAGCAGATTAATACCTTCCTATAGCTTTTTTCTAAAGATACAAATTAACTATGAGAGGAAATCAGCATACAGTGCACGCTATGATTTAACTGCATGAGGAAAGGGGATAAATAAGTTAAATGGAAAAAGTAAACAAATGTTTGTGACGTGGGTGCTAAGTCGGTGTTGCTGAAAGCCGCAAGAATCTGGTGTAACTTAAATCTAGCATTAGACGTTTCACGGAGTCGTAGAAAATAAGAAGTTGCTCTCTGTGAGATCACAACTATAAGTTGTCATGGCAGAGTGGAATCAATATATTTCTTATGTGCCTAAACCCGCATTCTTTATTCCAGAAGGATTTGGATGAGATTTCTGCTTCTCCGTTTATTCTAAAACATTCGTTCGAAATGAATGATTCACAATCAATTAGCCAATCCCAGTCAGTTGCAGACCATCAGTTGTCAAGTCCCTTGAGATCCCATAGAAAAGGAGGTAAGAAATACAGTAAAGTAACAGAGATCATTCGTTTACTATTTATAAGCTACATGTTGTCACCATGTAACTTGATTTATATATTGATGAGGCCTTTTAACAATCCCTTGGAAAGCAGGAAACATAAAGGAACTAACTTCCTTCTACACATTTTCTCCTGGAAATATAAAAAAGCCCTTAAGTACCTGAATTACAGGGGCAGAAGTATAAAGATTTTTAAAACCTAGTTTCTATTAAAAATGTGGTTGATAATCTCAAAATACCCTTTTAATGAAATCAAATTGACTTTCAAGAGCTTCAGCTTTTCTTTGCCTTCCAGCCTCAAAAGTGGAAGACAGTAATGAAATCTCTCATGTTTGGCAGAATGAAAGACAACTTGTTTGTTCACACGTACAAAGATTCAGTCAGCAACACGGGGAAGTCTGCAATAATTCTACAATCTATGCAATGTGTTTTTATATTTTAGTTGCTGACGTGTTATTTTTGCCATGGTCAGTAACAGTTTAAAAACTTGAAGTAAAACATTATGACCTTTGATGAGTTTCAACGGGTTTATCTTTGAATATGCCAGGAAATCATTACCTATCAGAATACTTTTCTCTGTTATTGTAGTCATTGTGTCCTTGCAAATCTGTGAATACAGACTTTAATACTGGATCATAGAATACCTTCCACACTTTAAGATGAAGTAGGTTGGTAATGTGATACCTGTAATTAGAGCCAAAATATAAATGATAATACATTGATTTCCAGGTTATTACTGGAAATGAGTTGTTTATAATTTTGTGCCATACGTTAACATTTCTGTTTATATATTTAATGCGACATCTTTCATCTTGTAAGTCTACAAAAATTTATCTGAATACTTTAGCCCTAATCCTGCAATTTATGAGTTTAAACTTTACAGAGTTCAGAGTTCAGTTAAGCAATTTACAATGTAAAGGTAAGAAGAGAGGTATTTATAGGAAGATCCTCCTGTTACAGGAAATAATGCAAATTCGATGTTTTCAGTCTTCTATGCAGGCCTAATGTGTTTTCCATGCTAAAAACAGAAGAGTATGTAAACACCGCAGGTTGAGAAATCCATTATTGTCTCTTCACGCATTTCTGTCCACATGGGTTCTGAATCCATAGTGTGGTACTGCAGGGGATGTGTGCATTACTATCTTAAATTATTACATGTTAAACAATAAACCTGTCAAACTGAAATATCTTCATTGCAGCAAATCCTCTTGAGGAAAGGAGTCAGGGCCCGAATCTGTCATCCTTACTCCCACTGGGTATTGTATGTTACCCTGCAACTAGTCTCCTTGAAATCAAAAACATTGTGTCTGAGGTAAAACAATTAGAGAGTAAAACCGGCAGAATTACACCCTTAGCAAGCGTGTGATTCACAGCCATTACTCAGTAATTTAGAGAGACTTCAAAACTTGTGAAGTCATAGAAGAATAGAATTTGAAGAAGAGATAAATGCAACGTTGATTTGAACTATTTAAGAAACATGTATGTGTAAATGTATAAGTGTGCAAATGCAGATAAGGCATTTCCTAGTTAAGCATGAAGATATTCAGGTAGATGATCATATAGATCACGCTTCAATGAGTAACTATTAAGGAAGTAAACCTGCTTAAGAATAATAACGTCCTTGGGTGCTTTTAAAAGCAAGGTTTGCATTCGGAAATTCAGACGCTTTCTCATGCTGCTCAGTCTTTATTCAGTCTTACCGTGTGAGTAAGTATACCTTTCAGAAGAGAATAGTTAGACCTATTGTGAAAACCAAGTGAAATAGCAAATATCTTCTTGGAATAAGAACACATGTATAAAATACATGTGTTTTATAATGTAGGGCTGTACTACGTAAACTGTTATCCACACAAAAAAAGCTGTCCACTAGGCGGTCCAAACAATCCAAAGACTGTTATTTTTCGTAGTGAAACATTATTCTGCAGTGTTGTAGATTGATTTTGAATTCTCTTTAAGTTACATTGCAGGCAGAACTAGTCTGTCAGCCTGGTGGTGGTAGTTCTGTGGACCTGGACCACAGAGGCCAACGGGGAAGGGAATGTGACAGGTTTCTGCCCTGGTCTATGACCCCGTTCCGAAGCACTGTTGATGTTTGCTGAAGGAGGGAGTCTGTATCCAGGCTTAAGCACAGAGGGAACGGGAGTCTGCTTATTTGTCTTGAGGCCTCAGTAGGTGAGGCTCTAGTGCAGTCAAGGGGGGACAGAACACGAAAAGGGGAAAATGGTTGATATGATTTTGCATATTTTTGTATTAAACAAGCAGATTTTTCACTCACATCTTGTTATCCAGCTGTCTGATAGCACAGGCTGCCCATTCTCAGTAGTAGATTGGCAAAGGGAAAATAAACCAGGAAATTTCCACAAAGATCCTGCGAAGCCTGTGCTCTGTAATTAATGCAGAAACAAAAGCCTCTTTTTTCACTTCAAAAGCCTTTCCGCTGGGTCATAGAAAGACTGAGCAGTGTGGCCAGACTGCATGCAGCGCAAGTTAAGTACGTGCATGAGCTGTGGTTGCAGAGTGCCGGGGGCTGGCTCTGCGCTGCTCAGGCAATCCCCTGGGCAAAGCCAAGGATTCCCTCCAGTGTGATTCCCTCCACACTGCCTGGTACTACCCTTTATTGATGGAGCGGCGAGGAGAGTCCAGTCAATAGAAACAATTAAGCCATAAGTTAATTATTCTAGTCCCAAAAAAGTAGTACGGAAAGAATCAAAATAATATAAATATAATCTCCAGAGGCCAAGTAGTGGTATCCCCTTAGATGAGATAGATAGTGAGAATGTTTGAAATTATTAATGAGAAGTGAGTGCTTCATAGGGAATTGACCGATGTAGAATCATAGAATGTGTTGGGTTGGAAGGGACCTTTAAAGGCCATCTAGTCCAACCCCCCTGCAGTGAGCAGGGACATCTTCAACTCGATCAGGTTGCTCAGAGCCCCGTCCAGCCTGGCCTTGAATGTCTCCAGGGGTGGGGCCTCCACCACCTCTCTGGGCAACCTGTGCCAGTGTCTCACCACCCTCACAGTAAAGAACTTCTTCCTAACATCTAATCTAAACCTGCCCTGCTCTAGTTTAAAACCACTGCCCCTCATCCTGTTGCTACATGCCCTTGCAATGTAGCTTTGCCTCAAAAGTAAATATGACAGATTTTCTGAGCTGCAAAGGCAAGATGTTTGTAAAAGGAAAGCTAATAATGTAGCTGCATTGACCAGAGGATGACATGATTCTTAATGCTAACACAGACATCTTGAACAAGTGAGAACATGCGCAAAGACTCTCTGGCCGTGGACATTCTCTTGTGGGAGAACAGTATATGTCTTATGATGATGTTCAATTTATGCCTTGCGCCTCACGCTATTGTCCACAATGATGAAACTTTGTGAGAGGTAGAGAAACTTGCCAGGGTTCTGAGATACCTGGAATTATGGAATCCGCAGTGTCTGTAGCCACAATCTGAGGCGGAGGTAGTGAAACTTGTACTATAGTTGTAAAAGTCAATAGGCCATTTCCAGCATAGCCTTTGATTTTAGATGCCTTAATGGTTTATATTCTCAAAACTAGTGGAAATTAGGGCCTGACGTGTTCCCAGCTGGACTCCCACTACTCATTGACCCATTTTGAATGTTTTCCTTGCAACATGTATTTTTATTTTTAGGTTGCTCATTTTTCTCTTCCTTTCTCGTAAACCAATCATAAAAATGTGATTTGGTGAATGTAGCTGTGTTGGGTTTGGAGAAACACATGAAGGTGATCACTGTTTTTCACACAGACAGAGGGCGAGGAGATAATGAAATTAAGTGTTAAATTATTACTTGATGGGGAGGAAAGCTGCTGCCCACCTCAGACGGTACTGTGGACAAGTTTTAGCAAGGGGCATTGTGGGCATGGGAGATACTATTCCCAAAAGTTACTCTGTGGTTGTCATCACACAGATGATACTTACAGGTTCAGCACCCTAAACAGGAAATTTTAAATAATGACTTAATTAATTGTTAGGGTTTTAAAGAAGTGATCCAACTTTAATTCTGTCTGGACCATAATCGTGTTAAAACACCAAGCCACAGAGAATATACTTAGGTGATTGGTCTTTGCTTCAGAGTAGAGTTTTCTTTGAGTCAGACTTTGTTATTGAAAACACTCAAAACTCCCTCAATCACAGCCCCAGAGTACAGTCTTGATTCGATTTCTTGCACTTGCAAGTGAAAGGTGATTAAATATAGGGATCTTAATCTACATGGTAGTTTGACATTGTAGCATAATTTTAATTCTGATCTCATTTAATTCCTATTTGTACTTTGTTTTAAAAAAGGTAACAGCTACGGCAAAGCAATAATCATTAGTAGTTTGGAAATGGGGGCACTTTTTTTCCTTTGATTCACCGAAATTCAATATCCCAGCATGACTGTAATAGGCATTATGGTAAAGAACGGGCAGTATCTCACACAAGATGGGGTATCAAGATCTGGATGCCCTGTAACCAAAGATGCCACTTCACTTTCTGCAAGTGAGAGAGAGATCAATCCCAGGCATTCAGCTGTTTCTCTCTGTGTAACTCAGCTTCCTGTTTGATTCCATTATAGCAAAGCTCCCTTTCTAAATGAAAAACAAAACCGCTGCTACATAATGTAGTGTGAAATGCTGCGTGGACTTTCAACTAGTTGTCATTGGCAGATGGGGGGATACTGACACATGGATGCTGTTAATTTCAGAATCCTATCATTCAGGATTTTAAGTGAAAGAATTTGTAATCTGTTTAGAATTATTTTTGGTTGTTTAATCAGGAGTTTCGTTTCATCATTTTTAAGCCCCCCACTGAGACTAATTTTACATTGAAGGAATGTAAATCATGAAAAACTTGACTGTAGTCAGTAGAATCATCACAGTGAGCAGAACTGGGTCTCTTAGTTATAAAAAATTGACATGAAAAATTCCCTGCATCTCTGGGGTTTAGGGTTTTTTGGGGCAGAGGATTTGGGGTGGGGTTTGGCTGTGGGTTTTTTTGAGTGGGTCAGGTTTGAGTTGGTCATTCTTTTGCAAATAAAATGCAAATAAAACAGCACAATCGTGGGAAAGTCTGAATGCTACAGGAAATACCGAAAAAGCCAAGGTAGTGTGATCTGATTGTATTGAGCACACTGTAGTTATGTGCCAGTATTCTCCTACTATGTACCATGCTATAGCAGTGGAATTACTATTAGCAGTGTTGCAGTTGAAGCCTCAGGCAGAGGAGTGGCTGATGTGGCATGTTGTATAATGGATTTCCATTGAAAGGATCCCGCTACAGTAGTGTTCTGTGGCTTTTGAGCCAAAATCTGTCGGGGCATGAGCAGGAGAAAAAGTAGCTTCTTTTTCTTTTTTCCTTGAAAGAGCATCACTGGATTACTGACTTCTTCGCACCCAGGATAAATGCTAAGCTTTGGACTTAGTAAACAGAAATCATGTTTCCGAATCATTCATTTTACCTTACATAAGTAGAAATTATAAGTAGAAATCATAAGAAGGAGAAGATATTTTTTAGGATGTCTCTTGAGAAAATAAGCTGAAAATAAAGCTATCTAAAAGCAATCATTATTGTTTCTATCAGTATAAGAAAGGATAATCACCTTTCCAGGGTTGTGAGGCAGCATATTTATGCAGTTGGAGTTTGTTGGTGCAAGTAAGCCTATTACTGTGCATTGCATTGCATGTGGTGGGACCCTGCAGGAGACCCCAGAAGGGACCATCACCTCCCATCCCGCGGAAAGCCCGAGTTTCCGCTTTTCGGATTGGTGCTGGTTGGAATCCTGTTAGCTTCACTAGCCGTTCGGGTGAGAAACACGGTACCTCAGTTTCAGTACTTCAGTTCTTCACCATATAGTTCCAGCGTGGGTTCAGAAAACCTGACTGCAAACTTAAGTGAAGTCAATTGAACTTCTCTCAGCCGTATGTAAAGTCTTCAGCTGCGATTTGTACTGATGACGTTTGTATTCTGAACTGGTTCACCCCTAGACGCTTTCTGTTAAACCTTTTGCTATTCTGTGATGGCATGATTTGCAGACTGCATTTTGCCAAAGTGATAGACCAACAAATCTGAAAAGAAATTGGGCTATTCGTAAGTTTTTCTTTACTGCTTAGGTTCTTAATTGTTTTTTCCCCTCCAATAGACAAAGACACAAACAGTGACAAGTGATAAATACAAGCTTCGATTTGTTAAACACGTTAGCTCTATGTTTAGCCCTAGGCAGTGAATTTCATTACAGGCTGGTTTACTTCTGGATTGGTTATTGTGATTGTTTCCAATGCAAAAAGATTTGACCTGCAGCCATGACTGATTAGTATCAAAGGTGAGAGATAAAGAAAGATGCAAGTAAACTGCACAGATAAACTGCAGTAAAGTTCTCCAGAGACAGCTCAGTGCCTGTTCTATATAAAACAAGTTGAAATTCAGCTCACAGTGGCTGCATTGCAATACAAAGAGACTGCAGATCTCTCTCATTGAAATACTGAAGAATAATAGTAAGAAATATGGGAAATTTAACAAATGTATATACAATAATGCTGTGCCAAAACCCCCAAATTTTAATAGGGATTCAGTTTCTCCTCTTAATACATGATGTCTACCACTGTCTTTCTGATCCAAGCTGCAGTTCACCTGCTCTTTCTTTCTTCATTCTCCATCCGCGACGTATAGGTTTGTCAGAGCACTTCTTTTTGCCATTTCTTTGTTGGTAGTTAAGCTTTTTATCATGCCGTACTTCACCGTTCTGTTGTTATTGCTTGAAATTTCTCTTAAGTATTCCCTAGCAGCCTTATTTTTATTATTTTGCTACAGTTACTAGTGCTCTGAACCAGCAGCATATCTCAGATGACTGATCTACTCAGGCAAATAGTGTGGTTCCTAATTCATTACTCTTCTGTTTCTATAAAAAACTGCACCATTTTATCTAAGTAAACTTTGTTAGAATAAGTACAGTAGGTGCAGAGCTTTGAGGGTGCACACAAAGTTCTCTCCTAAGAGAATAACTGTAATAATATTTTCACAAATTTTATTTTGTGTTTTGCAAAGAAAGAGACAATTCTGAATTTTTTAACTTCTCCCTGCTGTCAGAAAACTTTAGATAGTGTCTTTATTTCAGGTTATTTTTTAAGAAAAACACTAGGACACTTAGTCATTGGCTTTGATAGAGCCGTGATTTCATCTGCTTAGCTGTCTGTTACCAAATGATTTCTGGTTCTTTGCTGATATTTAAAAATGTGAATTCACTCTGCTGAATTCCACACAGCTAAGTGCGAATAGTGGATTTCAGATCTTTCTTTTCTAGAAGACACTATACGTTTGCCTGAATTATTTACATTTTTACAGTTCTTCACAGATACTATGAGGAGAAAACACAGCGGTAAAAGCAGTACCATAATTAATGCGATGGTGACAGAATGGTATCTGAGGTGTGGGATAGCTTGGAAACTACCATAACAAATTTATTTCTGAAAAAATTTTAGATTTCAAAATCTTACATACTTTGCATGTGTTTGGATTTTTTCTGTATTCTAGTTTGGGTAATTATTCTAGTGGATTGTGATTAACTGCCAAAAATCATCTACAGCTTAATAGAAACCCAAACTGTGGTGTATAATTTGCAGGGTTGATCAATGTAAATGGAAAAAAAATAATGTCTCTGACAAATAAAGGATAGATACTCAGGACAAAATGTTTGCAACCACATATGTGAAGATCTAGATACTATAAGTTACTCGTAGATACAGTTTGATAAATAGGTATTCCATTCAGTAAATCATGAGCTGGCTGTGAAGTATTTGGGTGGAAAGAAATTACCTTGTATCAGTTATTCATTATCCCTGCTCATGACAATGATTGTATTCCTTGGCTCTCCATCATTACTTCTCTCTACTCACTCGGAATATTGTATATTTCAGTTCTCTCACGGATAACCTCAGTTGATTATGATGGTTGAATACAGCAATAGCTAATACTAGCTTGTAGCAGTAATTACGGGCTTGTAGAGCTCATTTCTGTCCCCAGGCAAGGATAATCTTTCTTGAGGATCTTCCTTGCATATGGAGAGAATTATTGGGAGCCAGTTGTGCTCATGCATTGGCTGACGTTGGCAGTACACCAGAAAAATAATGCCACGCTCCCACCTTCCCTGTTTATAACACCTTTCCCCCAAGGGTAGATGAGAATACCAAAATCGCAGGAAGTATTGCTACTGCTGCCAATGGGAGACAGAGAAGCCGCTTTCCTATGTGTGCTTTGGCAGGCAACGAGCGTATCTTAGTCATAACACAACGTATATGAAAGAACAGTTTTATGAATTCTAGTATTTCTTTTCCTAAAAATATCTTGGTACCTGTTGTTTGTCTTTAAGGTTTGTCCTGCCTTGTAGAAATGTAAGCAAGGAAGAGTGTGAGAAGGCAGAAAACAGAACTATATAATGACTAAGTATCGCCTCTCGCTTGCCGTTTCTGTCTGCCCTGGCACTGGGCTAAGTCTAACAGGTAGAATGCAGAGGTAGTAACAAGCTCAACAGCATCAAGAATACCCATGGAAGACTCGGTCATCTTTAACATGTCCTTCCTCATCTGACTCTGTTACATTTTGTTAGGAATAAAATATAGAGAATATATGTGACTGCCTGGTATTTAGGTTGGAGAGCTATACCAGCTCTTTACCTGCAGCTGCAGCTAGTTGTTTTCTCTAAAGGCGGGGAAGTACGTCTTTGGTTCTTTGTGGCTTTGTGAGCGCAGCGCTGTTCTTGGGACTCCCTCTCACCAGTGCGCTTATGTTTGCCTCATGCACACGCACAAAAGTTACATTCGGAATAAGGCAAAAAATATTACATTGTCTCAGCCTCTTTTTGTAGTACTGGGATTTGCAAACACCAAAAATGTCCTCCAGCAAAGTGGTGCAATTGTTTTTTCTACATTTTTTTTAATGCTGTTCTTTACTGCATATTCTTAGTTACGATAAAGAGCATGACTATCAAATGAATAACAGTAAGCTTGTGGGTTTTAAAAGGTTTATTTGCAAAAAAAAAAAAAAAAAGTTTGCTGCAGCTCTACAAAAAAAACCCTGTGAGCTAATTTGAGTAGCAGCATATATGGGTGTAGTTTTAAAAATTCACAGCAACCAGCTGCTATAGTTAAAAATAGGTAAAAGGGATATTTCTGTAACAAAAATCTTCGAGTTGTTGATTTGTTTTCAGAGACAGGTGAATATATATGAAGTTCAGATCTGCATCCTGTCTCCCCCAATGTCCCATAAGGGCATAGGTATAAGATTCCAGTTTGGGCTCACCCCTCATATTTAGCTCATCAGACTTAGAGATGAAGCGATATCGATTTCTTTCATCTGTCGTTGTCCATGTGCTTCCAATTAATTTTTCATTCATAAGAAACTGATAAATTGGAAGTAGTACCGCTCTTAATCTCTTCATAAGAGTCTGCCCCTTGCAGTGGTATTCAGAACAGCTGTTAGGTTGAGTCTGTAGTATCTATCAGTTTTCTGTCTGCTGAATCAAGGCTCATGCTTTGTGCCTTTTGATCATTGATTTAGGGCCCAAGAAAGGTGAATTCCTCAGCTTCGTATCCAAAGGAGCTTTAACTGCTTTAGAAAAATGAAATTTTACATGAGTACACTAGATATTTTTATTTGCAAACTGTAGTCTGTTTTAAAACATTCCCTGGGAAGAACATAATCGTCACAGAGAACCACAGGCAGAGACGTCTCAGGGCACTGCAAATGAAGCAGGATTTTCATTATCACATTTCATCATCATAAGCAACTTGCAGCCTTAAACTTTTTTAATTCAAAGATTGCCTACATGGTAGTACCACACAGCACAAGCTAGTCATTGGCACGCATTGAAGAAAATCACTGTTAATGCACAAAATTCCCTCTTCTTTTCCCACCCACAAAATAAACATGCACAGTCAGAAAAGCGGTATCAGTCACTTTGCAGCTTAAATTCTGTAACTTGTTTGTAGAATTTTAGTGGTTTGTGGTGTGACTTGCAAGGATGGGCAATTGACTTCTTTAAAAAAAAAAAAAAGAAAAGGGAAAAATAGAGGCATGTAGGAAAAAAGGAAAAGAAGAATCAACCTAACCTTTTCCTGGAGAGTGAGTATAGCAGTTGGGCAGAAGACACTGACCATGACGGATGAAACAACTTTTGCAGTAGTGCCCATATCAGTGCATCATTAGTTTACGTTTTACATCATTATTTGCAACATATTTTTTCATTATACTTAGGAAGTGTGTGTCTCTGAAAGGGTGAAGCATTAATTGGTCCAAAATCTTTGAAGATAAAGAACAGACCAGATGAAATAAGAGAAATTTTCCCTTGTGTAATACAACCTTTTCTTCAGTGACCCTCTTTTATTTTTTATTTATTAATTTTGGAGGCTATCCAAAGCAAACAATAAAAAGAGAGCAAAGTTTGTCCATATATAATGTCACATCAGGAGAAGCAACAAGGTAAAACACGAGACTCCAAGTCGCACAGCTGGTTAAAGAATTCACTCAAGCTCTAGAACAACATTCCAGAAGTTAACTGAGACAGGAGAAATTGAGAGTACTCCCACTGGACTTCTAGCACTTACAGTCTTACATTCTGTACTTCACTGTCCCATCCAGTGTAGCCATACAACTATAATGCCCTCTACCTTTTGGAAGTTACATTTGCAAAATTGTTGATGATCTCAACGGGATCTAAATAAATCACTCTTAAACTGCTACGCTGATTTAAATTCTGCCATAGTTTTCCTTGTGGATTATATGAGGGTCATTGAGAGCATAAATTAAACAGTTTGGTTTTAAGCGAGTCAGTCTTAGCTTTCAGGCAGTTTTTGTCTTTGCAGAAAAGGACTGAAGAATTTTTCAGTTTTATTTCCTAACATTAGTTTTTATTCCTTTGCATCCACCCCCTTATTCAATATTGGACCTAAGCAAGAGCTTAACATATTTTAATTTGGAGGTGTTTAGAGTCAGGCCTGAATTCATTAACCTATGACTTTTGGCATCTTATCTACCTTTCCAAATGTACTGGAATTTTGGCAAGAGTTCTAAATTGAGTTCGCACTGTTCTAGAGCTGCTTGTAGTGGCTAGTTATCTCTTCTTGAAGTCCTGTGACTATGCAGGGTCTTCTGAAGCAGAACAAGATGTGCCTTGATTTCTGGACGTGATTCTTTAAAACTAACAGCTTTCGGCTGAATTGATAGTTGCTTCTGAGAACCAGGGCCAGATTTATTCTTTGACTTGGCAGACAATTAAATCAATGTTTAAGGTCAGTGAGGTATCAAGATCTTTTATCCCTTGTTGCTGAAAGAGGAAGTGTGTCCCACATTGGTCTCTGCTTAGAGCCTGTAGCTAATGAAGAAATAACACAATAAGACTTTGAAAGAAACCATTTTTTTATGTTCTTGCTTATGCTCTGTTAAAAAATAAAATAAAATAAGTGGCAGATGACGTGCATATTCACTCAATATTGTCAAATAAATTCTCCAAATAAGAATTCTCAGCATTAAGAACATCATTGGCAGCCTTTGGATTTGCAGTTCCATTTACCTTAGTCAGAAAAAGCCAAACTCAGAACAGCAAACATGCTTAAAGGAGTGATAAGAAGGATAAAACTGACCAAAGAAAGCTTGGAGGGGTTCTCTGACATGGAAATACTGAATTTTTACAGCAAGGTAAGGCATGTAAATTTGGTTTGACTGGAGGAGTATTACTACCAGCAAAGTGCTAAGCAAACATTACAGGATGCATTTTCACTAGAACTTTGGGTCAGCTTATTGAGAGTTTCCAAAACTGGTTTATGGGCAGAAAAATAGAACTACAGTTTCCAAAGCATTCAGTAACTGCCTAAATGACCATCATTGGTCACTGACCTTAATTGACCAACATTTGAGTGTTTTAAATTTTGCCTTGGAAACCTGGCTACTAAGTTTAATACGCTGAAGAGGTACCTGAATTCTTCTGGTACTTATGGTCTGTAGGAGACCTGAGTCTAACTGTAAAAGAGGTTGTGTCCACCATTTCCTTTGCAAGCTAACTGGAAGTTTGCAGGCGCTGGGTTGGTGCAGGTCAAGTGCCTCTCGTAACCTCTGAAAAGGTGTAGCAGGGGAAGATGTCCCCGTATCTGCAGAGTTTTCTTCAGTTCAACATCAATAACTGCGACTTGGAAAAACAGGGGATGTGGGAGAAGAGAGAGGTTTCTTTTCTCGAGGACTGGAGCCTTTTATCCTAGTGGCTTTTGTTCAGGTTTGTGCTGCCCTGCCTTAGAATGAGTCCTATCCTGGGACAAGTAGGAACAAAGACGCAGAGCTGGCTCTGCATGCAGCAGACAGGCCGCCTGTGCTCGGGGTGTTCTCTGAAGAGGCCTCAGGGCAACTGTAAATTGGTCTTATTATGCTCAGCTTCGTCATGCATCCTCATGCTACACCATGAATAGGCATGGCTGGTCTGTAAATCTAGCCCATTGTATCTGGATTGTATTTGTTAAGCTAATGCTTGGGTTTTTGTCTGGCTTTATTCATACCAACATCAGAACATTGAGTAAGAACAACAAATCAGAAACAAAAAACACAAACATTTAAAAATACTGCTCCCACAGATTGGAGCCCCAAGTGTGTTTTATATAAACAATTTGAATTGTGGCTGGATTTTTGACCAGATTCTTTCCCCTGAAGGACCTTTTGAAACAAAAACAAACTGAGCAAAACAAGTTTTGGTGGGATGGGCCTCTGCCTGTTTTCATGTAAGCTGATGACAAAGCTCAGAGCAGGAAGGCAGCACTGTGCTGGAATCTGGTGTACATTGTGTTCTGCATGTTCCCAGCTGACTTGCCAGGAGTGATCTAGAACTGAAACAAGGCTCCCTTTTTGCTAGGGCACAGGAAAAGAAGTCATCACTAATCTAAAACAGTTCAGCTGTTTGAAAACAATAGACTTTGTTAATTTGATACCCTGATTGTGCTGTATTCTCGTGTGAATGTGGAGCCTGTGTTGCCAGGTCAGGAGGGTGAGAGCTTTTGAGAACTGTCCTTTCTCTTGTGTGGCCCATGAAAGTCGTCTGTATTCTATCGCTATACCCTCTGTCTGCTTCAGCGTGAGTATACAACGTCATGGTGGAGATGAGGAAGTGGTTAGCTTCAACACTTGTCTACGGGGAGAACCGACCAGCCATGGTAGTCTGCAATAAGTCATAGCCCACCCAGCTGTTCATCATGACCCTAACATCACACAAAGCCTCCAGAGTTCAGCTGGCACTTGCAGAGGTGCTTATGAAGCTGTTTCCAGTGGGGTAGTCCAAGATTATTTTCATGTGAATGTGCCACGTGTCGTGGGATTGCAGGGAAGGAGGCGGGAGGTTTCCACTTTCAAGTGTTGAAAAAAAAATGGAGGGGGAGGCAAAGCTTTGCTTGTAATAGCTGCATGAATTAATGTATTTTAATGAGGCCACTTTCATTAAATACTCTGATGCAGTTTCTGTAGGTGCTGTATCATTGAACAAAGTAAGTCTCCTACCTGGAGCAGAGGTGAAAGAGAACTTGCTCCCACTATGGGGCATTGTGCTTAAGTTTCAGCAAGGGAGACTAGGTAAAAGTGGTACAGATTATTAATGGTATTGCTTGTCAGGCTTTTTATTTAGCCTCAAATTTGAAAGCTACCTCTTTATTTCTAAACCTTCACATTTGCATCCCTTTGATATGAAATACTTGTGAACTAACTAGAGAACAGAGCTGTGAGTTCAGTAGCCAAGAGATCCTTGATTTATTAACATAGAGTTGCACGGGCTTGTATGCAACATCTCCTCCTTCTGCATATAACAAATGCGGCAGTCAGAGGCGGAGATTGACGATGAAGGGCCCAATACTTCAGGGTGTAGCAGTGGTTATCCACACATTTTGTTTAAAGTTCGTAACAATCGTTGCTGAAATAAGACCACTCAATGTGAAAAAAAAGATGGAAATGTGGATTTTAAGTGACTGCTTAGAATTAGAAGTTTATAATACAACTTCAAAAGTAAATTGGGTTGAACAGTATAGGCAACTGCATGGCTGTGCAGAGACTTTCTTATCTGATATGTTTCATGTTTCAGACAAAGATATAACAACTGTGTTGTGAAACAGTAATGAACAATAATGGTGATGTAAATACATAAAGCATTTAAGCTGCAATAACTAAGTGCTGTATTGTCCCCTACAGTGTCATTAAGACACTTAAATGGGAAATTTAAATTACTTACAAGACATTCTGTCACCTAGTTATTCTAAACACAATTGTGGATGTGTAATTGCTGTTTAGATAAATATTACCCTACTAATGATGCCTTTGCAAATAACTATGAGAAAACATTTTAATTTAGTTGCATAGGAATTTCAGACTAATATTTGTAGTGCTTATCAGATTCCGGGAAGCTTAAGGACAGTGATGTGCCTTCTTTTTGGTGTATGTGTATGACTACAGCCTGCAGATTTCTGTGAAACAAATGTTGTATTTTTACTGTAGTCATGCAGGGCAGCATCTGAAAAAAAGCCTGCTTTAATTCAGCAGAGTTAGCAATCTCCTCACTGGAGAAGCTACCGTGCACAGAACTGGCCAGTTAGGCTGTATCTGCAGTTAGAAGACGTTGAAAATGTAACTGTACTGCAGATGTATGCCAGCAAACCTCCTTGCTGGAAAGGCATCTCATCACAGTAAAGCAGTTCTTAAAGCAGTTTGCCAGATGGAATGAATTGTTCTGGTCAAAAAAAAAAGCAGTATTTCTAGCTGGGGACTTTTATCAACCCAGATGATGGTAAGAAATAAATGCATAGATAGCATTTGCTGATGTAGACTAGGCCTTAAAGTAAACTGTTGTTCAGAGCAAAGGCCAAATTTCTGTTTCTTCTACTTACGAAACTTGCATTGCCTTCTCAGGAAACAAGCTGTCGACCTTCTCCTTGGTGTGCACCCAGGGAAGTCATGGTCTATACACAACCATTGTACCATAGGATTAAAGAGCTCAGGGTCGGGTTTTCGTTTGGTATGAGCCCTGCCAAACGTGGCCTCATGTGAATAAATTTAAAGAGGAGTGCTCTTTTCTCTTAGATGATGCTTGAATAAACACTGATATTTAGTCCTGTAGCTTCCTAAGATAACCAAAATAAAAGCAAAGTGCTAGAAATACATCAGGCTGTAAGGCTGCTGGCCTGTACTCAGAGCTTAGTCAAGACCATGGAGAAGGTCCCACAGGCTCAGCGGATTTTAGCTGAGATCAGAAAAAATAAAAATAAAAGGGACTAAATGGACCCAGCAGCGCCCGATTTCCCTGAAAATGCCTTTTCAGATACTGAAGAGCAATTTTATGTTGTTGGGGTTTTTTTAACCAGAACATTAGTTTTCCTGTGGTACTTCTCTAAAGATACAGATTTTCCGGGGCTGAAAGGTAGGGAGTGGGCACCCCATGCAGGCACTGCACACGTGCCCTGGGCCATGCAGTGTGGTTGCAGCTGCACCGTGTCCTCCCTCCACCTCTCAGTCAGAGTAAGGCAGGCATCAGCCCTGTTTTTCACAGCTATATTTTCTTAATTTCTTCTGAAAACACTCAGGCATACACTTCAGCAGTATATTGTAGGCAGAGAGATTTAACAGGCCTAGCTACAAATATGTTATTATGTATTATAGGAAGATCAAATGTAAAATGGTTGGATAGGCTTTTGTTTTCAGACTAACACATCCATGAACTATGTTCATTCAGCACGAAATTTAAATGCTTCCTGTATCGTTGAAGATTACTTACAGTGTGAACAGAGAGGTTAGTCCCATGTATCCTCTTTGCCTGTTGTTTGAATTGATGATTCCCATAAGTTTCTCCTCTCTGCTTACCCATAGTATTCAGATAAATGGAAATCTATGCCCATGCAGATCTATTCTTGAGCAGTGTGCCATAGTGTTGGAAAAATAAGAGATGAATAAAGATAACAGTATCTTCTGCAAACTTGAAACCAAATAATTGTATGGTTAATGTCTGAGATTAAAGGTAAGTTTTTCAAAAAAGTATAGTATTATTCCAAGGCATTGCATCTGGAATTAGCCCAACCTGTGAAAACGTTCTCCTGCCAGAAATTAACTTCGTTTTAAGAACATGTTCTGTAATGGTCTGTGGCCACTTTTAATGTCATTTTTAGGTACAGCTGAATCTAAAGAACTGCACTTTACGTAGTCATTATATAATTCATCTAGATTGATCAGTTTAATATCTGATTTTTCAAGATTTCCTCACAATTCTGGAATTTTAGCAATGCAGATATTTTCCTATTGCCCAAGGCAATAATAGATGTGGTGTGCAAACACTGCTTTAAAGAGGGTGTCTGTCTGCTGATTTACATATTTTAAAAGTATTAAGATCAAAAGTAATGAGAATTTAATCCATATGGCATGTAGAAGATAAATAGGAATATTAATACTGTATCAAATACTAATTAAAGGAAACACCAGTCCTATTTTTAAAATCTTGCATGCAGATGAAAAAGAAGTCATTGCAAAGTTAAGATCTGACTCTTAAAGAAATTAAGAATTAACACTTTTCAACCACAGATTCTCACTGTGCGACTGAGTTCATACACTAGGCCAAATTCAGGTTTCGTGGTACTTTGCGGTATGGCTGCAGTATCCCTTTCTGTCAAAGCATCTCAGATGACTCTAAAACTGAAAACTACCACTAGGTTTACTACCAGCTTTTAAGATGGAAGTTCTCTTTCGTTATCCAAGAAGCTGAAACACAGATGGTTTCCAACTTGCCAAAGCATAGGTGCCTGCAACAGTGCTAGGCCCTAAAATAGATCAATTCATGGAAACCCTGTTAGACTTTTATCAATTCTCATATGCAGATTGCAACAGTGAGTGAAGAAAATGTCATCTGCTTCATAGAAAACTTTAGACAAGAGTGGACAAGACGAGCCATAAGCCATAAGCTAGACTAGATTTCTGTATTTCGCTGTTACGGAGTTTACAGGTGAAAGTACCTTGGGATGTGTGCTCCCGGCAGGGTAGCAAGTAATCAAAAAAATGGCTCCGGATGCACTGGACCTAGAAGCTTTAGTGCAGTGTCAATCTAACACTCCATGCAGACAAACTAGCCCTAGCAAGACATATGAGATACATTTAGTGCATCGTGATCTCTAAGACTGTAGGCTTTCAGTTCTCCATTAAGTCCTTCTCATAAATATTAAAGGTAGGGGATACACTTTTAGCAAAGGAGGAGTGAGTTGCAGTTGAAGAGTTACCTTTGAAATGTGAGAAAAATAGGCTTAAAACAAGTTTTGCTAGTACTGCAGAGTCTTGCAAGTGAGAGAATAAACTGCATCGTTTACTGTAGCAGGCTGAAAAAGACCTGAGAATAACAGAAAGAATGATTTTTCTTCATTTGTGCCTTGAAGGGTATATATACACCAAAGCTGTCTGAGACAGCTGAGCCTGCCAGAAGGAAAGTCTAAAACATTGTATCTTGCTCCGTCTTGTGTACTACTCAAACTCTAATTCTTTCCTGTGGGTCTGTTTCCTGTGTGTTTCTAATAGTTACTACAGCAAGTAGTCATCGCTGTACGGCAAATCTTGCCCTCCACAGGTTAAGAAAACAGGCTCTGATCAGTGTTAACTGATCATCTTAACTTAACCATCTTCCAGGTTAAGGTGGTAGTGATTCTACTAAAGAAGGCAGTAAAACACCCTGAAGATTGAATAAACCTCCACTGTTGCTGCTGTGTTCCCTTCTGCCAGATCAGAGTGGTCAGGACCAAGTTTTGTCAGTGAATCAATAAATCATAATTCTTCCACTTTTAAAGTGCTAGTCCATTCTAGAGCAAATGTTGCAGCAAAACGTCAAGCAGGTACCAGTTGTTCCATGCATACGTGGAGCAAAGTTATCCAGGAGCTGCCTTCTCAATGCGAGAGGAAATTGGATGTAAGCGGAAAAATGCAGTGACTAGAGAAAAAGTGTGAAGGAGGGTGCCATACAACATTCCCAGCTGCATGTATGCAAAGCCAAAGTAGCCAATCGGCCAGATGATGAGTGGGGATACGGACCCATCTGCTTCCTGTCCTCTTCCAGGAAATGTTAGGTGGATGCAGTAATTGCACACTGTGCCCCATCTTTACAGTCAGTCTAAGGATGATTTCACACAAGTACCAGACCCAGTCCTTCTAGAAGACGCTGAGCTTTGTCCTGGGTGAGTCGATGCTTTTTTTTCCCCCCAATTGTCATTTCAAATATCTGGCAAGAGCGGGTTGGCTCTGTGCTTGCTCCGGGGAATGGCCTCCCTGGGAAGGAAGGCTGTGGTTACACTCACCACAGTTGTTTTGTGCACTGCTGAGTGCCTGCAGGACCTTGTATTCCAGGCGTGTTTGTTTCTGTTCCCTTTCCTGCAGAATAGCCCAGGTAGTGTTTTTAATAGTTCTGTGTATTTTGTAAAAGACCTTTTAAATATTAAATAGAGTTTCATTTTCCAGCTGGAAAATTAAAACATAGAAATATTTCATCAGATCCTTCATCCAGTCTTGAAGCAATTTTGAAATATTAACTGAAAAAAAAAAAAAATCTATCTGCCTTGAAGCATTTTTTACATCAAACATTCCATGAAAATATTTTCCTCAAACTCTTTAAGTATTTCCAAATATTAAATGAGAGATGACTTTTCCAAGTATCGGTGATGGTCTAGTGCAGCTAGTGTCAAGTTCACTTTTTTTTTAAAAACAAAAAGGTAGTGTAAACATTACGGTGGGGGGAGACTGGCAGGCATCACTCTTACCACGAGCACAGGTTGACACGCTGCTGATGCTGATTCATGTTCTGATAGAGGTGCCGTAGACACTGAATAAACAGAGGGAGGAGTGTCTGTTGCTAAGTGTTTTGACCGACAGAAACAAGCACTAATGAGAGGCAAAAAAATAACCCAGTGAGTAGTTGTGGAGATAAATATACAGGAGTTATCATTCCTTCCCTCCCATATCATTCCCTCCTTAGCCCTGTCTTGGTTTAGTTTTTGAAGTGGTTTCTGGTAGACATGGAGAAGCCTTCATTGCCCTTTTCAGAGCTGGTGTAGAGCAAGTGGTGGTGATTGGAAGAGGGATAATCGCCTTTTCCCTTCAAGACAGGATGATTTCCCAAAGAAGGAAGACTTTTCATTCCTGTAGCATAGTGTGTATAGTACCTGTGTGGATATATTTAGGATGTACTGTTGGCTCTGTATCTGTCAGGTAATAAAACTCAGCTTGGATCAGCATTAAGGTTAGCTTAGTGCCTTCTAGAAACTTACTGAGCAGAAGTTTGTTCTGGGAGTTTATTGTGGTTCTGGGCCTAAAACCTTTCTTTGTATCCGTCCTTGTCTTTTGTAGTTTTTGTCTGGATAATGCTTTGCTGGAGAAGCAAAGTAAAGTACTTCTTAATCTCTGCCTATGGCCTTAAAGGACCTCTGCTGCTTTTAGTGGGGGAATCGGGGATCTGAAGCCCTAATCCTCATCATGTCCATCTCTGAGTTTATGACAGCTTTATAACTGTCTTCCAGGAGAAAAATAAAAAAGTATTCTGGTGGACTTCTACTTCGAGCTGAACCCAAATGAGTAGAGCTGGGTTGAAAAAATTCCCATCCCAGAGCACACACTGCTTCCCTAGGGTGGTGCCTGTCTTTCCTTAGGGTTATGGTTTCCAATCCGGTTGCAAGATAAGGTCAGTCTCTCAACAGCTCCAACTGTGTCTGAAGAGGCATCTCTGTGTAGTAGAAATTCCTTCTGAAAGCCAGGGTTGTGAAACACCTCATGTTTAGAGGTCTGCATGCTGGGCTCCAGTCTTTGCTGCAGAACAGCGTCGTTGGGACAGCACTATTGAGCTGAGTCAGCTGGGCAGCGAAGGTAGCAAAGCAGAATCTCAGCGTCAACTCCGATAATACTCAAGAACAAAAGCTTATTCAAAGCAGAGCTTGACACAACCGTCTTGTCCATACACAGCCAGATCTTTTGCAGCACACGCTCTTGTTTTATTGGCCATTTTTGCAACTTCCCTGAAGCCAGGATGCTCAGTACAGACACATCTGAATTTTTTTGCCTTTGAGAAAACAAACTTCTAGAAGTTTGTGACAACTAGCTAGTAGCCACGTGTGTGATACCAGTATTACTGACCATTTGTAGAAGCCAACGTGTACAAGCCATAGTGTGAGAGCCTTTTCAGAAATCTATGAGCATAAAAGAGGTTTTTGAATGTTAAAGTCTTGAAGGGCCCCTGAGGTTCGGGTGTTACATGCAGGGGATGTTGTAGCTGGTGTCTGGCACTGGGAGATGTCTTTGCCAGATGTAGCATGCTGCCAATTTCCAGATTAGCCGCTCAGAGAAGCATCCTGCAATTTCTTCAAACTCCTCAGCTTGTGCCTGGGCACTGCAACATGCCACTGCGTATGTTTAGGTTTATTGATTTGTGGAGGATGAAATGCTTAACCATACCAGTTCCCCAGAAACTTCTCTTAATGCAAACTTTGTCATAAAAAGTAAAGAACAAAGGTATCTTTCAGGAATGCAGGAAATAATGACCCTGTGTTTTATGTATTCATAGCTAAGGGAAAATAAAACTAGAAATTTTGGGTTGATTTCAGCGTATTGCTTTAGTTCCCTTGACCTGCCAAATTGGGGACAAAGGCTTTTCTGCCTTTATTCCCATTTCACAGCAGGATTTCTGCTAAATGAACTTTTTCAGTGAGTTGATTAATCTCATTTCATATCTGCTACACCTTTTTATCTTTCTCTGATACCAGTCATGAACATACCTTTTGAATCTCCCTCCCTGTTGATGGACTTCAGCTGAGCTGGAGAATCTAGACATCATCTCACAGGTCATTTTTCAGTGGAGGTGCCAGTTACTGCAGTGTTACTCCCTCCAATGTTCACAGGTCATTACTGTTACTACCAGCACATCTGGGTAAAATAGAAAATCATCTTTTCTTTTTTTAATCTGACTTACATATCAGCCATCTCAGTTGCATGATCTAGTCAAAAGAGGAGGAGGAGAATCAGCAGGAGAGGACACAGCCTGCTGAATTTGGCTGAATGTGTAAAGGTAGTCCTAAGTGGTCTGTAGAGATACACATTTACAAAATGCAGAGGTGCCGCTTCCTAATAGACAGGCTGGTGAGGGCATGGTATTTAACACAAATTTTAAAAAATATGAACAAGAATTCAAATATGTAAGTTTTTAGCAGCCTATAATTTCAAAAATATTCATATACAAAGCAATTAGATCAATGAATACAGATAATTACTGGCTCCTAAAACAGACTAGAGATGGTGACAAATAAACAAATTAAAAAACAGCTTAAATGACCTATAAAATAGGCATTGATCTGCACTCTAATGAGCAGTCAAATAGCAGTATATGTCATCTTTGGAGCATCTGAGGTTTTGGAACAACCCATCAATAAGGAGTGTAAGAATAAGAATTATGAGAAAAGTTTTCCTTTCATGTATGAACAGAGGTATTGCAGTGCAATGTTACGTCCATAAGGGTCAGTGATGAAAACCGCAAGTGTGTAGCTTAGTTCTAGGTAGCCTGGCTTTCCAGAGCTGTGAGGACTCAACAGAACTGTGGCCACATCAGTATTTCCAGTAATTTGTTAAGCTAGGCAGTTGCCCGTGCCTTGAGTTGGTCCTGTGAGTAATGCAGCAACCCAAAAAAAAACTTAGAAAGCAAGTCTAGCTATTCTGCTGTCCTGCCATGATTCAGAAAGCTGAGCACATGCCCTCTTTACCGTGGAGCAGCCTACGGGGAAAGTATTCCCTGAGCAGACTTGGCCAGGGAGAAGAGATGAGGGTGAGCCTTTGGATCAGCAATTATAAATACCCAGAAAAGGATCAAAAAACTTTACCGGTGCTGCTCAAATCCAGGGGTAAAATGGCAACTGCAGAGAAGTTGCTTCATAGCCATATCTCCTGTCTGTGTATGGAGGGCAGATTTTATTCCTTTCTTCAGTCCTCACAAGCAAATCCCAGTTACTTGGAATTTGTTCAGGAGAAGGGTGAATTTTACCCTGAAGGAATTAGGAAGCATTATAGATTCAACATATGGGACCATATGTCATTGTATTGTTTCCAAATGTTTCTTTTTGAGCTTTTTCCCTCCATTGCGGACAGCTTATTTCACCACACATTGTCTAGAGAAGAAGGGAGTTTCATATTCCCATTTCTTTCATTAAGCCACTATTAAAGCTATATCAATTTCGTAATACTGTTTGTCAACATTATTTCATCCTTTGTTCCAAACATGCACACCATAAGTGTGGTTTGAGGCAAGTGCTGTGAATATGTTGGCCAGGCACTGGCAAAGGCGATGGCAGAACTAGAGAACACAAGCAGAGATGGTCCTAAACCATCCCTAACCCAAAATACTCCACTTCCTTATAAGGCTGTTCACAATCAAACCAAGCATTTTGCTTGAGCCTTAATAGAGGGAAACCAGCACTGATGGTTGAATGTGAGTCTAATTAAACTAAATTGAAGATGGGTGGATTCCACTCTCTCTGCTACGCAGATCAATATCCTCATGTAGTGTAAATTGAGCTGCTCTGTATCTCCCTCTTTTGCTGTGATTTTTCTACTCCAGCCCTGGAGAAGAGCTCTGGTGTCCAGTGACATCTGTTCTAAATCATGTTTTGGAAAAAATGTAAATACAGAAAACTTGAGGTCAGGCCTAGACAAAGCGCTGGGCTAGCTCCCAAGGCCTCTCTGCATCTGGGATTGTTTGATGTCAGGAAGGCCCTCCACCATCAGAGCCATCAGTGATGGTGGCGAAAAGAGACCCTTCAGATGAGGCTTTCCATGGATTTGTTAAAAGGCATTGGAAGCATGAAAGTCTTTTGCGGAGCTGCCTATCTATAAAAATGTGTGGCTGTCTGGGTGCTGACCTCCTCTGAAAAGGAGGGTGTGCTGGGCTGGGAAGCACAGGGGCTTCACCTTGCCCAAATTAACGGAGTATTGGGGTAGATGGCTCCAGCCCCAGCCACTCTCACACTCGTCATGTTTTTCTTAATTAGTTTTTATTTGTGTCTAATTCTGACAGTGTCGGTCTGTCTGTCTGCACAGGCCTGCATAGTTCCTGGACCTTTACTTTATCAGAATTGCCAGATTTGACTTGATCAAAGTTTCGCTGAGCAATAATGCGTTCACATCGGTCTAGTTGAAGGCAACATTGCAGAAGCAAGTGCCAAAGGCTGCATTCATAAAGCAGTTGGAGTGCCTGAAAGAGTCTGCTGAAAGGTGAACAGCTGGCATCAGCAGACCTCAGATTCACAGGTACGCTAGGAAATCGCCCTAGACACAGGATAGCTAACCCCTTGGTCTCTGTAAGCTCAGCAGAGCTGCTTTTTGTTTTTCTATTCTGGGGCCTAAGAGCTTTTGGCACATCTTCTGGGCATTCTTGTTTCCCTAAGACCAATAACCATGAAAATCGAGCTCTGTTGGAAAAGCAACTGGGAAGCAGAGAAACCAGTTTTAAAATGTGGAGTTGGCATACATTTTACATTTTTATCGAGTGTGTATTTACCAATTAGTCAGCAGCCTGAGCCAGTGGATTTAATGAACTTCGTGTGATTTATGCATAGCTTTTATTAATTGTGCCAATAGGGATAAACGCTGGATACAAATAGATGCAGATGTCTCACTTCTTTCTCCTTTAAATAATACTATTTCTTGTCATTAAATAGTTTTATTTTTAACTACTCTACATGTTGGAAAGTGATAATTTCTTACCTTCCGTACTACTGTCCTTACAAAGGTAACGCTCAAAACTTTCACCGACCCGTATTTTCGCTGGCCTGGGCTATGCCCAAGGCCGATATAGAAGTTCAGAGAAGAAAGAATTTTCTCCTTCTCCCCTTTCTCCCATCAGTGGAATGTACATTAAATAGTAAGTAGGCCACAGAAACAGAGAGCATGTGAATGACTTGAGATCCTGGTAATTTGAGCAGTCAGAGGAAAAGGGGGCCAGCACCTGGCTTTCAATCTCTGTTTCAATGAATATTTAACTACTTTATGCAAAGTGGGACACTTTCAACAAATGAGGCTGAGAGAAACCTACCTAAGAATATTTTCTAGCCCAGCAGTTAGGTTACTCTCCTGAGAAGTGTGATGTTTGGGTTCAGGTCCCTGTACCAAATCAGTTAAAGGAGGTGTTTGAAGCTGCATCTTTCATAACCTAAGAACAGGGGCTAATCACTGAGTTTTTGGATATCAGGGGTGGCAGCACTACCTCCTCTGTTTTGGGAAAGGAGTCCCCTTGTGACAAAATCAAAATGTTTTGTTTTTGAGATGCCAGATTGAATTGTTTCAACATCTCTGAAGTTTTTTCATGTTATTTCAGCTGAAACTGTTAGCTAATATGACCTGAATTCACAAAAAAGTTTCTGTTGCCCTAAAATTCCAGTATTAGTGAAGAAATAATTGCATAAAAAAGAAGCCTGACTAACTTCTAACTAACTCAGGTGTGGTTACAGTTGTCTGGTCATGGCACTTCCTGAAGAGGGCCTATTAGTGGCTGTGTGTTACAGTTTTTATTGGGATGCTTGTCTTCCACATAGGTGGAAATGCCTCCCCTTTAGAAATAAGGAGGGCTGTGATCTTGAGTACCCAGAACTGAAGCAGATGTAAATTATGCTGGCACAGCATGCTAATGGCCAAGAAGTAGGAACACCTTTCAAAATCTTTAAGCATTTTCACCCATTAAACACCATTTGGAGCTTATACAACTTAATACTAGGCTATTTTGGAAGATAAAACCCCTTATGCACGTTGGCAAGTCTAGTGAGATCATTTTATTG
Organism: Dromas ardeola; assembly: GCA_013398915.1. Lineage (NCBI taxonomy): Eukaryota > Metazoa > Chordata > Aves > Charadriiformes > Dromadidae > Dromas > Dromas ardeola. The sequence goes on along the minus strand of VYZM01001276.1, from coordinate 42,526 downwards.
ACATTCTGTGCTACTTCAATAGTTTCTCATGTTCAAATGCCAGTAATCTAGAAGAAACTTTTTGATACCATCAAAAAAAAAAAGGCATAGGCACTTCTTGTGGTGTCATTGACTCTTTTTTCCCCCACTGAATATCGACAAGCACATTTTTCTGATGGATACTAAGTTAAATTGCCATAGTTCTGCTTTTACTAGAGGTTAAAAATATGGCTGGATGCCATCTTAGCTGCACGTGGCAGCAGCAGAGCACTTTTTATCCACAGGTTTGCCATGAGTTCTTTAAAGGGATAAGAAAAGTGCAGTTGCAGGCAGGATTCCTGGTTTTGTCCCTTTGGTTCTACGTGAAGTACAAGCTTTGCCTTCTCTTCAGTGATGCGATACGTGACAGGACATGAAATATTTACTTCTGGCTGTTGTCATCATCCACAAATAAAACTAGAAAAGGTAATCAGGTGTGAGCTCGCAGCTCCTTGGTCTCCTTGAACCCTCTCCTACCGTGGTGTTTCAGTACAAGGATGAACGCCGATGGGTCCAGCCTCCTTCCTGTGGGCCCAGGTTCACAGCTAGTGTTCAGGGACTCAAGCCTTTCTTGAATAGTGGCACAAGCTACTGCTGTTTTCGTGTGCAAGAGGAGCAATAAATCATGTAGCTCTTCATAATATGATTGACTACCTCTTCCCCTGTGTGTGTTGAGCTCCAGTGAAATAAGTAATGATGATGTTTAGAATGTCATCATTAGACATCTGAATTTAACACTTCAGCAGAGACAACGGGGAAATTCATCCCTCACAAGGCTGGTGTTGCAAATTCTCTGTGTGTTCAAGCTGTTACCCTTGTCCTGGCTGTCTGCAGCTGTGGGGGAAAGAGAAAGAAGGACGAGTGTAATGAGGACATTACCCTTTGCTGGCGCTGTCAGGTGCTACAGGCACCTTCTCGTCACAGGCCACGCAGCAGCTGTGTAGCCTGCCTGCTGGCATCCTACCCAGCAAGGCTTTGTTTTGGAACATAGCGACTAGAGCCCTCTTTCTCTAAAAAGTAAATACACCAAGCCCATAAAGCTAAGACTTCATATGCCAGAACAGCTACCTAAGGTGTTTTGTACCTCTGCATAAACTTTGCCGATCAAGTCCTAATAGCAGAGACGCGCACAGAATGCCAAAAAAAGTGTAAGTGCAGTTAACCTCTACTATATATTTTAGAAATAAAAATAAGGATTTATGGTTCTTTGTAAATAATGTTGCCCTTTTTGTACTGTGGATTGTTCTGAACAAAATGATGTCAACATAATGATGAAAGAACAGGAATTTGTTTTGAACACATACATGTTATTGCTTGACAGCAATAAAAAGGGATGAATCATTAAATAATAGCATATATTTTAAAGAATATTGGTCCCGTCTTACAAGGCCTTACATGATCCATTATTATGCAGGGCCATAATGCATTGACTTCACGTAGATGGCTGGCATGAGTGAGCGCTTGCAGTAAAAACTGAAAATCTTGTTTTGCTGTATGTGGTGTTTTCTTTGAGAAAATTGCATCTTCAGAGAAGAAAAAATATCTTTGGCACCTCGTTTTTTTGTGGCTGCTTTTTGAAGTTACAAATAATGCAAAATCACCTAATCAAAAATGAAATGCGTGACGAGAGGGAGATAATTTCCTGCCACTCTACCTTGTGAAAGCAAACAATGAACTGTAACTTACGGTCCACAAGTCATGTTTCTTTGCTTTTTGCTATGTTATAATTTAAATATTTTTTTCAAAAATGATAATTTTGCGGGCCTCTTTGAAGTGATTTATGTGTTTTGTACATTATTTGAAAACATAAATTTTTGCTGATTATCTTCAGTTTGCCTCTGTCCACCCACCAGTTTCATATTCATTTAATTTACACAATGCTGAGCAGCTACATGTGGAATTGATACTTTCCATGAAAGCAAAGGTTATTCTTGTGCTTATTTTATTGAAGAACCTAACAGAAGAATTTTTCACCAAAGATTAGCTTAAGTACTCCTACATGTTATTGCGTGTTTGTAGAAAGGGTATGGCTCTCGATTATCTCTGAATTAGAACAGTTGCATGAGATAATTCAAGTATCGTGTGGCTAGAGTGAGTGCTGAACTTTTAAAATTTATTGTATCTTCTACAAATGAAGAGAAATGCATATTTCTCTCTGCCCATAGCCTTTTATTTCATAGGGCCTTCTGATAATCGAAATAATTAAGACAGTCCTTTCTAAAGGGAAGAGTTTAAAACTGTTATACGTTTCCATTTTAATCATATTTCTCTAAACCATATTAATATTAATGTGGTTTTCTGATACTTTCCATTTTTTCCCTTGTATTCGTATGCTTAGTGTTGGGGCTGGCTTCACAGGAACTAATTGTAGTAGTGAAGGTGTGCATTAATGTTAGCGTTTTCAGGATATGAGCCTTTCTGCTGGGGACAGGATATTGTCATTATTATTAAGGCATTACTTCAATAGGAGAATTTGATGAATGCGTTCACAGCAGTAAAACTGATTTTTAGGTTTTGTCTCCATGGGAAAGTTAGTATAGAATAAGCCATAATAGAAATTTATGATATAGCGACTCAGCGCATGCCAGTGCTTTGCAAAGCTGCTCAAGCTAGATGTGAATCCGACCCTGGAGGCGGTATAGCTGGATGAGTGCAGTGCGGTGCCGTGCCTAAGCTAATTAGTCCTACCGAGAAGCAGGATGTGTTAGAGAAGAGAGTTATGTTAATATGGCCATACTTCTCAGCTATCCAAAACAGATAAATCAGAAGTGGGGTGCCGTGGCAATAGGTAAGCTTGCAGTGCACTAGCTTATTAATGTTGTAACTCTGTGTGGTCCTTTGTAGGTCATTCACACAAGGAATTAGCGCACGCTAACTAATAAAGTGTTAATTCACAACTTTGCATGCTCTGCAATACCCACAGACCCAAGTACGGAATCAGGACGCAAGCAGAATTTGATGTTGCTATATCACAAGCTATTCTGTAGGGATATATTATTCAATTAGCAGCCAAGAATCTAGTAGAGAGTTGTAAGAAAGAAGTTGAAAAAAAAATAAAAATCAAAAATCTATAGTAGTTAAGAGGCGGAAAACATGTCCAAATCAACTCCCCCCAAAAATTTCTGAAATCACTTAGTCTGTATTTTCTGGAGTGACAAGAAATTCCATGTACCTACACTAAGATACCATGAAGGAGCCTGATTTTCCAGAAGGGGTCAGCTGTAATGGTTTAAAAATCAGCCCTCCTAGTGCCTCAGTTTGAACCCTGAAATCACCACTCACTTCGGTAAAAAAAAAAGGTTCGTTAAGCTCTGAGGAATAAAATGTCATCAAAGTCACCAGAATTACTCACTTTTTTATGAGAAAAATAAAAAAATCCAACTAATTCTCTAGCATTTACCAATTTAAAATGTGACACTCAAGTACAAAGACTGTGTTCAGAGGGGAATATAATACACTGAGCTAACGTACAAATGCAAGCTGTGCCCTGTCAAGAAAGGTGATTTCAGAACAAAACAACATATTGTCACATAAACAAGTCACTGTAACATCGGAAAGTCAACTCACTTTATTTGTACATGTGCACATATGTGTATGTCTTCCTCTGCTCCCACAAGCTGAAGTCCGCCAAATTTTTCGTTGAAGGCTTTTAGGAAGGACTGGATAAAAATTACACATATTCTATGTGCTTTGCACTCCCCAGACTCTTACGGCAGGCGGTGCGGCTAGGTATCATGAAATACATAGCTTAAAATTGCTTTATTAGGATTGAGATCCCTCTGTTGAAATTCTTCGCAGACCTCCCTCAGTTTTCTTTAAACATCTTTTCTACATTTTCTGAATACACTTTGCTACTACTGGAAGCTCCCACCTAACTTTCAGGATGAAAGTTAATTAACTACATCTCTGGAAATAATGACCCCTTATTTTTATAAATGTCTAGCATTCTACCATGAGATTCATAGTGTAAGTTGTCAATAAAAAGGTTGTGATTTGAAAGGAGGTAAAAAGCTAGATGCTCTTTCACAGGATACAGACATCTTTAAAGCCTGAAGATTTTTTCTAGTTCCTACTTATTTTTCCAGCTCTGTCACTGACTGAATAGTTTGCTCATGCTTTTTCAGTTTCAAAATATTCCCTCAGAATTTACTGGCCTGAGTTTGATTTGTAGATCACTTGTGAACCGTCGCTAATTGTAGGTCTAATGTTAGGAGTCCCAGTAGCAATTAACAACCCCTTAAGGGAATGTATCGCTGTAGCACATAGGTCAGCAGCGTTAGTTTCCTTTATCGAGCCAAGATACCCTCTTTGCTTCCAACATTTACAAATGGCAGACCAAATCACTGTCGCAAGACTGGGAAGCAAATATCTAACTAGTGGCATTTTTGCAGGCTTCAGTCAAGCTTTCTTTAATACTTCCTTTAAAAGTTACTGCTGCCAAATACCTTGAATTCAGAAAAAAACTTCTTTCTTAATGAAGAAATCTACTGAGAGTTTTATCTTGGGCTTCTACCATTTATTCTTTGAAATATATGCTGAATCTGCTACACTCAAATTTGAGATACTAGTTGTATCAATATGGACCCATGGTTTCAAGCCTTTAGATATGCAAATTGTGTTTCTGTAACGAACAAAACCTTAGAGACCATGCTGTTGTGGTTCCACAGAGCCTTTATTGCGCCTCATCATTATGCTAAATTAATACAAATTTCCTGTGTGTCCAGAATTCAAAGTCAATCAAGTGGCTTAATCTCTGGGGGTATGGGATAAAAATGCTATTATTACAGTTCGGAAGAAGGTGAGGGATTACCTTTAAAAGCACCCAGGCTATATGCTAGGACAGCAACTCTGAAACACAGCCCGTTATGAATCACATTTTAACTGAGTGTGAACTTACAGATTGCCTCCTGCCCTACTTTGGATTGCACAAACTCCCCACATTTGTATGATGCATTTTTGGCAACTTCAGTACTTGGCTCTGTAGATAAGCCGTATTAGAAAGGTATTTGTGATTTGTTACTGTTCTCTAATGCACTGAATGTTTTGACTTTTTATTTTTAAAAGTTAATCGCTGTGTTTACTTTTTATGTTTGTTTCATCTCTTTCCCCATATGCTTTGCTTTTCTTAGCTAGAATCCACAAGATGAACCAGTGCCAAGTGTCCAGTGAGTTTTCTGAGACATATTAGCACATGATACGCAGCTTTTGAGATCCACAATCTGCAGTTTAAAAAGTTGTCCATTAGCAGGTCCAAAAGTTCTTTGGAGAATATCTCTAAAATTGATGATACTGTCATGATATTTAGGATTTGTACTTTAAAGTTGCCAAAGCTATTTAATCAATCAGATTGACTAAATCATCATTATAATTCTTCTTTGAAGGAATAGCTGTCATCTTGTTGTGCAGAAGTAATAATGAATGGCTCCATTGTTGATGCTATGTTTGTGAGGACTTTTTTGCTATCTTTTTGTTTCTGAGCAATATTGAAAATTTCTTATTCCTCCAACATGAGATGCGGTTTTACTTTGGAAGGCGGAGAAGGACAAAATAGTCACCTGAGGTTCTTTCTAATCCTATTTTCTTTAACTTCACTAAATAAGTAAACTGCGTCAGCAGGCTGAGTCCCAACCATGACATAATGCTGATGGGACAAGCTTGCATCGTGGCAAGCCTCTGGGTGCACAATGCTTGTGTTAGGTGTCCTAGTGTTTCTACTTCAGGAATAGCACCTCAGATGAATAACTACAGAGAAGGGAAAATGGGGCACGTCCAGAGAGTTGAAGAATGTCTGGGTTTCCTTTGTATTCGTCTTTCCATTGGATTTCTACTTCTGTCTTCCAGAAGCTCAGGCTGATCTGGTGCAGTGCTAACAAAAAGGCAAATGTAATACAATTGTCCTGCCATAAGTAGTTAAAGTTGACCTTGAAATGATCTTTGCATTGAAGACTCTGATATGCACCTTGTGAGGAGTTACGTCAGCCTCAGGGTCAGGTGTCTCCTGGGGATTTGGTCTGCTTGAAGGTATTTCAAATGGATTTCTTTCCTGATCACTTGAATATTAGCAACCTCACCCAAAAAAAAGCCCAAAAAAACAAAAGATAAGAAAGAGCATTTCCAATCCAATCCAAGTCTGTTTGGCCTAATTTCCTCTCTCTGACAGTAACTAAGAGCAAAAGCCTAGGGTATAGTACAAAAGTAGGGCAAGCAGAGATATTTGCCCAGAACGCTCTCCAGCCTAGTATGGTTTGTGGCTCAGGGATTTCCCGATCCGGAAGTGATCTCTTTGTATTTAATTGCTCTCAGTAGGTTTTTCCCCTGCGAAATTCTTCATTCTTCATTGTATTGATTGTACAGCATCGCTCAAACAGCAAGAGAGATATCACTTACCTCACATGATAATATAAGATAGCTAGTTCATATCACCTGGTGGCTATTGGTTTAAGCAGGTCTTCTAAAACCAGGAAATATGTTGTGATATGTAGTAATTCCAGCATACCTGGAATGTCCTGGTTTTCATGAGTAACCGTCTCTTCTGAAAAGTTCACAAGAATTAACCAGAAAGCAGCTTCCACAACCGCCTTGGGTCAAGTTTAAGAAGGGGAAGAAAAATAATGATCGGTTAAGTTTTCTTCATTGTCCAGAAGCAGTTTCTGCCATTCAGGCTGGTTTGGCATGATTTTTTCCCTGAAGTTAAAGTTGTAGCTGTGTAAGCCTCTTGGGCTTTGACTGGATAGTTGACTAGTTGCCACACCTCTGTAACCCACTGTTAGATGTTATTACATGCGGGGCGTATGAGGGGTTGTGTGTATTCAACATGTATAGGGAGACACGTCTTCAGGACCGTACTTGTAGAAGCATGCTGTTTGCTGACAGGTTTGAATCTTCCCCGTGTTAGTCACTGACAGTTTAGTTCTTTGGTATGCTTTGTTTAATCTCTGCCTTTTGCCTCTACAGTTAAATCACTCACAATAGAAACTGAAAGAACTGACAAATACTGAAGGATCAGAATTGTGTTGGAAGGGAAAAAAACAACAAAAGCCAAGATTCTAACTATTTATGGATCTTGTTTCCCAACAAAGTGTACCTAAAAGCCATCGTCTCAGGGTTCAGAGACAGCTAAATGATTGATTTCACATAAAATATTTGTTGTTCTAATTACAGTATCATCTGGGTCGTTGGCAACAAACAGATGCAAAAACAGCCTTTACATACCATCTTGAAAAACTTATGATTTGGTTAGTGTGCTGTATAATCTAAAGCATATGGCTTTGCATAGAACTGCAGTATCCAAAATGAAGCCGTAAGTAATGAATCACTGGGTGGAAGAAAATGCATTGCTTCTGTTACGAGTTCTTTCAGTGTGTGTATTCAAATGGTTCTGTTTAGGGTTATAAACAAAAGGCTATACTCACAGTTTTAGCAGTGTGTTACAGATTCTGGGATGCACATGACATCAAAGAGGCTACACTAATTTCCCTAGCAGTCTATGGCTCTTGGCACTATGAGCACACTCCATCTGAATAAACAGAATTCTAGTTCACCACAGTTGTGTGGGGGATCCGAGGTGATCATGAAGCTTGATTATGTTTTATTTTAAATCTTTCTATTATAGGACATTTTACCCCTCCAGATTCCGTGTTTTCAGTGAATCTGGTTACTGCGTTTGGAGCTATAGACTACAAAGCACTTGACACTGAAAAGAGTTAAATCTAACTTAGTATTCTTACCTACCGAATCCAAGTAAGAGCTTTGAGTACACTGGAGTTGCAGTATTTGCTAAGGATTAATCACTCTTTCGAAGCATTTATATATATTTTTTAAAGTAGGTGTTGTCCTTTCCCTTAGCAACACTTTTGTGAAGCCCCAGTAAGATATTTTGTGCGAGTTAGCAAGGGCCGAGGCCTTCTAACTCCTCAAAGGACATCTGATTTATTGTTCTTCCCATGCTTGCTTGTGACTAGCAGCATGAAGAGCACCAGCCCCTATAAATATTCCTGGACACTCTTCTGTAGAGGAAGGGACTGAGGGAATTTGGTGGCAAGAATGATTCCCACCATACTATATCTCATTATATCAACAGAATGGATGGCCTTATTGAACATTTGCAGAGCTCTGAAGCTACTGCTAGGTAAGCATGAAGTATCCTGGAGAGGATTTCAATTGTTAATAGTATTAAATACGCCAATATGCCTCCAGGCTCCTGATGTCACTAGATTAATCAAATCCTCTGATGCCAGAACTTAGGTTCTACTGCTTCACCATTAATGGTTGTTTATTCCCTTTTCTTCTCTTCCTTAGTTTCTCAGGATCTTACTTGTTTGTTTCAATTTTGTCTTTTTCCCATCCGTTTCTCTTTCCTGTAGTTTTCTCTTTCCCCTCTCATTAACCTCAGAAGGGAAAAGAAGATATTAGAGACATACCTCATTACTTAAGTCACCAAGTAGCCTTGCTCTTTATTCTCTCCTACCCGATGTTGTTGTCTCTTGGTGTGGTTTTGCCTGTACTGAGATTAAAATCCTCCAGAGACAGTGTGTTTATTTTCTATCAGCCTCCAGCATTTTTGCAGAACTACCATAACATAATTAAATTTATAGTATATAGCATAGACCTGATAACTTCATTATTCCCAAATGAAGCTACAGATTATTCTACAGTACTTGTTCTGTGAAGCCTCTTCCAGCTGTTATCCTGCCCTTGTTTCTGGTGCATTTATAGTTGGTAGCATTTAACAGGCAGCGTACAAATACTCTGTGATGTGGGCCGCGTGTCTCTTAATGTGTGCTCATACTAAAGTCACGCTGACCGCAGTTTAGTACAGGGATGCGCAAGATAAATCTGCGTTAACTGGCTTGAGTACGGCAGGCAGGCAGGCGCAGCAGAGCTCGGTGGGGGCTAAGTGCCCGAGTATTCACTCTGCTGCTCAGGCAAGTTTTTTCATTTTACTCCCATTTTGCACTTACGGTACGATGCAAATTTGTGCAAATGGTGGAGAATCGTGGGAATGAGAAAGGGAGGAAAACACGTTTGTATGAATGCTCATGGCCAAACAGCATTGTATGCCCTTTGTAAATCTCTTTTTTTTTTTTTAAAGAAAGCTGAAATAATTAAAATCATAAACCCTAGTTCATTTAAAACATTTTTTTACTGTATAAATGACATTCCGTCACTGCCATTTAACACTGATATGAGTGGGACCAGAATCACTAGCCCCTCGAGTCCTCTACTTGAACAGACTTGTACGGAACAGAAGAAAATGTAGCTGTTCCTTGAAATCAACATGCTGCACATAATTATCCACTTAGCATCCAGTCCGGGAGGAGGATGTATATTATCGTTGTCTGTGAGGTCATTTCTGCATTTGCCCAAGACTTCAAGAGAAAAAGTGAAGTTAACTTGCTGCCTTGAAAAATGATTCAAAACTGGAAAAGCTTGAAAACATCAAAATACATATAAATTATCAAAGGAGAACAAAGACAAGTTTTTCCACAAAAGTCTTCTCCCCAGGCTATAACAATGCTTTACATAGGCATGATCAATATATCCAGGCTTGAGAACCAAAGTCTTTTGGAATAAATTAGACTGGCAGGAAAAGAAACAAACAAAGAACAAATTAACATGATTTTAAACATTGCTTAAATTTTCATGAATGTAGACCTTGAGATGTTATGATGAGATCCCATGAGTCTGTGCTAATATTTGCTTATAATTAAGGGTTGCACTTTCATGTTTCATCTGATATTATAGATTGGAAATCAGCCACATGCTTACTATTTTTCTTGGTCATACTGATTTATCTACTTTATTTGCTTACACTGTTACTAATATATGTGATCCTCTAAATGGCCCCATTACCTTTCCTTTAGCAGGCTGCCCCTTCTCATACTCTAAATCTCCCCGTCTGAGTAATTAGAGAGTAACTACCCTTCCTGGGATACGAGGTGTCTGTTCGCCTATAAGAGAAAAAGAGACAAGACTAACCCCTTCCAAACCTGCTTCGAGGAAATGGCTTCAGAAGGAATATGAGCGTCCTCAGCTCCACCCTGCAATGTGTGTTGTAGTGGATGGAGTCCCTTCAGCAAGGGAATCGGCCACGCAGCCTGCTTTGTGGCACGGACACATTGGCAAAGATCCCTTCTGTGCATTCCTTGCTAAAAGTAAGATGTCATCCAGAGTTGAGAGCCCCCTCTGTGCTGCACCAACCTTAAAACAATCTGAATCGCATCAGTGAATTTTACAAGTTCCAAATGCAGTTGTAGCTGCCTCATCACCATTTTCTCTGCTGAATTCTCCATATAGGAAAAATTAGCAATGTTTGGCGAGGTCATCAGCATCAAGGGGTTTTTGAAGCAAGGGTTTAATCATGAACAGTTTATGAAGATCCTAGCTTCGTTTCAGAGAGCAAAATCTGATGATTCTCTGTTCCTCTGAAGAGTGTGCCCAGTGCCTGTCTGCAAGTTTTCAATACCGAGATAAGCAGGACAAATAGGACATCTAAGATGAGATCTTCACTGAATATCAAGTGAAATTATCTGCCTCATGGGAAGTCATTAGAAAATTACGGTTTTGCAGGTACTCTTGGTCGGGGCCCAAATCCTAGGTGAAAAAGTCCTTGTGTCAGTGCTAAAGAGCATTTTAAAGTCTTTCATTAAATCTTACTGTTTGGTAGGTCCTGCATTTCTGAAACAGTCCTTTGCAGTTTATGGAAAGGATGGATGTTTAAACAGAAAAATCATGTAAATAAGATATGGCATAAGAAATGTGCTGATCATCTCCAAGCCAGGAGCTGTCATAAAAAGTGTCGTTATGATGGATGTGATGGCTAATTGAAGAAAAACGTTTCCATTTCAGCCATCAGAAAGCAAAGAAGAAGAAACACATGAAAATTCAGAGGTGAAAGTATATCCCAGAAATCAAAAGATCAATACAAAATCTTCTGCAGATTGACACTCGGGGTAAAAATCACATTAGAGAAATGAATTGATTTTAAGCTAGAAGTGACCTGTGTCGTATCTTGAATCGTTTTTCACTGTAGCTTGGGTCAAAACATACCTCTTCTAGAAGCTTCTAATCTCAACCTGAGTTTCCATCATACTGCTAAATATTTTTTTTTGTCCTGACTGATTGCTTTTGCCATGTGCTGTATTTCTGGTCTGAAATTTTCTTCCACTTCTGACCATTAGACTATTCAGACGTTTGTTTCTGAAGGTGAAAACCCTCCACCCTCTCTACAGGGGTTTAGACTTGCTTCCAATCACCTCTTTACCTTCTTTTGAAAAAAATTGAAATAGAACAGTCTTCTTAAATTTCTCATCATATGGCACGTTTTCCAGATTTCAGATTGTTCTTGTTCTCAAAACATTCTGCACTTTACAGCTCCCCCTTTAAAATAATTCGGCACTCAACAGTAAAGCTGTTTTCCTGTTTCTGTTGAGTAGTCCTCTGCTTTGCACCCAGTCTACTTCATATTCAGCTGAATATCTGTGATGATTCCCAAGTCTCTCTTGGAGATACTGCTTTCTAATTATGCAATTCCCAATCCTGAAAAATGTAACTTGAATGTTTGACTTTGCATTTAGTTGAAAAAACAGATCTTTGTAATCTGTCTGAGCACTGCAAGGTCCTGGTCTATTGGCTTGGGCTCTTATGTACCAGAGAAATAAAAAGGATAACCAATAACGGTAATGGAGAAGTAAACAGAAACCCCGTCGGTTTGTTTACTTATAAATACTGTGTACTCCAACAGATTTACCCATTTGCCGGTTTCTAATTCCCTTCACTGTAAGCAACATCAATTTTGTGATAGCTTTAGGGAAGCATCCGCATGAGCCTGCTCACCCGTGTGTATCAACCTCTCTGGGTTCGAGTGAGGAAAGGAGGAGGATGGCCAGAAGCTCAGCTGCCCTACACTTGCTAGATCAGCTGACATAGCGCACTCGGCAGAAGGTGTTTTGCCTACTCTGTGTTATTTCTGCGCTGCAGTAAAGAATTTACCAATAAAGAAATTGTAACGTAAGGATATTCTACTCTTAGAGTTGCAAAGCAGAAGTTTTCTTCCAAACAAAAGGGTGGCAGATCTCTTAAAAAAATGGTGCTAAAGGACTACCTGAAGGAAGCGCCTGTGCTCTGTCCCTCATCTGGTCTCTAAACTTGTAGTAAACTCAGGAGCCTGGACGTGCCAGAGGCACTTGGCGCAATTTGGGTGCAGTGTAGACAATACCCTGTGAATGGTACTGGTGCTGCTGTTACTGCTATTAAAATGACAAGTGACTTTTTTCTTATTGGTGGCTTTAAGTTTGTCATCAAAGCAAAATATTTTAGAACAGCATTTAAAATGCCTATTCAACTGCTGAGTGTTGAGCACATGTTAATACTGTTTTCTCCAGATATGGTAGTTTATGATAAATGTTACCAGATTTTGCACTGTTCATGGAGTATGCTACTAAACGCTAAGACAAATGGGCCCACTGAAAGGGTATTTCCTTTGGAGGACACAAGCTGCAGACCACCCATAGAATACACAGAAATAATTAAGTGTCAGGATAAAAAGCTCGAGGAAAATATTAGTGTCTCAGAATCCTAATGAATAAAAGGCATTTTTAAAACAAAGACTATACATATAGGTGTTTTGAAAAAATAGCATTAAGGCCACAAGAGCATTTAAGGGAAAGGAAAAAAGAATAACCCATCATATTATCGTACTGTTTGAAAATTTCTAAATATTTGTGTGCTGTGTTTTTAATTCTGGCAAGGTGTGTGTGAGGTGTATGAAATTACGCAGAACTGTGAGGACCTGAGTCTTTATTCATACCAGCCTCTTGTCAGGCTAAGAAAATCATTTATGGAGAGGTATTTGAGAACTACATTGCTGTAAGAAGGAGCTCTCATGGCCTTGCAACTGAAAACATTGCTTGCAAAAATTGCAGACCCTGCTCTCCTGGGACAGAAAGCTCTGAGATCAATTTGAGTAACTTTTAGACCAAACAGAGGGAGTAGAATATAGTTATGGCAGGTCTTCGGCAAAACTTCCAGAGACTTCAGAGAGAACAGAATTGTACCTATGTCCTACCTAAATGTTAGAGAAAAAGCTTTCCAAAGACACAGGTATTACTTGGGCAGCTGATTTCCCCAGAAGTATTTTCTGGAAGAGCTTCTGCCTTGTCTGGTTTTATACAATACAGGTAAGTAGCAAAGGTTCAGGCTCAGCCATCACAGTCTCTTTAGCAAAAACATAAAGGTTTACTGAACTTGAAAGTATAAAGCATTGAAGCTTTGGGCATTAAATTAGCAAACAGCACGAACGTATTATTTAAACGTTATTTTGTATTACTGGAGAAATGTAACCTTTTTCTATAAAATTGGTTTTGAATTTTAGACCCAGCGCCGCAGTCAATTCCCTGGTGGCCATTTAACCCACCGTCCCTCCCAGGCGGTGTGAGGGAACATGACAGTTGGCACGGAACAAGTGCTCCCCTCCCACACAGACATTGCAGTCCCACACTGAGAGGAAACGACTGTCTTTCAAATTTCACTGTTGAGAGGGAGAAAGACAGTGAAAGAGAGAAAAATCTCCCAGAACAGTCGGGCATTTGGCTGAAAAGGACGAAGTCCAGCCACCTCCTCTGCCTCACTCGGTAATTGCAGACTGTAAACCTGGGTGTATAATAAACCTCCTTTGTAATATTACCTGCTCCTTAAGGCCAGATCTTACAAATGGATCTGTGAGATTAGAGCCCTGCATCCGCACAAACCATATTGACTTCAGTTTTGAAGTGTTTAAAGGAACTCATGTGCTACTTGATCTTTGTGCTGGTCTTTTGTATCGGAGCAAGTTTCCCATGCAGTAGGGAATGCAAATGTGGTAAAATGTATATTTTTCTCTCAGTGCCACCAAAAACTGGTTTTATTCATACTGTCACTAAAACATTTTTTAACAGGGAGATACCAGAAAAATCAAAGGTATTGGGAGAATTATTTGAAAAGTAAATGACCTTTCCTTACTCCCCCCCCCCAGTGTCTCTTAGTAACCTGATTTATCCTGAAAATAGTTGTTCTGGTAATCTAGAGGATGTGCCACAGAAAACGCCTGGTAAAATTGAGTACAGCACACTATGATGTCTTTTTTTCTTAATAAGAAAAAAAAAAGGAATAAAAAGGCTGTTAGTTCTTTTCAGAATCCACCCCTTCTGAAATATTTCCTTCATCTTTAAACTCTGCTTTCCAGATGACTTTAAGCAACTGTTACTTTGCAGCTCATCACAAATTATATTAAGAAAGCCTAATTCCAAACGGGTCCGATTACTCTGATTAAACAGAGAGCCGTGTCAAGAAGGTAGTCTTTTTGTATAATAAAAATGATGATAAGAGACTAAGTCTCATCAGTCAAAGGGCTTTATTACTGTCTACTGTAGAAAAACGGTTTTGCTGCTGCTGAATGATATATCCCTAGCTAGTCACAATATACCTCATTTCCTGCTTAGATAACAGAAGATACTATGATAAAGTGTGAAAGGAATGAGGAGCTGTGTGATATAGATATATGGAAGAATAAAAAATATTATAAAAGTAAAAATGAAGTTCTGCTTAAAAAACTTATGTTTGAACCGAGTTTCAAAAGAGAAAACAAAGATCCCCAAGTTTCTGTGTGCTTACTTTGGATAGGACAGACTTGCTAATAAATCCAGGACCAAATAGGACAGAAGAAAAGACGGTTTACAGACTAAACTACGCTAAGATGTTCACAGCACCTGGCACAGCTTAAAACTAAATTGTGTTATCTTACTGAAGGTTCAGAAAACTGTCTTGAACAGAAGCTGAGAACACCTCGTCGACGATGTCAGCAGCCCAAAATGCTGAATAGCCCTGAGGACAACATGTACTATAACCAGTTAAATGTGAGTTCAAAGTGGCAATAAAGCTGTTTTACTGGCTTTGTTTCCAGTTAATAATTCTGTTATTAATACCTGTTTCAGCCCCTCCAGCCCCACCCCCACGTTCTTCTGCTCTCGTCTTGAACATGTGCTTATGCTCTTTATCTGTTGCTTTCATGTCAGGATGTCTGCCTTCACGGTGAATAATTGATGTGGTTTATCAAAGACGAGCAAGATGCATGCTTCATCAGGCTCACTTGAGCCCTTTGATCAAAAAAATTATGCTGTGACTTCTGATATTATCAGCATCTGCTTGCATTCAACACAAAATCACTTTGAATTAAAAATTAACGACTTGCTGCTTTGCTTTGACTGTGTGTTCTTGGCCCTCTCCACAGGGAACTCTAGAATATCAAGGGAGCAAGAGGAAGCCAAGAAAACTTGGGTAAATATCTATCTTCTTAGTTCTAAGCAACTGTAAACAGAAGAAGTCCTTTGTGATATTACAGAATATGCAAAACTTTCTAGAGAGGTTTCTAAAAATAAACAATTAACATATTTCTGTGCGTTGACATTGGACATTTTCTGCAGAAGCAAATATAAAACTTCCACGTACTGCTGTCTGCAGACACTAGAACTGATTCTCACAAAATATTCTCCACAGCGCTGTCTTGAGTACTACTACTACAGAAAAAAAAAAATAGCTTGCTTCGTGTTTTTAAGTGCATTTAGCACTGGTGAAAGGTGCCAGATGAAGGGTGTTGAAACTGAAGTTCTCTGACCAAGAACACGGGCAGGAGCCCCGCCAGCTCTGCAGCACCACGCTCGCAGTGGGCTTCAGCCCTCCGGGGGGGGCACGTTGTAAGAGCTGACAGAGAGGTCACTCAGCCCAAAAGGGAGTTGCTCCTTCTCTGCCGAACTGCATCCGTTCTTGTTGTCGCGTGAGCGGTTATCACCTGGCAATAGGTAGAAATCACTGAAAACGATTTACAAAAGCCAGGTTGGCTCCTACACAGTTGCCGAAGTATTTCATTGGCTGGTCACATGGACCAGAGAGAACTGATGGATGCTTGGTCTTGCAAATGCCTCTACTCCAAAAATACACAAGAACTTTCTGTATAATCTCCTCTCTTTTTAATTAATCTTCTCAATATAGTTGTATGAATAGCAGGTCTTTGGGTCGAGGTTAAACCCCAAAATTTTGCATGACTGTGCAAGATTTGGTTTATTTGTTCTCCCTTCCCTAGTTTAAAAAAGTCTGTATTTCTGTTCGAGGAATAAAAACACCAACATGGAACTGCAGTGCTCATCGTAGATCACACAAAAATGAAAGCGCCTTGATGTCAATAGGGCTTTTCCGAAAAATTAGTGATGTGGTCCTTGGCTCATTCATGGCAAATTCATCAGCTGAAATATGTTATCAAAATCATACCCTACTTGTGGAGCATATACAGATAAAAAAGCCACATTGCTCAAATGAAATGCCCGTTTGATGCAAATAGTTGGTCTGTCATTCTGTACACCCAAACTGAAGGACTATATTGCATTTCACTGATCCTCAGAACCATTCAGAGTATAATCATAAAAAAGTGATAGCAAAGTAAAAGTATGTATAAAAACTATGTCTTTCTCATCAAATCATCCCTTTTTTTTCCTTTCTTATATTAGCACTCTCCATTTTCACATCCAAGGAGAAGTTTCTATTTCTGAAGATATTGACAGAATTCATTTTTTAAATTAATAAATGTTGTTTGTTTTCTTTCAAGCCAAATCAAAGTGCTTGACGGAGAGGATGAGTATTACAAATCATTGTCAGCTGTTGAATCTATCCCTGAAGATGACAGCTTTCTCAGTTCCCCATCTCCTCCTTCTTCAAGAGGTGTGTCTTTTGCTCAAAGCTGAACCTCACTTACTCTATTGACTAATACTGGTAAGGGTATTTTCACGCTGGTAATCTCATCCAATTAACTTTGTGTGTGTGTGTTTATATGATATGTTAAAAAATACAATTTCAGTAACTTTCTTTCACTAATTTAGACCTGATTTGCAGCTGTAAATTGTCCCATTTAGCTGTATTTCTATAAGCAATTCCAGTAAAGGGGAGCAGCACTACCTGTATCTGTTGATGTTGGTAAAAGACACGTTTCTTTAGCAGCAAGGTTGGTTTATACGTTTCTGACCCCTTCTTCCCTGCCCCCCCCGGCTGTTGTTCCCACCCTGTGCCATCCCTTCTGTTGTGCTGGCACAACTGCTGGTAGAGCTGTGTGAAAAATAAGATCAAGGAACTGAACTGGATTAAAAGATCTCTGCACTAAAAATTTTTCATTTGGGGTGAAAATGTTTTGTATTTCATTAGATTGATATTAAACATCATGCTTTATAACTTTCTGTGCTGTGTATGGCTTTTAACACGACAAAAATGTACAGAGTAAAATAATCTAAAAGAATAATTGTGTCTCAGTTTACCTTGTAAATATTTTTCTTCTAAAGTATTAGTTTACCATAAGTTTAACTTGAGGAATTATTTCAAATATAAGAAGAAAACAGTTTTAAGGTGAACTTATCACACACTGCTTTGTATAGCCCTTGTGACTGAAGCCATCATTATGACTCGTTATCCATGCAAGTATTTAATTTATTTATTAACCTCTATCTCTGGGCTCTGGTGATTCCTACATTTCCACAGCCCTCTTGTATGTGGCTGGAAAAAAAAAAATGTCACCTGCAAATTTTTCTACTTGCTTTTCACTTTCTTTCCAATGAAACAATATGTAACTTTCTATGGAACACTGCGATGCTTTGCTAGTAACCGTTTCTGTGACAGAAGCTGACTATTTCATCTTACTCTTTACTTTCTGTTTCTGAGCCGCAGTTTTGATCTGTGACAATTCTTTGCTTCTTTTCCATACAAGCGCCTGTCAAAAACCTTTGGAAATAAAACATTCACATGTGTACCGCCTTACAAATTTGCTCAAAATTATAACTTTTGGGGTTTTTGAGAAGCCATGCTGATTAAATGTGACCATGCATTATATAGATCTAATTATGATGCTTGTTTTTGTCTCCGCCTCCAATGGGTTTACCCTGATCTGTGCTAATAAACCTTCTTCCTTGTGGAGGTGCAGTTCACACCTGTTCCTTAAGCTACTGAATTTCTTACTATTGGGGTTCACTGGCACCGTCTTTTTGACACAGGACAAGGAAAGATGGCATGGGAAATGAGACCCAAGTGCAGTCAGGGAATCCCTAAGCCAGAATAGGGTTTGAAAGGAGAAGAGGTAATGAAACAGTTCAGCCAAAGCTTTGCCTCTCCTAATAAACACAGAAATTAAGTCAGGCAGGGCAGATGAGGATGAGGATTCGGCTGTTCCAGGAAGGACAATCCTTCACTCATTCTTCACCCAAAACGTGACAGAAAGTTGAAACTAAAAGTTAAAATCCGGTCAGAGATTGGAGTCCTTCAGTTCACTCCTCATTCTCCTCTGCTGTACATCTGGTTAGATGTACTTTAAAGGCACGTTAGAGCCTTTAAAAGTTAGGGACTCCTTAAACAACAGAGAATTGGTGAGTAGCTGCAGATGAATTAATGGTATTCAAAACTGCAGTGCAAATATGAATGGCAACTAGTATGAATGCATGTGTGCAGATCAGTTTCTTTACATTTTATCAAAATGTAACAAGAATGAGTATTTATTATGATACCTCATCAAAAATGACATAAAACTTTTCTTTTCCTGCGTAATGTGTAAGTTCGTCATTCATTTGTAACATATCCGGATGGAAAATAACATAATTTTAAGAGAGTCAAATGACTTACTCTGTTCTTATATTGGCATAGATAGCACGGAGTTCCAGTAATATTGATGCTTTGTGGTTCCATCCTTCCTTTTTGAAAACCATTTGGGAAAATGAAGTTTTATTATTACTGCAATTCACATCATTATTATGCATAGTTGGAGTTTATCAATTGCTTTAGTTAAATGGTAGTGAGGTTTCCAGTTAGATATTATGACACCTGTCTAAAAACCAACAGTTTACCTTACAGAGTAATACATTACTTTGAGTAGTCCGATTAATTTCAGAAAGAAGCAAGGGAAAGTGAAAAATGATACATAATTCAGTGAAGCACTTAAGCCAAAGCCTAAGTCCCACTGAAATCAATGAAATTTCAGCGTGTGATTAACTGCTTTTGCTGAATGGGGGCCCGATTTTCCAAGAGCAGCTTCAGACATTAAATAGTAAAGCACAAGCAAAATGCAGACACTCCCTAAGTACATTCCTTAGGTTTCTTCTTTTCTCTTCTTCCCAATTGTTAAGCCTCTATCAATCTCAGACATCAGAAATGGACTTCAAAGAGATTTTAAGCAGTCTTTAATTGCATGGAAAGGGTAAAATACAATATTTTCCTTGTTATTTGCAATGACACTGTCTACATCCACTGTGATTTTTCAAATTAGTTTAATGTCACTAATATTTTTATACTGAGGTTATGATCTAAAAGCTGCTGTTGTGTAGTGTGTTTTCATTCTTGCCACTTCTTGGCTAAAAACTGTGCACAAAGCTGGTCTGTGCGTTTTATTATTTCATAACTTAGCCCCCTTGCCTCATTTGTTTTTGATCAATTCACTTTACCCTCACCAGATAACCCCTGCGCGGTGGCCTTTCTCTCATCCTCGCTTTAGAGCGCGTATATGCCTTTAGATTATTAAAAGCTGCATCCTCAGCTTGCTGTAGAACCACGCAGTCGCATTAAAACTGGCCAAAGAGTTGAACTTCTCTTCCCCCGTTGATAGATGTGTGTCTTTGCATTGATTGATTTGTGTGTCACAAGGAGTACAGGAGACATGTCACGGTGATGATCGTGGTCAGTGGGAGCCCATCGACGTGAATTGCTGAGATTTTCTCATTCGGTTTTGATACAATTGAAGCATTGTTCTGATTTATTTCCTTTCACGTATGTTATCCTGAAATATTAATGTGTTTTGCTTAATAGTTTGTAACACATCCTGTTCTTAATATTTTATAAAAGTAAAGAGTGTAAATCCGGTTAGGAAGAAGAAGATTTCTTAGACAGCGTGTAATACATTAAACAGTTTTCAGCAGATGGGAGAGAAAAGGGTGAAGCTCAACAAGGGATTTTAGTAGATTTCTTCTGTAGACCTTAATGGCACTAGAAACCAGTTCTTGATGAGGACAATTTCTGCCTTTCAGTTATGGCAGCTTAAAAACTTCTCTCTGTGCCAACAAAAATCGGGCAGGGAGCTTTTGGAGATTAGCCCCTTTCATTTGGTAATTTTAAACGTGCTTCTCACTTAAACATTTACATCACTTTAGTAACATAAAGGGACCTCAGAATAGGAGTAAATTGCAGCCATCTTAAATTTGCCCCCACTGTGACCTCCCTCACCCATAGACTGTAAGAGTGGTGGAAAGGGCTTTTGTCCACTGCAGGTCTTGTAAGAGGCCCCTATCAGGCTTTCCAAGGAGCTGTTGTTACTCAGAAGCTTATAAAATATGACTATAAAAAATGTAAAGCTAAAGACTTTGCTGAGCCAAATCAGACAAAAAGGTGATTTTGGTGGTAGCAATCAAAACCAAAATTTTCAGGTAAGTACAGAAAATAACCCACACTGGACAGTTAGAAAGTCATCTTCCTGGAAGGAAAATTTCTTCCTAATAGTAGGCAACTACCGATTATCTTATGTCGTGCAGCATAGTTGCTAATATAAGCATAATGCTTATATGACCATGTACTTGTATGATATTTTTCTGTATTTTATATAACTGTGAATGTTTATACCTCCAAGGAATCGTCTCATTGTGTTTTAATTCCACTAAGTTCCTGACTTCTGGTACACTGTGGCACTAAACACTATACACGGCGCACACGTGCACACGCACACAAAGTGGATTTTTTTGTTTCAGTTTTAAACAAAAGGAATGTATTTAAACGTGGTCCTTTTTAATCGAGGTGGAGACCTTCTGACTTGTGCGGTGAGAGGGTAAAAGGGAGCTACTAACTTACTTTATACTACTTTTTACATACGCTCGCTGTACTCCTCATTCAATATAAATGGTTATACGCTATGAAGATTTGTAAGGAACCTCCTAGTGTTGCTATTTTCTATATTTAGAGCCCTTCAATTTTTGCTATACTTTATTTAAAGGTGGTCTTGACTTGATAATCTCTAACCTTCGTTGTCATAAAGAACATCCGTTATTGTGAAGGAATATTTTTCTATTTATATCTTATATCGTCGTGAAAAACAAGTATGGTTTTAAATGTAGAAAATATTAAAAATTTAAAATAAATAAGAAATTGAAGATGTGTAGTGTCTTTAGGTCTATTCTTATTTGATATTGAACTCAATAAGCAGTAGAAAAGCAGGATGAGTTTCATAGACTTTGTTACGTGGTTGTCTCTGACAGTGCAAGACATGTATGCCTAAAGCCTGCAGTTTTAATACACAGTGGTCTTTTTTCAGTAGCCATTGATCTTTGCTTGATTTCATGCATATGAGGACAAATGATCAAATCAAGTTTTAGATCTCAGGTCCATCACTGTAAGAAGAGTTTCTTCACAAGCTGCTTCTTTAGTGAAAATTAGGAAATACGTAATTGGGGAAAAAGTTATATGATTTCATGGAGAGGGACTAAGAGGTAGTGTTGTGGTGCAAGCAAATGGCTGGAGGTCAAGTTGTCTGGGTATTTTACATCAAATTTAAATTTCACAAATTTTACAAAAAAATTATTTAAGTCCCAATTTAAAAATTTTACCTTTTTTTAAAAAAAATGTTATGTTATAATTGAATCACTTGTTCTCTCTTTTTGTAAGAATTGTAATTGTATAGGGGTATTGCTTTTTATTGTCAAATAGTTAGCAATGAGACAAATAACTGAAGTCTACCAAAC
>VYZM01001276.1:5482-20686 GCA_013398915.1 Dromas ardeola | reverse complement strand
TTTTTTTTTTTTTTCTCAAAATGGAAGGAGAATTTTGAGAGACATCCAAGCTCTGGCATTTTTAAATGTCTTCTGGTTAGCCAGACATGTATAGTACATACAATTAAAAATAAAGCTATATGGCACAAAAGTATCATCCTATAAGAAACAGGTAAGTAGTTTTAGTACAGATATATGCACAAGACGTGGCATGTAATAAACTTATCCATCCTGCTTTTAACTCTGACAACAAAATATGAGAAATAATGTCAGTTTTGTTGTTAACACTAGAAATACGTTTTGTTAATGTGCCTTTTCTTTAAGACTGTTCATCCTGGCAGGAGTTGTAGCAGAATGCTTAGTTAACAGAAAATGTTTCTGCTTGACAACAAAGCATGGCTCCC
Organism: Dromas ardeola; assembly: GCA_013398915.1. Lineage (NCBI taxonomy): Eukaryota > Metazoa > Chordata > Aves > Charadriiformes > Dromadidae > Dromas > Dromas ardeola. The sequence goes on along the minus strand of VYZM01001276.1, from coordinate 20,303 downwards.
TGGCTGACAAAAGTAGCACAGGATACTCAGAAAACCAAAGGCCAAGGAGCAGTCCTCTGGGCCGGAGCTAAAGGTTACAGAATTCAGTGAGAGGCTGTGTGTCTCCTTCGTGCTGGGCACTGGAACTGGTAAGGAAGGAGGCCGACAATTCCTAATAATAGCGCACTGTGTCTTCAAACACTGGCTGTGATGCCCTGGCTCGTCTTAATGGATTTCTCAAGAAGTATTGGAAATTATTTTTATTACATGTATAAATCCAGTATCAATCAGAACAGTAAATACATACATTGTGTTATCAGGGTGGTATTTATTGTAGTACTCATGTGATGTGATGCTAGAGGACATAGGAGCAGATAGGTGAAAAACACATCTGGGAGTAATGTTTCCAGAAAACAGATTACATATTATTGATCAGGCCGGTAATAGATAAAATTCCTTGCTTTTGTTTGGCAGGCCTATTTTTTTAATTAAGTTGCAGAGAGAGATTATTTTTTCAATAATTTAAATAGTATTTCATACGATAGTTGGCAAATGGAGAAGGCAAGTAGGTAGATCGACATGGTTGCGTTTTTCCGCAAAAGACCCAAGTCCCAATACCTGACCCATCACCAGTGAAATGCAGGCTTGAAAGTCTCATCTTGATCTCTCAGTGGAGGTTAATATCGCCACAACAAAGACTGGATGCCTTCCATTGGGCTGGAATACGGTGCTGGGAAGGAGGGAGGGAGGGAGAGAGGGAGGGAGGGAGGGAGACCTGTCGGGGCTGTTTCCAAAAATTGTTGGGCTACTGATGGTGGCAAGTCCCTGATGAAGACCTGTCTAAAACTGGAAGTGCAGACCTGGTGCGCCGTGGTGTGAAATGCACTGGTGGGGATGGGTGAGGCCGGGACGAGGGTAGCAGGGTCTTGCGGTTCTGCTGGAAGTGATCCTCTGAAATCTGGGTGCTGGAGTACGGCAGCGCTGTATAGCTGAGAAACAACGATGTGAAGGTGCTACATGGGAGCCTGTAGCAAAGGGAGAGGAATGCAGAGGAGGCACTTCCACAAAATTGCGCGACATAGTTTATTCAGGGTTTTTTTGCTCTCGCTGCTGCTTCCTGTTATAAGCAACAAATTAACACAGTTAATGCAGTGGGAGAGTTTATGTCAAGGCTTCTATGGCAGAACGGCTCTTACTGAGATTGGAAAATCTTTGAGACTTTTAGAAAATTAGAAAATTTTAGTTTTGTGACTTCTGTCAACCCAGGAATGAGCACTCCTCAGTGTTGTCGCAAGAAAAATAATTTAAAATAATCTGTTAATTTCATAAAATGGTCAATAATTTAAGATCCCCGGTTCCCATACACATTTCTAAGACTGCTGAATGCTGTAGGTGAAACGAGGAGCAGCTCAGTCCATCAATCTGTACAGCTGAAATGCGGGACAAGTTCCTAGTTTGCCTTTATGCCTCAAGATGGAAGTAAGCTGTAAAAGAAAAAAAGTGTGAATGTAACCACTGTTTTTTATGTGCTTTTTCTGTAGAATTAGTGTGGTGGAAGTTTACATCCAAATTCAAAGATAAGTGCGGAACTTAATGCGGGCACAGACTTTGTTTATTTGATTAAATCGATCTGTTAGAAATGAAGTTTTGAAAGAAAAACAAAACGGGAGGCGTCATAAAACTGTATCGTTTGATAACTGGTATTACAATCTCCAGCATTTTTAACTCAGTGCAGATTTACAGCTGAATTCAAATTGGAAATTGGTATTGATTGATTATGTTGCTCATTCAACATTCCAGCATGCTGCAACAATAACGCAACAGACTGTGATAAAATGGGATGTGATCTAACAGGACATGACCGATGGGATGAGAGCAAAACGCCGGGTCTACTGGTAGTGCTGTGCGGTAGTTCGGGTTGGCATCTTATGTGCTTTGATTGTTCATTTCATTTTACTGTCATCCTACTGGGTTGAACATTTTAAAAGACACAGCGTTTTTCCATCTGTAAGTCATGGAAAGACAGATGGATATGGAGAAACTCCACCTACAGCGTCTTGACTGAATGCCATTGCCCACTTAGTGGCAGAGAAATCCCTTCTGGAAAATCAGAATGTCCTTAAATATATTGTACTGTGGAAGGCTCTTTAATATAGAAACTTACTGATATTTGTAATTCTTTTTTAAATGAGTACAAGTAAAACAAACTGGTTCTTATCAACAGAGCCGCTATATTATAAACACCGCTTCTGTTACACTGAAGTTAATCCCCAGTCCTGTTGCAAGAAACTCATCCTTATTAAAGTAACATTAAGAGCTTCTTTTTATTGATCTGCTCCTTTCACTTAATGATAGGAACTTACTGATGTTTTAATAATAACCTTCCAAGCTTTATCTCATTTTACTTCAATGTGTGTTACAGAAAGATGCTATGGAAACTAACTTAGCATAAACATTTTGCAGATGTCTTTAAAGGTTAGGGGAAAAAAGATTTAGTTGCACTGCATGTTAACAAAGATGGCTGAAAAACTACAAGATAAAAGAGAGCCTCGAGTATGAACATCAAAGAATTGTTAATGACAAGAAATACCATTAGGGTTAGCATCCCTTTTGTTTCAGCCCCCTCACACCTGCAGTGTGTTGCAGATTCTGTCTTTGTTGGCACATCTGAATTACTTCCATTAGCATTTATAGAAAAGTGGCTGCAAAACAACAGAAACGTACCCCTGGTTTTCTCTGTTGCTCCAAAAAGTCAGATATTAGGTTCTCTGTGGGTTTCCTTCAAGGTACAGTATCTTATTGTAAAGGAGACTATAGACCCAGGATTCCGTTGATTGCAAATGAGCTAGGTTGAAAGGAGAGGGGAGCTTTTGTTACTGCTGGAGAACTAATATAAGCAACTACAAGAAGCACACATAAGAAGCTCAGACATTAGCAATAGCAAAATCAGAGCGTGAAATTCAGATTAGCCCTCCACAGGCTGTGAGAGGGAGGGGGTATTGGAAGACTTGGCATGGCTAAAGGTGTAACCTGTTTCATTTGGCCCCTGAAAATTTTTAACAGATGGTGGGACCAGCTGTCTTTTTCAGCCATTTAATAAACTCTTCGGTGGTAACAGTTTGGGAAGTGGGGGGTTTTGAGTTTTAGGCCAGAGGAAAAAATAAAGAAATCTGTCCCAATTGTCTTTGCCGAATAGTGAAGTCTGGAAACATTATGAAAAGTTAAAGTGAAAAATCTAATTGATGATACTGTCCTGATTATCCATTTCAACAGAAGAGGAAAAAAAGAACTGCCTGTGCCCGAGTGGACCAGCGCATGAAAAAAAAGCCTATTATGTTGTTATCTTTATCTGTCATTTTAATTTCAGCTCTTGCGAAGGAGGCACATAATGAGAAATTTTAAATGAGCTGCAGAATGAGAAACTGTCTTACTTTTTGAGACGTTATACTATGTCAAAGTAACAGGCAGTGATCTCATGTTAAAAACAAACCCAAAAACATGCCTTGGATAAAATCAAGTTTACATGGTCTGCCCAGGTGAATACAGCAATCGATGACTTGCATAACACGGTGTTATAAAATGACAATAAACTGCCATTTTAGAAACCTACAGTGTTCAGGCTCTAATAATAACGTTAGTGATATGTGGGATTTTGCTTATTATGAGAGTTTACCAAAAAAATACACTGCGACTCTATTTCTTCAGTTAAATTAATTTTTTTTTTTAAATTAACATTTCCAACACAACGCTTAAATGGCAACTCTCAGTTATATGAGATGTTTTATTTAAAAAGCATGTCTAGTGTCTTTGAACGGAACAGTTCTTTTTGCACATTTACATGCTACCCAGCTGAGCAGCCAACCCTTCCATTTGACAAGGGCTTTGTTCTGCCTACAGGCCTATTATAAGCCCTAGATTGTTTGCCCTTAATAAATTGCAACAATAAGACAGAAACCTCTTTCAAGTTAAGAGAAATAAAACACGTTGCCTACATAGCAAAGCATATGAACTTTAATAATGACAACAGAAACATATCTACTAAATCTCATTTGCTTTGCTCCCAGATCACCGCGGTTAAGATAGCACGGAAAGGTTAGCATCTTTCCATGCATCGAACAAAAGATTAAAGAAAACAACAGTGGGACAAAACAACTCGAGCTACAGAGGTTTTTTTTCTTCTTCACAGTATAAAATCATACTGGATGCAATGTAAGGAGACCAGTGGAAGCCAAACTGGAAAGAAATGTGAACGTGGTTAAACATAGAGCAGAAAAATGTTCTTAACTGAAATGAAACATGATTTCATATTAGTGAGAGGAAGAAAAAAAGAGTGGAAATTATTCAAATCGAAGAATTTATACTACTCTCCAGTGTGCCGGAGTGTGTCTGCTTCTGTGTGCCTTTCAGGCCCTCCACTGAATCACAAAGCCCTACCAATTTTGCTTTTATAGCAGCTAATGGACATTCTTCTGTGGCTCAAGTGTTGGTTGGGAACTTGTGATCTTAAACGAAATTGTTAAGCCCTGTTTACGAGGCCCCATTTGTAACATTCAGCTGTCAGCTGTGTTGTGTTTGCTAGAGATTGTTAGAAACGGCTACCTTTGTTGAACTTAGATCTGCATATTTTTTCTCTTAAGCTGGAAATTCCCAATGATTTTTAGAGTATATCTGCAAATTGTGAAGAAAATAGGAGGTAAAGTGCAAAAGGGACAACACTCTGGACTCCCTGTGCAACAGTAAAATTCAAGAAGGTAAGCGTACCCATCATTAAACCAGTAGGTATACTGGCTTAATTTGAAGGAGCTTTCTCTATTAGAAACTCGTTAGTAACTCAGTACAGTGTTTTCAGAAAGAAATTCCAGTCACTGTTTCATTTACGGTTTACGTTTTTTACATTCTTTTTTTTTTTTTTTTCAATTTGCAGATGGAAGTCCTGAGGATATAAGTATTTCTTGCTTTGATAATAAGAGAAGTACACTTAGTACTTGGAAATGTTGCTGACAAGCTAAAAGTACAGTGATACAAACTTTCAAAGGAAATGTAGTCTTTATTACAGGTATTGATTCCACTGATTTAAAGGCTACTTTTCTTTCTTTTAAGGTATTTTTGAGCTATGGACGATACTCTGAGGACTAGTAGGTATTTTCTTGAGAATGTTTGGTATTTCAGATACTTCCAACTTTTCTGCTGCTTAGCCACAACGTGCAGGAAACGTCACTGTCATCCTGCTCTCACAGGAAGGGGGAACTGAAGATCAAGGTGGTCCTGGTTTTTCTCTCTCCTGTCTTCTTTTGTGTCAAAAAGAATTAGAGGCGGATTCTTCATTGTCTCTGCCACACTACAGTGACAAGGTGCCAGCTTCACTGCTTCTTCCAACTGCTGCTCAGAACCAAACGGAGAGCACGTAATTTGTTATTTCTGAGAGAGCAAAGCCTTCCTGTTTTACCCTGTGGCTTCCTCTGCTGTATCCAATTTCTGGGTGACACTTGGAAGAAGAATTTTAAACGATGGACATGAAGAGAGAAGTATTAATGATCTTTGATGAAGGGAAAAATTAATGGACTCGGGGACAATGGAGTAGAAAACTATGATGAGGGAGACTCAGAAGAAAAAAGAGGAAGCTACTTGAAAGAGGGGAAAAAAAAGATGTGAACCATTAGGTTTCATGGAAGAGGCAACCTTTAGTAAATTTTGAAGATTATCCTCATCATGTACTATAATAAAGCATTAAATCATCTTGCAGAGCGTCTTAAGATGCATGTAACACCTATGGTAGAAAACCACTTTGAGATTCTTTGGAAGTTTCTCAAGAAGGCAAGCGGTATAGTTACCGTGACTCCAAGTAAATTTTTTTAGAATACAAAATTGCAAATGGACTAATAATTGGAATTCCAAAACCAAAGACAAATAAAATGTATCCAGTATAAAATTACTAGCTTTTCTACAATAGGAAACTGCCATGATACTGAAATCGGGATCTTGGGATCTGGTTCCCCTTTCAAAAATCACAAAAAAAATCTTCACTTTTTGATGGTTCAAAAGTAAAACTTTTTTTCTAGGCCTGCAGTACTGCAAGGGATCAGGTTTTAAAACCTTTAAACCCATTGTCTTTTATAAGTCTATTATAAGCTTTGGAAAGAATCTTTCCTGTCATAAGTTTCCAGAAAATACCAGCACAAGAATAGGAAAAAAAAAATTCTGGGAGTATTAATTCTCAAAAATACTATGCTAGAAATGTAGTAGTTGGAACTCCAGAAAGATAGCCTGCTGGGTAGGTGATGAAAATCATAGGTAAGTGATAAATAGTATATTTAATTAGAAAATACTTCTCCAAACAAACCGCCATAAATATGCTATTAGATGGCTTGATGTAAATAGCTTTGCTGTGATGTATCCTTCATATTTATAAGCATATTGTAGCAAAAATAGTTGTAATCCGTCATCTGAGGAGGATTGTTTTCTTCTGTATGAATGATATAGTCCAAAAAAAACTTATTTTCCCCTTATTTTTCTGGGATTCATTATGTTGCAAGAAATTATTGGGGTTTTTTCAGACAAATTGCACAGAGATGGGTATCGCTGGATATCTCTAGCATACATTAATGTTTTCACCTTCAAATTAATCTGATCAAGAGATATCAGAAAAACACCGAGATCAAAATATATCACTTTGATTTTTCCAGCTCAATCCTGTAAAAACCTAAGCTTCACTCACATATCTAAATATAGATACTATTATTTTCTCCATATGTAAAGATCTCAGATGTTTACAGCCCATTTACAATTAAATACATAATCTGTCTGCTCAGCCAGACTAAATCTGGGTACTTTCATTAAAATCACACTGGTTTTGTTTTTGACAAAATAATTAATCAGTAGCTGGGAAATCGTGTTTAACAATAGCTCGCATAATACTCTAAGAGGCAGGATTACACGATTGTTCCCAATATCCTATGCGTCTTCATTTAGCTCTTTGTATATCATTGTATAGCTGTAAATAACAACAAAACCTGGATTGACACTTAGGACATGCAGGAAGGGCGCTGAAGAAGGGTTAGATGGAAATAATCTTCTGCGTCCTCTGCATTGTTCTGAATGGCCATGAATGAAAAGTACCCCAAACTTCTATTCCTCTTTTGAACTCTCCAGATTTCCGTGGTGTGAACGTGCCAGTAATGTCATAAATAATGCCCGTCAGACTGTCAGAGGGAACCAGCCAAACATGGATCAACAGGGAGCTGGTAAGGGAGAAAACAGTGTCCCAAAACTTGGCTGGTACAGCAATACAGTTGCATGTTGATGCCTCATGTATTTGCAGAGCATCAGATTCCTGATAGCCAGGAAATGGAGAGATGGCCACAAAGCTATTCTTTTTTTTTAATTATTTTTAAATCAAAACCTGAAGTTTGTGTTACATACAATGCCACCATAGCTCAGCTGTTCTGCAGTCAGCAGTAGGTGCTGGAGATACACTCGTGCCACAGATCTGCATTCACTGTGTTTGATCATACACGATGGTGGAAGGATTGATGTTGGTGGAACACTGTCTGAGGTGAGGAAGCTGGCACAGAGAGAGGGGCTACTTGAGGTGGAGGAAAATTAGCTCTTCTGACTGCTCCTGTGTGTGAGATCAAGGAAATATAGATGGTAGCATTACTGAGTTCCAGAAGTTGTGTCAGTAGCAAAGTTTGCACGGCTTTCTGCAGGGGAGGTTGTCACCATTGAGAGCGGTTGTTTTGAGGATTGGCAAGTGAAACTAGAGCCTTGGACAGAATCCCATCGTGGAGATGAAGAGTTTGCTAAAGCAGAGAAAGGACGGGCTGTAAAAGTTAGCAAATATCTAGTTATTTCTGCTCAGGATGTTCAGTGTTTGAGTTACAGAGGCACATTAGTCTGTTCAGTACAGCCCACCCAATATGCATTTTGTCTTTGTAAAGCAAAGGTGTTCGCTCGGTTTTTTTACTTATCGTATGTTCTAATGACTGTACACCAGGAGGAGCGGAAATACGTGTGTTGTGGGCATGTTGGCTTATTGCTCTACTCGCATAGGCTGCATGTTTTTCTCCTAACTGCCTTCACATGGTCTCGTTTTTGCCTCTCTGCCTGCCCAAGGTTATCTAGGCCTTATCCCTCGGCTGTCTTTCCCACAGAAAGATCAGTATCTGCTCATAATTCAAAGTTGCTGAGAGAGTGTACAAGTGTCAGAAGAGACTGACGTGAAATCAAGGGGTGGGAGGGATTAAGAAAAGAGTTTGGATTTTGTGAGGGGAATGGGGTGGAACATCTTATGATGTGGTCCCAAGTTGTGTGCCACTGCTCTTCAGCAGGGCTCTTCAGTAGGGTTAATATGTGACACGGGACAAGGTATGTGGCCTCCCTGTGTTTCCTTTGGTAAGAATGGAATAACAACATGCTACTTCTTTATAGAGGAGTTCTAAAGATAAATGGTTTAAAGACAATGTGCTGCTGACATTGACTAAAGCTCCTCCCAATACACTCACTGCACAGTTTGACCTTCTTCTTACTCAGTGCTGTCCCAAGATTTTGCTTGTTGATCCAATTCACGTATTTTCCCCCCGCTCCACAGCTGCACTCCCGTTACTCAGAAGAACATCCTGGATACACCCCACACACCTGGGTGCTGTTCTCCTTCCTTACATACCCTGTTGTCACGGTTTCAGCTGGGATGGAGTTAACTTTCTTGCTAGCAGCTGGTGTGGGGCTATGTTTTGCATTTGGGATGAGAAATAGTGTTGATTGATAGCACACTGGTGGTTTGGGTTGTTGCTAAGCGGTCAAGGCCTTTTCTGCTCCTCACACCGCCCTGCCAGGGAGTACACAAAAAGTTCAGAGTGCACAAGAAGTTGGGAGGGGACACAGCTGACCCCAACTGACCAAAGGGATATCCCAGACCACATGACATCATGCTCAGCATATAAAGCTGAGGGAAGAAGAAGGAAGGGGGGGATGTTCAGAGTGATGGCCTTTGTCTTCCCAAGTAACCCTTGCGCGTGATGGAGCCCTGGTCTCCTGGGGATGGCTGAACACCTGCCTGCCCATGGGAAGCAGTGAATTAATTCCTTTTTTTGCTTTGCTTGCGTGTGCAGCTTTTGCTCTACCTATTAAACCATCTTTATCTCAACCCACGGGTTTTTCCTCCCCTTTAGTCTTCTGATTGTGTCCCCCATTGCAAATGGGCGGAGTGAGCGAGCGGCTGTGGGGTCCCGGTTGCCAGCTGGGGTTAAACCATGACACCTGTCGCTGGTAAACTCAGAAAGTTTGCAAAAAGATGAAGAACTGTGAACCCTGAAAAATAATTGCACTACTGGCTGGTGGCAGGAGAGAACAGGGAAGTGGAGACATAAAGTTTTGACCCCTTATCTAGGTTGAATATATATATGGGTTGAGTGTCAGAGGAGGCTGCATGTGCCTGTGTAGGAGACTTCTGAGTGAATGTTGTTTTAGCCAAAAAAGAACACCCCACAGAGATGAAAACAGCTTCAATCAATCACTCAGAGCAGAGTGAACTGCTCCATTCATCTTGGTATTCTCATTACCAGTGACCCCAGCGTCAGCGTGGGTGAGTCCACACTCATTCTTGGCTTCTCCGGCCAGTCTCAGCACTGCTGTGGTGCCTGCTCGGAGGTTCCCTTCTCAGCCTCTCCACCTAGAGCATTAGCCTTTTGCTTCTAACCCCTCCCAAAATGCTGGCTTGAACAGGAGAAGGAGATCAAACATATCCACCCTGTAACACACACAAGTAGGAGCTCAGATCCTGGTCAGTCAAGGGACTTCAGGAATGTCAGTGGAGATAAAGTTCTGCTGTAATGCAACAAGAAAGTCTTGGTCTCCAGGTTACTCCCTCCCGGTTCCAGACATCTGGCCAGTACTGTTAGTTCAGAGTCTGTGTAGCTCTGTTTCCTTTTTCCTACATCCCTCCTCTGCGGCTATCCAGTTTTTAGTGGATTTTTAATTTTAATGGATTTTACTTTGAGCATTACAAATAGTGTATAAATGATAGTGGAGCTATCATTTATAGGAAAGAACAAAGCTGACTACATGGTGCTGTTTGTAAGTGTGTATAAGAAAATACTGATCAGCTGGGCCTTGTCTGACGGGTAGAGCAACAGTAAACAGAGGGAGTGATTAGTTTTATAGATAGTGTGATCAAAATCCCTGTGAGGGCTATAAAATAGAGAGCAGCAACTGACTTGATGACCAATGAGGCATATGGTATCTAAATTAACAGAGAGCAAAGGATCTCCCAGGAGGAGGTCATCAGGGTATCAGAAAGCTGAGGCAGAAAGTTCCTTTTGTCTCTTCCTACATTAAATTCCTGAGATAAGGGAATGCCATACTAATATGGAAAACTAGATAAAACTGGAAATGTAATGCTTTCTCTTGAGTCTTTGCTGTAGAGTTTAGTGGATGAGGCTGTGCACGTTGCTAGAACTACCTCTAACCTTACTGCGTACATTTCTAAAACTTGATTTAGGAGGGATTTTGATTACTCTGTTCTCTTATAAACACTGTTTTACTTCCAGAATGCAAATGATCTTGTCCTTAATTTAGAGCTAAGTAAATGAGAACAGGCAGAAGAAATTCATAAATCAACTGATAACTATATCTCATTAAAGAGAATCATTGGCACTATAGAGCAGCTTCTTTCTGAATCACTCCATGTGCCGAGTACACTTAGCATGTGTAGTGATGGAAGTGAAAAAAGAGTAGCAAATCATGAGCCCAGTTCAGTTTTTATGGGCATCTATTCCACTGATTTCTGTAAGAATTTTGACAGAAAAAGGATATTATTTTTTGACCCCGTACTCTAGCGCATTGATGACAGCATTTTATAAAGTTAGTCTGATGACACTGAAGAAATTGCATGGCTTGCACCTGTTTTTTTATCAGGAATTTCTTATTTTAAGATGAAAAATTTGGAAAATGGTTCTTTGTGGTTTAGCGTGGCCTCATGAGAAGCAGTCAGTGGTTGTCAATCACAGATTTCTCCTGAATCCATTTACTTGGGTTTAAAAGTGGCTCGTGTGATAGAGCTGTATCATTTGGGCATTGGAGTCCCAGCACTGCACCATCATAGTCTCTCTCTCATTTACCAGCATAAGGAACAGGTAATTTAGACTAAGAATACATTTCCATTTTTATTGCATTATCCGTCCTTCACCATGGACCATTCTCTCTTTCATATGTAATATATGATTCTCTCAGCCCAATTCTAGTAGAATAAGGGTGCTTCCTGCACACAGTAGGAAAAATAGGGTTGTGAGATTTACTGAGGGAGAGAAGACAAAAAGTGTACCCATTGAAGGTCATTTCTTTTTGCCCTCCACCTCACAGGTTCCAGAAACGTGAGAAAAATGACGCTGTTCGTTGGACTGGAGCAGGAGTCATGGCCCTGCTGACACCCTTGTCTTTGAGGGCAATATCCTTTCTCCTCTTCTTGTCCTGGGTTCTCAGACAGCTGAGGGGCTGATTGAAGAGTGGAGTGAAATGCGATTTATTCCCAGTTTAGGATTGTTTGCTTTGATTTGGCAATGGCCGGCCAGCCAGCAGGAGTTACCTGCCTCAGCCAGTGCTCCTGAGGGTTCAGCTGAGAGTAATTTGTTGAAGTGTTCGGTGAGGAGCAGGGCTGAGGAGCTTCTCTTCCCAAGCCTGGAGCAGTTGTGTGTCTGGCCATGGTTCTCTTTGTAAAGAAGGGGAAGGGAAGGAAGCCGACTCTGCTGCAGAAGAGTATGGTGAGAGTGACTTCACATTTCTATAGCTCTCTGCAGATGGAAGGCGTAATACAAACATTGTATACATTTGAAATAATTTTATTGATGGTATTGTTATTTTCAGAATTGGAGGGGAGCAAATTTATAGTTTGAATAGTGCACATAATTTATGCATTTACCTATTTATGTATTATTCTGCATCGCTTAAGGCATCAAGGTATAAAGTGACACAGAAACGTAGCATGCACTGCATTCCTAAAAAGACTTTTCTGTCAGTCTACGAGGGCAGTGTTTTTAAGTCTTTATGTTCAGCTAAGGAGAGAGAAGTCATTTCAAAATGACTTCAAAATAGTTGAGGTTTTCCCCGGTCTTCCTTGGGATCCTGGGCCTGTGGTGGCAGCCAAGGAGACTGGCGTTTTTTAAAAAAATCCCCTTTTAATTTAGAAATTTGGCTTTTCTAGGTACCTCTCAAAAGCTCTCCCTGTGTTGGGGGGCACTCACTTACGTGGTAGTTGATAGGCACAAGAAGCATTGGCTGCCTTTCACTAATACGTATGTATTACTGGAACAAGCTGCCCTAAAAGCATTATCCGTCGAGGGTCTGTAGAAAGGGTCTTCAGATTATTTCCCTTGGTGTGAAGTCAGTACCTCTTACCCAACACACCTTCAGTCCCTTAGTCATGCCCCGTATCCGTGTCCCTGTTTTTACCCTCACAATCCCACTAGTGAAGTTTTTTTCCTCCTGTCTCTTTTTTGTTTTTCCCCCAGCTAAAGTGGAGTTGTTGAAGACTTTGTCTAGAGCACTTGCACTTTGTAAGAAAGATTATGGATTTTTTAAACACTCTCGCTCGGTAGTCCTCGAAGAATGGGTTATTTCAAAAGTGATTCTTAAAATATTGAAAAATATTGCCCTTGGAAAATGCTTAATCTTTTCTGTACGGCAATGTTATAAAATTACAACACAAGTTCATTAAGTAACAGGTGTATTTTTACAGTGTTGGATTAATCCATTCAGCCGAATCGATAGCAATGTGGCAGCCATATGATCATCCAATATTTATGTGTAGGTTGGACAATGATCTTGCTGTCTAAACTTTGTGCTGTTGCCAGTTTTAACACGCTATAGGCACAGATAGATAGCTGTTTAATTTGTCAATAAATATACTAAGTAACTAAAATTAATTACCACGAGACCCAGTTTTTAGATAATATACTCTCTGTAGTTCAAAGAAGGCAAATAATAGTTTAATTACCTTTTCATTCCGTCCCTAATAATTACAATGCAAGAAAAGAGTGACTATATGTATCTGTACTCATAAAATAAAAGGTTCCCATCCAGTCTTCCCCAAAGAAATGCATTCCACCAAAAATACACAGGCTTTTTTTACCTAATGTTTCCCAAAATGAGAGGACAAGCAGGGTGCACACAGCAGATCCTTTTCAGCTGCTCACCAGAGTCTTGGCTTGCTTTCCGTTTTATAAAAGTCCATTTCTAGCTATTAGAGTGGTGAAGAAAACACAGCCGTGTGTGCCAGAGGCAGAAAGGCATTTCCAGAGAGTCTGAAACGATCGTTTTGAACTGAAAGGTGTCCCAGGCATTCCGAGTGGAGCCAAGAATAACACTTCCAATATTGATATACTTAAGAGTCTGACTCCTTTTTAAAGTATGGAAGCAAGGGGAGGAAGTGTATCCAAAAATGTTCACCAATGTTCCCTAAGGCAGGAGGAGGAGTCACAAAGGGCCGGCCAAGGAAGGAGCAGCAGATGAATACATTAAGATATTTAAACCTTTAACAACAGGCAGGAAAACTGTAGCGAGGCATAAAATTTGTTCTACTTTCCTGAAAGGGCAGCTCAGCTGCTCGGAAGATTGGGAAATCCTCTATTAGTCTTTGTGAAATCCACACCTAGACTGGGAAATGTTGAGGCAAGCCTTTAAATCCTAAATATGCCCTTGCATGTGCCGATCTTGTCAAGGGGTTTGGGTTTTCCCTTTACGCATAGAAAAATGCAGGAGGTGCCATAGCAGCTTTTAATCGTTCTTTTATTTTCATCCACTGACGTTCAAATTAAACTCTGTTAAAGCTTAGGAGATACAATGGTGTTAAAGCTGTTTGTTGGTAATCGGAAGCCAATAAACAAACTGTATACACTGGCATGTTAAAAATATGAATTGGTGACTCCTCTTACTGTGCCAGTCATGTTGCCTAGCATAAAGATGTCTATATGATGAAGTAAATAATATTATAATAATAATAATAATAATAATAATAATAATAATAATAATAATAATATTGGCACGTAACTGTTGGCAGTGTATCCACACATGCTTGGAGCTATATACATGGGTTAATTTACCTTACTTCTGGTGAAACTTCTTGCTGTTGTGAATAGATGGTTTCTTTTAGTAAGACTTTAAACCAGACAGTTGCGGTCTGAGTGAGGGATGGCGTGAAGACACTGCCTTTTGGAGCAAGCTTATTTAAAGCCTGTTTGGGTTTAAAGCTTGCCACGCTCTCATGGAGAACTTGACTAGGCGGCTTTCCTGACTGTTAATGCAGCTGTTCGCTTAAAAATGCTCGTGTTTCTGATTCTTTGTCACAATTGTTTAAGAACAATATTTCATTTAAGGCAGCCCCAGATCCCCAAACTGGGGGAGGCAGGTGGCCAGAGCCCATCCAGGCTCCCGGGGTCATTCACGGCTGGTCTGGAGAAGCTGAGGGACCGGGCGGTCATAGGAGGGACTAGGGGAGGGGACTCATGGCAGGGGACCGTGAAGGTGTTGGGAGGGACTGGGGGTGTCATGAGAGGACCTGGGTGGGGGGTTCATGGGAGGCTGTGGCAGTGTGAGCTGTCATTGAGACAGGCTCTGGGGTAGGCTCTGGGATGGGGTGGCTCGGGGACCAGGGGGCAGAGGCACAGCGAAGACCATGGAGGGGACCACTGGCACCCAAGCAGCTGTTATTCCCAAGTATTTTTTTTTCTCTGCTGACTGCATTCAAACCAGGGTCTAAAGAGCCTTCTTTGCACAGTGTGACAGTCACTCTGGGATACCTGAACCTGAAAAATCCTGATTTTGAAGACACCTCCCAATGAAGATGGTATGTCCA
>VYZM01001273.1:24558-37524 GCA_013398915.1 Dromas ardeola | reverse complement strand
AAGGACAAATAAAGGCTTGGTTCAGAAAGGTGACAGCAGTGCTTGCTTTAACTGTTAGGTTTCTTCCCTCCACACCCCCCACCTTCCCCAAGAAGGCAATATTAGAATATTAAATACGGAATTGCAATTTACCACACTTAAGTCAATTATCTCAAAATAATGTATTAAAGTTTCATAGTATTATTTTCTAGAAAACTGAAGGCCTCCTGCTGGGCATTATCCTTGTCTTAGTAAAAGGAAATGCAGAGGATTATTGTGGGGATAACCAAGTGAGAGCAATCTGGGATATCCTTGAGAGCTGAGAATAAATATGAGGTAACTGAGCCATTGAGGAATCAGTATTAGCCAGCATAGATGTGGGGGTTTTTTGTTTGGTTGGATTTTTTTTGGTTTTTTGTTTGTTTGGTTTTTGTTTTGTTTTGTTTTTTACAGCAAGCTTGTGAGGCTGCTGTTTTCTATTCTTTGTGGGTTTTTTCTTTAATTAGCTCTGTGCTACAATCACTAAAGATTCTGAAATAAAAACATTGCTAGGCAGATGTTGTACTACCAAATGTCCAGTTCATTAAGAGTATTTGTCTCATTTAAATGATTTACTAACGTTTTCACAAGAAGTTCTTAAAAAACAAAACAACCCACAACCACCCTTCTACAGTCACATGAATTTATTCTTCCTAAAAGCAAATATATTTCACTTATTAAAATTTACAGCTAAGATGCCGATGGTTGATAAATGATAAACTCCGTATTCTTTTTATATGCGGTAACAATCTATTTATATGAAAATTCATGGGTTTTTATGGATAGTAGATAGTACATAAAGTTATTGGGGGGAGCGGGAAATGGAAGTCCTGAATTGCAGAAGCCTGCTGTCTGGCCTGATTTGTTTGCAGCAACTTCAAGTCAAATGCACCTTTTTCAAATTTGGTTTGAGGCAACTCCCACCACCTTTGTGAATCCTTGTTTTCTCTATTTAGACATCTGAAACTAAAGATCTATTTTTTTATTGCATGTCCTAATGCTTCTATTTCAGGTTTTGCATAATGCTTTGGAATATTTTTGAGGCATTCTTGAAGACAAGTCTAATTTGATGGTCTGTACTATGATATGACAACACTGTTGTCATATCAAAGGATGAAAATGGTATGAAAACTATGAAATGGTATCCCATGGACTTAAGAGGTCCGCAGACAAAATCTATAGCTTTCACTATACTGCTTTTATGTCATAACTCTCAAATAACTCCTTCTGAAAGTAGTCAGCATGAATTTACCAAGTGCAAATAGTGCTTGACCAACCCCATAGACTTCTGTGATGAGGTGACTTGCTCTGTGGATACAAGGAGTGTAGTAGATACTGTTTGCCTTGATAAATGTTCCTGCTTCACATTTAAGTCTCCCTTAAAAAACTTTTGTTGTCATGATATTCAAGCTGCTTTTTTTGCGATAGCCATTCTGTGAAATATTGCAGGGAAGTTGAAGGAATCTTTTTAACATTTTATTTAATTATCCTCTTATAATGTTTTTAATTTTCTGTGATGCAAAACCTGGATTGTCAATATTAATACCATCCTTCTTGATTTTTAAGAACAAGTTGTTTTTATTATATAAAGGGTGCCTCTTGAAATTGATCTCTAATGAAGTTTCCTCTAAGCAGCTTTCTCAATTATAAATATTAGCACCTTAAAAATAGCTCATTGTTGTCTGTATGCCATAGGTCATGAACTAATTTAGGCCCCATGTATAAGTGTGAACTCAGAGGGCACTTTTTTATGTGACAGTGATGGAGAATGTGTGTTATATTCTTATTTCCTTGTAATTATTTCTTTTAACTCAGCTTCTGTCATGCAATAGTTCATTAAATGTCTGAGTCTAATTCACAAACGTGTTTCTATTCACAGCATGCGAGTACAGAAATATTGCATGGTAATATGCCAGGAGAGATTTGATTCTTTGTAAAACCAGCTTTCTTGATCTTATTGCCAAGAAGTTCAATCTTCACGTAAATATCTCAGTGAATTTCTTTGCAGTCAGCTGAGATATAAATGCCCATTCCTATGAGAATGGAAGCGGTTTTGAGATATTTTGCCTCTGCACCTTTTTTGTATTTAACTTGATCTTCATCAGTCTGTCCCCACAGCTGCCTCATAGTCACTCCGCGAGGTTAAAGGATTTTAGTTCTTGTATAATTTTTGTCCTTCTGTTTGGACCATTTTGATCAGTCCCCGGCCCAGAAATCACCTGTGCTTATACTTCAAGGCAGTTTTTTGTTGGAAATTGCTGGTGATGTAGGTCAGTTCTCCTAAAAGTTAATCAAAAGTGGATATCAACTACTGATAATGAGAGAGAAAAATAGCTCAATAGGTCTTAGATTAACCATTGATGTTAGTTTAGGGAAAGTAACTCTTGAGTTAAAAGGTATTGGTTCTTGGAAGGAGCAGAGGAGAACCTAAAAGAGGATGGCTGTTTCAACCAGTCCTTCCCAATGTTGCTGTCACCAAGCAAAGTATGTTTTCAGGATGGATTTGTGTTTCTTGCTTTTGTGCGTCATGCCCCATGAAAAGGAAGGTAACCTGCTTTCACAATAATTTGAGTACTCCAGTGGTGTCCATTATAGGCAGATAGGTATAAATTTATATGAAAGTATAGTACAGATACAGTATCTTCCTCTGTTCTGAATTATCCAGGTACTCGGGGGAGAAGCAAGTCAAGCTGTTTCCAGAATTATTTTGTTATATGTTCTGTATTTATGTGGCAGCTAAGATCTTCAGAAGTAATTTACTTTTTGTCTCAGTGGCTATGTGCTTATTATTACTATATTTTTGGCTGGAAAGTGGCTCTTAGTAAAAAGAGTTGTAAATTGCTGTACTGCATAGTAATCTAGAGCTAGCTCTGAGATTCCAGGCTTCTGGCACTAAATCTCTCTTGCCCCAAACTGGGAAGAAATGCCTGTCTTGTTTTTTTTCTTCCTCCCTATCCGCAGTATGTGCATGTAAATCTAAAAAAAAGTTCTTTTTAACTGGTTGCATTTGCACTTTACTGTGGAAGACAAATGTGTGTTATTACCAAAGGGAGTGGCGTCCACTTCAGCTGCTGCTGTTCACCCTGACAGTGATCATGAATCAAAGCCATCAGCTGTCACAATTCAGACTGATGTATTAAGTGAAATCAATGGCAATTTACATTAGTACATCGGGCTTTGAATGGCAGCAACTGAAGTGGTCGAATTGTCTTTTTTTAGTGAGTTTCTCTGTCTTTTACCAGTAACTTCTGGCTGCAAGCCTTTAAATCCAGCCCAGTTTACATTGCTAGGGTTTGCAAGAGCCATTCTGATCTGCCATTCCCAAGGGCAGAAGATTAATTCATTTTTAATAATAGCAATAAGAATAATAGAAAACGAGTCTGGGGCTACCATGGGACACATGGCATGGTTCAGAATACTTTTCAAATAAGAAAGCAATAAGAAAGATGTTGCTGTAAAATCTGGAGTGCAGGTGGTTCCTAGTGAAAATTAAAAGTTGATTATTTATCCATCTTTCTAATAATAAGGCCAGCTGAACCTTGTATGATAGTGATAATAATGGGCATAAAATGCCACACCAGAAATTACTGTTTAGAGTTCAATGCTGAACACAAGTAAGAGAAGCAGTAATTTTTGTGTGTGCATTCAACTTTCTAAAAGTGGAAGGAATATTATTTGACATAAATATTGTACCATACCATTAAAAGTCTGTGTATGTGTTCCTTTTCATTGCGTCTGTAATATTGCATCTTGATTACATTTTTTAGTTTTTTAACAGGACATTTATGAAAGAGGTATTCCTTGCTGAATTATCTAATTCCAAGGACAAACCCCATCCCAATGTCCAACCACTCAATCCAGTTGTAATGACATATATATAGATTGGGCTTTGTGCCCAAATTCTAACAACTCATCTTGATTCCATCAGTTTTATCATCAGCGGAGGGAGATGGCATGGCACAATGTGATTCCAGTGGTATTAGTTTAATACTATATTTTCAACTATACTGTTACTGAAAATTGTCACATCTCTAAGCAAGCTACATAAACATGGAACTAGTTAGAATGTTAGCAAAATAGCTTTATTTTACATAAAACATTTATACAGTTTGTTGTTGGATTCATTTGAGATGCAGTGA
This sequence comes from Dromas ardeola, assembly GCA_013398915.1. Taxonomy (NCBI): domain Eukaryota; kingdom Metazoa; phylum Chordata; class Aves; order Charadriiformes; family Dromadidae; genus Dromas; species Dromas ardeola. The sequence continues at coordinate 33,367 of VYZM01001273.1, read as the reverse complement.
AATAATTAAAGAAGTAATTTTTCATTTTTAAACTGTGAATTATAACTTCTAGTTAATATTTAAAATTTATTGTTTATTTGCATATGTATAAATTTTGTATTTTGTATATTTTTGAAATCACAAATATTTATTCTCAATTTTCTAAGGTCTGTTTTGAAATTTGGCATTGTTTCTCCATATACAAATTATAATCATACCTTTATAAACATATACAACTTTCATATTCATTTAGTTTAAAACAAATTCAGAAGATAGATATTAAGTCTATTCCTTCTGAAAAATCAACATATTGTGTTTTCCATTTACTATTGGAAGCCTTCTGCTGGACAGAATAGTTTTGATGTGGCCAGAAAACAAAACAAACAAAACCCCAATTACATTATTATTGTTGTTGTTGTTGTTGTAAAAAAAATTCATTCATTTTAGATTCTAATTTTAAAAATTCTCTCTCCACGTCTGCCCTGGATCAAATCTGTTCTGATTCCTTGTTGGATACCTTCCCTAAGCTGATTTCTGTACAGATTTTATTTAGCAGTCTTTGCATTCACCTTAGAGGGCTTTCCATACTTTTCCTCCTTCTCAAGCCAGTAACAACCGTATTTGTTTTACATATTGGCTTTGGTTCAGTTGACTCTCGAGTAGTTCTTGTTCATATTTATTTTGTATGTATCCACCTGCAGATTGCAATCTAAAGTGTTGAAATTTAATTAACAGAAGAAATTCCTGCCGTCTATGAATAACCGTCAGTCTTCCTTATTAGTCAATCTGGTAACGGTTATTTCACATTTCCTTATTAGTCAGTCTGGTAACAATTATTTTACGTTGTAGTATGTAACTAACGTGTTATATATGTACTTTAAGTAGCATACTCAGTGCTTCATATTATTTTTGTAAATATTATAACTCAAACATTATGAGAGTAAAATTCTTTGCATCTTTTCCATAGCCTGTTTTTTTGTGATTTATCTATGTGATAATCTTAATTTGATGCATAGTATAGACTATTGTGAGAGCAATTGCTTCAGCAAAATTTGAGTGTCCAGAAGAATTGGACAGCATTTGTGGATGGAGTAAATGTCAGTCATTTACTTTTTAATTATGAAATATTAGTACACAAAATACAAGTTGAATGAAGTGTCTTCTGAATCTAATTACATCATGTAACTAAATACTGATTGGATTCTTGTTAGTGACTAGCAGAATGTAGTTATTAGCTACTAAGTCGGTTCTTCTTTTGTTACAGGGAGACTTTATGCTAAAGTCATGATTAAAAAAAACGTCTATCTGTTCTAGCCTAACCTGGTTATATCTGAGAAAAAACAAGAGCCCTCGTGAATGTCTGCATGCGTTCACAAAAGCACAGATCCTGGCCCAACGAGCTCACTCTTACTGTGGCATGTCCTAAACTTTTTCTGTTATTGGAATCTTTACTGAAAAAGGTTGTATGGAATTATGAAGGTTATAAGTCACTTTACTGTTTAGTCCTACTTCTCTGCCAGATTAATGAGAAACAAATAATATTCTTTCTCCCGGGTTTTACTAAATTTCTTCCCAGAGCGTTGTTGCCTGGTAGTTTGGAAGGACTTGTACAATTGCTCGTGCAACATGCCTTGAATTGTTTTAAAACCTGCATCCTTCCAAATCGTGCAAGTGACAACGCATCCGCAGGCTTTACTTATTTGGTTTTAATCTTCGAATTGAATTGTTTCTGATGCTAGTGTCTTAATACCTGACAGATGAAAACACTTTCTAAATTGTGTTGGGTCATGTGAAGTTTGATACCTCAAGGCAGTTCCGTATCTCATAGTTGTTCAGGATGACAGCCCAGACTACCTTGGGGCATATCATGCTGCTATGTTTCATGACACCTTTGGCCCAAAGACTGAATAACACTGTTAGCTTCCTTATTCTCATCTTTTTAGACTGAACCGCTTTTGGACTCTATCACATTGCCTTGATCAACGTTGTTAGCTGTGGTGACCATTTAATTTCATTTAAAAGTGTGGCAATGATGGGAATATTGGTTCTGTGAAGGAAAATAAGCAGTTAGAAAAGACAAAGGTTGTCCAGTTCTCACTGGGTGATACAAAAAACTGCAGCTGTGAGGAAATTCTGTGTCCTTTTTCTTATTGCTGTTCCATTGAGTCTGCCATCTCAAACCTACAAGAGTCAATTTTTCACATTTTCAAAAGGAATGGTCAAAGTCCAGAGTCTTTGCATTTATACTGTCCTCCTGGGGGTAATATTACCTTGACATAAGATTTTAAGCTATCTGCAGGGTAATGTAGTCACAAACCGGAGGCTATCAAATTGCTAAATTGGTTAGGACTGATTAAAGAAAAATAAAAATTATTTTTATGTTTGATATTGAAACTGAGTGATTTGTTCCTTTTTGTTTGAAGATCATGCTATCAAATTGCTAAATTGGTTAGGACTGATTAATGAAAAAAAAATAATTTAAGTTTGATATGGAAACTAAGTTGTTCCTTTTCGTTTGGAGATCATGCACCAGAGAAAAAAAATATTGTAAGAGCAGTCAATGTATGTATTAAAACCCGTGCAAGTCATGTACAGATCTGTTACTGTTAGTCAGGTTTGCTCATTCCAGCTTCTACATAAAACAAATAATTTCTTGCAGGGACAAATGAGATTAATCCACGCTTCCTTTGTTGGATCAGGAAAGGGCAATAAAAATTTTGAAGGCAGTGGAAACTGAAGAGGAAGCAGGACAAGGAACTTCAGTGAGAAGGAAAAACAGAGGAAGGCAGACGCTAAAAGTGGAGAAGAGGAGGAGGTGGTTCGTATTATTCCTGGAAAGTTTTAATCTTCATATCAATTTAGTAATTTGTAGGAAATTGCATATTAGATTAAATAAGTGACCTAGTTTGCCTGGTAATCTTCCTTTGACGGTTTTCAGTTCAGATGACTCCTACTGACAAGCCTGGAAACTAAATCAATTAGGAGTTGATGGATGCACTGAGTCTTCATGTTCCTTAATTAAAACTGCACTTGCAGCTATCCATTCAGAGTTTATGTAAATATATTTCATCTAAATATATGGGTATATGTATACCTATGTAGGGATATGTGTGTGTGAATACATAAAGGATGAGTTCTTCACGTGATCCTTATACAAAAAAGAAAAAAAGGGGGTTTCATGAGCACTATTTTGTGCTCGTGTTACCTCACAGACCACTAAAGCAATCGATTGTCAATCAGACTATTGCACATTTCTGCATTGTCTGAGCTACGGTCTAAACTTTTACTTTATTATTTTTGTTTCTGTCTTCCTTCTCTGTTCATTCACTATACCTAATATGTCTTCTGTACTTTCTAAGCGAAGATTGTCATTACCTTTCTTCAGTTGTATTTACCTCTTTGGCCTTTTTTTGTGAATTGCTTTTGTAGGTACTCCTATTTAAAGATGTAACTGCAGAAAGGGTAGAAAAGAGCACACCAGATAGTGCTGAAATCAGAACGAGCAGACTACCACGTCAAGCTTTTGTTTTTTTCACAAGTTCACCACTGCTGACAAACACTTAAGAAAGAGAAAAATTTTGCAACACAGAGGTAAAAAAAAAACCAAACCAGTGGGATGGCTTTACTAAACTGACAAAGCATTTCCCTGGAGTTTTCTTGTTCAAGCTTTTACCTTAAAATGGCAATTCCAAAGGCAACAGAATGTTACGGTAATTAGATGTAAACTAACTGTGTATGTCCTTTCATTACTTACACGAAACACAGTATTTAAAAATAGAACTGAAAAGGTAGAATGTTAGCTTCTTTTTTTTTTAACTCTGCGTTGTGTTCACTTGTATTTATACTGCTTTTTTTTCTTACTCCTTATTATAATTCACCCAGAAAATCAGCCCTTTGCAAAGCAAAGTATGCATTGTTTGTGTTTGTGGGATTTGGATGAGTACATATTTAAATAAGGAAACATAATATAGGGATGGGAAAGCATTCTTTGTTTGCCAGTAAAGGACGTGGGCAATCACTGGAACATATGGAAATCCTTATTTGATTAAAAAGCAATAGCTATGTTTTATTAGACTGAAACAAGAAAAGCTGGTGCTTGGAAAGCTTTTGGTTTGGGTTTTGAGCTTCTGCTGCTCACATTTGTAATGTTCCTGGGTTTTGATGTTGAAAGAGATGGGCCACGTGCAAAACAGAGAAACCTGAGGTCAGTAGTAAAAGAGTAGTTGAGTTGAACGTGATATGACAAAAGCCAGTTACAAGGGATATTCCATCTTTGTAGCTTTTCCAAGATGTTGGAATAGGCTCAGTACCTCCTAGTGCTCTGGGACTTGCGGCCTTAAACTAAACAGAATTGCATGTTCTACTCTCTCTATACAGGTATTTCCCAGTTTAAAAAACAGCTCCTCGGCAGCAACATGCAGAATATGATCTCCTAGTAAGAAATAGAAAAATACTGAATAGAGTTAGAATCGGATTGCTTTTTCTCAGTCTATGAAAACGTAGTAAAGAAAAAACAGGCTGGATTCCAAGTGAACTTAAAAACATGTAATAATAACGAATAATAGTGATATAATAAAACGGACATATTGCGATTTGTATCGTTATTTTGATGAGATGACTGAAGCGTGCAATGACTTCCTCCGCTGTCTGGTATTTCCTATCAGTGATGTGACCTTTGCGAGGCAGGCTGACAGGTTTATTGAAAGTGAATGTCTAACCACATATGTAATTTTTTTCTTCCATATGGTTGTAAACACACCATTAGTCAAGGCATTAAAATTAGAAAAAAGAATCTTAATCGTCCTACTATGCAGTTTCTTAACCATTGAGAAACTGAGAAAAAGAAATTTGTGCAAGACCTTAAATGTAGTTGACTGTATGAAAATTGTAAAATACCATTCCATTCATGGAAGGTATTCTTCATTAATGGAGTTTATCATCAAAATAGTGAGGAGTCAGACAAGACTTGAAATATATTTTTTCTTTCTTGCTAGTTGCTCAGATTCTGGGACAGGGCGCTCTTTCATGACCTCTGTAACATACAGTTCCTTTCTATCTAATTATAATTACTGCTGTTTTGAGATAGCTTAATAAACTAGTGGACACTGAATAAAAACATTTTTCCCATATAACATACTGAGAATAGGCATGTGAATAACTCCAGGTGAGCCAAAACTGTTGCTTTTTAATCCCTAAATTTCATAAATCTTTTTGTTTCAGTCCTATCATCATGCCAGCGTGTATCTATATTTTTCTGCAAGCTGCAATTTTTCTTTATAGGAAGAATCTGCACTGTAAGACGTGCATGAAAATAAGTGGATACGTTTGGGGCAAACTGTGAAAATTACTTGTTTTCATTTATTTATTAGACGTAGCCCATGGTCATAAATATTTCAAATGTTCATAAGAGTACTTGTATTTGTAGGTACTGCACAGTGCACTACTATTAACTTAAAATACAGAAGAAGCGGAAAAAGAGCTAAAACATTTGAATATTCATTAGTTCCCATCTTGACTATAAGCAAGGTACTAATAAGTGGTTGCCCACATAAAAAATTATAATTATATATGTCTATTGAAAATAATTAACAGAATATATTGGTTAACATGGATGAAATCTAAATCTAAAAGCATTTTTTAACTGTTGTTCCCTGTTGGGAGATGACTTTGTTCAAAGTTCAGGTACCATTATCTTTGGGGACAATACAAGCCAACAGGGTGTCTCATGCATAGACATGCACTTTTAGCTTGTCAGTTCATTACTATATGTTTGTCTTTACTTTGGAAAAATATTGTTTCCGTCTTACTGCCCTTAAGCCAGTCTGTGTCAGTTTTGTTTATATTGAATAGTGATAATTTATTCAGAACTACTGTAAGGATTGTTCACACAACAACTACTTCACATATTATGAATGGTGAGGTATGGGTATTTACTGCACTTGACTCAATTTTGAGAGGAATAATGCCTAAATCAAGAAAAAATGGAGATACTAATCACAAAGACTTCTTCATTTTGATTTAATGGTCTCATTTTATTTTTTTATTTTAATACATTGCTTAATAGCTTCCTTTAAGACTTGGTAATACTAACTGTGCTAATGATGTTTGGGTCCAAACATATTTTTTTAAATCTAAAACTTTCCTCTTGGCCCCTTTTCAATTGTAGATTGTTTTCTATGTTTTCCCTTAAATCTTTCAATAATGTCAGTCTGTTTGGGGGTTCTTTAAAAGAATCTGATAGCAAGAGAGACACAACGGCCATCATGGATTATCTCCCTGGCTCTTCAGTACTATGATAAAGAAGTGTTTTTGTCAGCAGAGTATAACTTAAGAATTCACATTTTGAACAAGAGTACTTGTTTTTATATATTTGTCTTTGTGTTTAATTATAGTTATCTAAATTAATCTACATAAATGCTTTTAATGCTGCTTGTAACTGGAATTTTCAAATTATGACCTAGAAGCTGCCTGTATGACTGAGAGAATGTTTCTGATGCTGAAGGTTGCTGCACACACTGCAATACAAATCGTTACGCGTAGGGAGGGGCAAAATTTCTCGTTATTGTCACCTGTCTTTTGTTTAGAAGCAGATTGAGTTTCTGAGGAGACGGCACTTCTCTGTCACTCTCACCTGGTCTTGTGGTTGTTAGGTGAGTCTGAGATGTTAACTCTCATTAAAATACCCTGAATGAAGAGTAGCCACTGCTACATCTTATACACTAGATCAGTGATTAGCAGAAAAATTAAGTGTATTTTCATTCCGTGATTTAGCTACCAGCTGGGAAGGAGTCATAATGGTACCCCTGCACTCCACTCACATGAGGAAACTTTTGCCATTTAAATTATGTTGAATGTTGGTGGGGTTTTATTATTTATTCTTTTTTAAATTCTGGACTAGTGCTTTTGAGGCAACATTGATTTCAAACAGCTCTCTTCCACAACCATACCAATCTCTTTGTTTTCCAGTGTTGCTTCCCTGAATAACATAAATGCAAATTGTTTTCGTAAAATTTAAATTCCATAAGAATTGATTCCTAAAGCAATTTAGGTGGCAAACTCTTGTAGATTTGATTAGAGTTGCTTGAATGTTTGATGAATTTCTGTACCAGTGATAAGAGATGGTCTCTATTCCTAAAAAGGCCTGGAAAGAGCGCCAGAAGTAGAGCATGGCAAGTTTGGAAATACACAGCTAGGAGCTGGAGTAAAAGCTGGGATATGTTCATAACTTGCTGCCTGATGCCTCAATTGATTCTCTATGTTGAGAATTTAGCTTTGATTTATTCTGGAAAATGAGAATATCCTTATTCATTGGAATTATTAAGTAGAATAAAATATTTTTATAATGAATTTTAAATACCTATTGCATGTATTTTCTCCATTTCTTTATAGCATTATTTATAGCCTATAAATATACATAGGCTTATAATATCTTTTTTTTTACAATTTATACAAGCTAATACTATGTGACATTTAACATCCATAGTGCTGAAAACCTCTGTTCTGGATAAGCATTTCCTTCCTTAATGAGGAATTCCCATGAGGTGATGCAGTGTTCAAATACATTTGAAGAACAGGTCATTTTTAGGACCTGCTAAAGCAGGTTAAATTGTTTTAATTGATTAACCTTGCAGGGTAAACAAACGGTTCTTTCTTACCAGGTCCACAGCTGATTTCTTTTCAGTTTGCAACTGCTGTGATTTAAGCTTGGAGTTGCACATTGTCATTAATAGCATGATACCTTCCCTGATTTGCCTTGCTATTTTTTTGTTTTGTGTGTATGTTCATGCATGCAACTGATTGTCAGTTGGGTCTCTGACACTTAGATGTTTCTGTCTCCTGGAACTTATCCCAAAGTTGTAAACTTTGGCTGGTGCACAGCATTTTATGAGATTTGTTATGATTTGTGTGTGTTTTAATGTCTGACAATTTAATAACTACATGCTACTTCTCTTCTACTACATAATACTGAACAATAACTACACTTGAAGGTTTGTATTTTCTGCATGTTATTAAAAGGAAAGGTGTGCCTCAAGGCAGTTTGTAATAATTCTGCAGTCAAAGGCAGAAATCAGGAGGGACAAAAACGATCTGACACCGCTTCGGCTCACGTGAAACAGTAAACGTGTTAACTTTGGTTCATTTGTGAAGTAGATGTAATTTGGGATTAAATATTGCAGCTTATCTAATCGGGGTTTACTTCTTTAAACAACTGGAGCAGTACTGTTGAAAATACTTGAACCATAAAGATGCTGGAAAAGTACTGTTGTTTGGGCGTTGATTTTGTTTGTTTTCTTCCTGCTCAGGCATTCAGTACAAGTTGTTTAAGACATTGTCTCATCGAATTTTGGTCTCACAAAAAATGAAGTTTTTTTAATCTGATTTAAGATATAATATGTTGTTATAGTTATTCATATATATTTGACCTATCGAAGTTAATTATGTTAAAATTTAAAGTTAAATAATCCAGTCAGATATCCTTGAATTAGAAAAATTCCTAAACTTTTGCTTGGTTTGGAGGAGGCTCTTGAGTTTACGTGTTTACATTGAAGGAATGGTCTGACCACAGGATCTTACTACTCAGGAAAGAGTCTGTCTCTTTCTTCCTTTCTTAACCATTTCTTTCCTCTCTTCTTTGGAAAAAAAACAGTTCTATGTTTGCAGGTCCTTTTGGTCTTTTGTAAGGAAAAGGTGTTATGATTTTATTTGTTTGCAGCCTCCCGTCTTACACTCTCTCCTTTCCCTAGGGTGCTTCAAAAATCTGTATTTCCAGTACGCAGCTTCACAGCTTGGGGGCTCTTACAGGCTTTTTTTCTTGCCTTCCCACCCCACT
>VYZM01001273.1:6429-24499 GCA_013398915.1 Dromas ardeola | reverse complement strand
CCCCCGCGCCGATATCCAGCCTTACTTTCAGTGACCTGGCCTTTTCAAGTGGAATGATATTCCTCATGAGATTTTTCCTTCTAGATCTACTGCTGAACTCAATGAATATATGATCTTTCTTGATAACAAAATGGGAGCTGACTACCTTTGAATCTAGCTAAGAATTTTGGAAAATCTAGCTTTTAAGCAACGGTTTGCCTAACAAACTACCTTGGCTTTAAGCTCCGTACATAATTAAGTGCTTTTTTGGTCTTGGGCCAGGACCCTCACCACCAATGTACAAATCATATCATTGACTTGTTAGTGTGCCAATATTTCTCATAAGGCTAATGCCATAAATCTCTTCATACTTCACTATGAAGGTAACAGGTAGCAGACTCCCTTAAGTCTTCTCTCAAAACAGTCAGCAAAAAGTTGCAAAGTTACTAGGGCTCATGTGTGTTCTCCCAGTGACATCTGGGCTTATTCCAGGAAAGATGATACATCTCCAGGATCTCGTAAATGCAAAAGAAATTACATAACACCCAGGCTGCTTGTTATTTCAGGGAATTTCATATATTTTATGTACTTAAAGGCTTGAGCAGTGATTTGATCGTGCAATTTGACCTCCGGCACGCTTAATGGCCAGAGGGGCATTAAATTGCTCTCAGTTACCCATGCATTAATGCGAACAACTTGTGTTCTGTTGCCTTCAGGACCTTCAAGAACAAACTTATTTATTTTTCAGAACTTTACGTCTAAGGTTCATTTTCTGAACTCTACAGTTAGATGAGTTGCACACCTAAATAACATGATCCTCCAAAAAGGCTAGCAATTCAGCAACATCTGCTGAAGAACAAAGAATATCCACCTTAGCAAGTACCAGAGAGTCAAGGCTGCTGCAGATATTTGCACTATATTTTTTAGATTAAAAATAGGATCACGCTATAGAAATAAAAAGTGGCAATTTCTGAAGTTCCACCTAGCAATGAAAGAGCCCTTTGTTTTTTCCCTCTTTCATAGGCTATTGCTCTCTTATGGCTGTCAATACAGCTAGTCTAGATATAAAATCACGCAATTAGTTGACGGACTATTTCTCACCTGATATTCATTCTATCATTGTTCCAATAACTGAAGAACAATAGTATAACATTAGTCTAAAAAAACATTAAAATATTTGTGGCTACTTGTTTAACATGACAGTTGCTGATTTGTTATTGTCGTACTTGAAGCTACCAGTATGTGGAAACACTTTAAACTTTTCTAGAAGTCCAGTGCTGTTCACAGTAGCATGGGTTGATTATTTTCCTTTGATACTAACAGAATGTAAAACAGGATTTTCCATTTTGTTTGGCTGTTAAACTTTTTTGCCAATTAAGTTACTTGTACCTTTTAAGAATAAGTAAATCAGGTTTCCATTTAAAAATACCAATTACTAAAAGGAAATACAGCGAAAGAAGATAATGCACAAAGAATTCAGTGGACATAGCACTATCGGACAGTGATTTGCTTGCTAGCTTATTAGTTTGTGATGTTGCTTCACAACAGACATTACACTAATTGTACTGAGCATACAGATAAGTAACAGGTAATGCTATCTCTGCATGATTGTCTAAGTTAAATCCAGAAAAGTGACCAAAACCTTGCCTGATTTATTTCAGCTTTACTAACAGCATTTTTATCATGTCAAAGTAACAATGCACACACCAAAAAACATAGAGTACAAGTCGTATAGTTGTTAACATCTGTTTTATAATCTTATTTAATTCCATTTTGGAATATAATGCAAGGATGTGTTAAGGAATACTAAAGGTTTTGGTGGTGTTTATAATTGTACAGGATAGTATGGCTAGAGTTTCTATTTTTGGTCGTTGTTTTCCTTTCCATATACGTTCTTTCCTTCTGTTTTCCTTCTTTCTGTGATCCCTTTTCTTTATTTCCCACTGCGTTAAGGAGGTCATTATTATATTTTGCCAAAGGCTTGACTTGTATGCATTCTGGATATGTTTGCGGAGTACTTAATATTAACAGCTCTGGCTAGTTTTGTGAGATTGTCAGCTTTACATATGATCCTGCATAAAAACTTCTATTCAGTATGAATCTCTAAAATGCTACCAAAAAAAAAGAAAATTCAGTAAAAATAAGGCTTCTTATGGGTGTATCTTAAATACATTTTGTTATGAAACCAGTTAATTTTCCCTTCCCCCTTTCTTGTTTAGATTATGGATTTTATAAATGCTGCTGGTTTATTAGCAAAGATACAAGATAAATACATTATCAATCTTCTGCTCTCTAGTTGGATGTTTAGTGCTGAGAATTCAATTTTTTGACAATAGAACTTTGCTCATTACTGATAAAGTAAAAAAAAAAAAAAGTAAATAATGGAGGAAAAAAAACCCACATAAAATTTGTAACTAACTAGATTTTTCCACTCCATAAAATGTTTTGTGTTCAACACATTCAAAATAATTTCAACATGAGAGTATCAGAAAAATTAGACAGACGCGCTTTATATCATTTTCTTGATAATCCAGGCAGTCGCCTATGATGTGGAAGAGTCAAATGACAATTCTGTGTTCTGTATGACCGTAGGTGGTCCACACAAGGGATTGCTTCTTCGACAGCCTACATGAATCTAACCACTGGGTTCATGAACTTAGCTTTTTTCTTGTTGGTCCAGTGAATACTGAAATATTTGTATAGTTTTCCTGCGAGACTTGAGAGAGTAAATCACCATTGAATCTTGAGATAGTTCAGAGTAAGAACCTGGAATATCTGCTATTCTTCCGGGGTTCAGACTGTGTACTGTTGTTAAGAATTTTATCAAAAAAGTTTCTTACCCGAACCTCACAAAATTTTTTGCATTAAAACCTCTTGAAACTAGTGGAGCTTTCCCATGACAACTTTGTATATCAACAGATCCTGTTTCCTGATTAAAACAAAACCACCCCCCCACAAACAGCTTTATGCTTTATTAAAGAAAAAAATACTGTTCTAACCAGCTCAGGAGTTTATGAAGGCACAAAGACATGGCTGTTTTTCTGATCTTTTTTTTATTCTCTGTTTTTTGTCTTTTTTCCTAAATCTTGTAATTAAAATAAGTGATACAAATTTAACAGGTTGTCAGAGCTATCTACAGGGAAATTCTTTATTGCTGTATTATTCTACTATTTTGATAAGTTTTTATACTTTGTTAACCTTTTTTAGCATCCATCTGTCTTTGCTAAGGATGCCTAATTGTGAAATATTTACACTTCCCAAAACCTCAAAATACAAAAGGGAAAATAAAAACCCAAACCCAGCCTGAAATATTAGGCCTGATCTTATGTAAAGGTGAAACAATCCTTTGTTTCTCAGAGAACTGGAAACAAACATGCTAATATTTCAAATGCAAAATCCATAAATGCCTTTGCTTGCAGGATGGAAAACAGTGAATTATTTCTTGGAAAAATCTGCATGGTTTTTAATGCTCTGTGACGATGTATCTATTAATGGTCCTCCAGCTCTGATCCCCAAACCAAATCTAAATACATACAAAAAATAGTTTTTTAAAAAAAGGAATAGTTTTACGTTGTATTAAATTACATTAATTTCACTTCACTGGGCTTTAAGTTCTGCTCCTTTAAATTGCGATGTAAAAAGGCACGTGAGCGTTGGGCCATTGAGACTTTTGTTTCTGCTGATGTCAAAAGAATTTATATGCAGGGGAAACTGAAAAAAATTGCTGAAATATAGTAATATATAAAATACAAATATGCAAAATAGGTACATTAAACTCTATAAATCATAGTTAATTGGACTGGGGCTTGCTTTAATTTAATTAGATGTGATGCTCTGGCACTAATGCCCAGAAAATGTTCTGGTCTTAAGGTCATTGTTTCTATAAAATGCTAATGTTCTAAAGGTTTTCTCCCATTCCAATTGTCGGTGCAACCATTAATTCCTTTGGTTGATAGGGTTAAACACTAGGAATTAAAAAATGATGTGGGATTCCTCTTAATGTATGCTTTAGCGAGTAAATAAGAGTCTTGAGTTGGGTACAAGTAACTCCTATTGTCTCCCTTGAAGAACACAATTCTATGCCATCGAAGTCCTCTTTACCCCAGAAATACATCTAAACAGAAAGAAAGAGTATACTGGTTAATCTATTTTTTTTAATTTATCTTTCACTTTCTCACTGTCTGTAATCAGATTTTAAACTCTCTGAGACTGTCTTTGTAAACAAAGGCCTAGTAATAATTATGCCTCTAAAGAAAATGATATTTGAGAGTTACGACAACAGCTCAAGTAATTTTTCTTTTCTTTTTTTCTTTCTCTATATGAAGTATCACTTCCATTTAGCGTACATTAAAAACGAATATTTTTCTGCTAGTTATAATTGGTGTCACATGTACGCATCCAATAAATGTGGTAGGATGAAGTTCCCCCAGTATGAGCGAGTCGACTCACGTTAGTTAGGTACATGAATGAAGCAGAAAAAGAACCTCACAGGATTCCAAAACTGGTTCCCAATACTGAAGATGATAAAAGTGGAAACATCAAAAACAGACGGATACAGCAGAGGGTAACATTTCAAGATGGAAATGTAACCTCAGGTGAGTTCAATTTTGTGTATTATTGCTTTTAAAATACTTTGGTATTTTGCAAGTAGAATTGGAAGATTATCTTTACAGAAAAATAAAGTAAATCTTACTTGAAACCTGGCAAAAAACCTAAGCAATTGCATGCTAAGGTAGGTTTTTTCAGAACTTTTGTTTTGCAGGGATGAAAGGATGGAGTGGAATTGCTAAAGCAAACCGTATTTAAAAAAAAAAAAAACAAACAAAAAATCCTCAAAGCAAAAAACAACAGAGGCCATTTCATGCTTATTAAGGACTTCTACATATTAATTTCTCAGTTGAAAACATAATCTTGCACGCTGTCCTAGGACCTAACCATTAAGTACCCACAAGGGGCACAAACCTAGTGAACAAATAACCCAAATTTAACAACTCTTTTAATGATTTGAGACAAAATAAGATACAGAACACTTACCAATAAATACTCTTTTTTTGCGGTTCTAGGAGCTATGGTCCAGTTCAAAATGATCCAGTAGATGGAATGTGATCATACTGTTGGCGTGGAATCATTATACTAAGCTATTTTTCTTCACTTCTGGTGTGTAGTTTCATTCTTCCTGTGCTCTTTTCAGGTGATTTTGGTGTGAATGTAAATAAAGGCAAAGCTGTTTATGTCCTTTTGTCTTGGGCACACATGGAGAAGTACAAGATGCAAGAGAATTCCATAACTGCAAAATTTAGCTATTAATTTTTCTGGGAACTGCCAGTAATTTCTGTGGGGAGGGAATAATTTCTTTCTTACAGCTGGCAACCGTTTCTGGAACTGTTGTGGGAGCCCTATTGCCTTGTTTTTCCTAAAGAGGAATGATTGATTTATTTACTGAAAAATTATCTGTTATGTTGGAGTTTCCTTCCTCTCAGGTTTTTTAATTTGGGTCCTTTTCTTAGGTCCAGTAAAATTCTACTATATCTGAGAACCAGACCATCTTTAAGGAGAGCTTCACTGGCCTGAAGAAAGTGCCAAAGGGAGGGCTTTCTCCTCCACATAGGTTTCTAGAGAACTTGATGTTTTCTAGGTAAGCTTTTTTCCATAGAGTGTGAGATATATAGAGATAGATAGATATTAATGTATAGGTATATATGTTTTGCTTCTGAGGGATCTGTTTAGAAGTGTGATGTTTTTGTTGGGTAAAGACTGACATTCCTTTACTTCAGCAATTTGTCATTTTTTTTGCTTCGTGAATAAAATAGTGTATCCTTAGTAAAACTAACACAAAGCAAAGGAAAGCAAATCCTTTTAGTAGCAGATCTTCCAAGCTTGAGTAGTACTGCTTTGTGCCCAACCTCACCTGGCTGACTTCCCTGTGTCAGAACTGGCTCATCTGCAGCAGTCTCCGACAGGAGCACACCTTGGCGGCCATGAGAAGCGAAGAACTTTGACGTCTGATTGTTGGAGAGCAGCCCGTTGTTGCATTATCTCACGTGACATTCTCCATGCCATCAATGTCAACTGAAAGCAAGCTGGAAAGAGAAAGGTTTTTTTAAAAAGCTGGACTCTCTAAGAATGGATTAACTCATCTTTAATTCTGCTGGTAGAATTAGTGGTGAAGCATGGCAGTATGGGAATATGAAAATCCTATTGCAAATATAGAAATTTAGAGCAAAATGTGCCTGCCTGTGGAGTGGAACTGTCTTCTGTGGTAGCTACCAATGTTAATGGCAATTATCTTATGAAATCAGCATACATATTTAGCATAAACAAATACTTTGAGAATTAAAAATATAGCTAAAATACTTAATTGAAATATGAATATGTCTGTTTACCTTCCTCTAGGTTTTGAAACCGAACACAGGGGCACTGTAAAAATGTATGAATATCATTAGTTTGTTATGGATGAAAAATCATTTTCTAGCTAGATGGAACAGCAAATAATATTTTCTTTCATCACAAAAAGGGGATTTATCTTGATATATAAAAGACCAAAAAACAGGTAAAGCGTTTATGGTCGTTATAGCAAATAGTTGTAGAGGTTTGATTTTGTAGGTTTGCATACTTCTATATCCTTTCAAACTAGTTTTGATGTTAAAGTGAATAGTTCACATAAAAGTCTATTCCAGTAGATTTGTTGCAGTAATCTTATACAGTAGGAGTCGGTCTCTAGACTGTCACAGTCTTTGTTTCATTTCATCATGATGCTCTCTCAACAGAATTTTTCTGTCAATGTGATGAGATTGGTGTGACATTTGCAAGCCCCTGAAGTTTACAGGAAATTCGCTTTCATAACATCCTATAAAGGGACTGTGGTATGCGCTTAGTGATTCGTTTTAACTCACTCTAACTACTTTGGCCACCATACATCAAAGGCACTTTAAATTGTACATAAAAAGTACTTTAGCTGTTTGAAATGTTCATTCAGCATATCAATATGACTTACAATCTGTACAGATCTGTGAAGCTGGTCCTGGCTTCAGGACTCTTTTTTTTTTTTTTGAACTTAAAAATGGGGTACAAATGAATGTGCTATTGAGAGGAAGGAGATGTAACACTGTGGAAATGAGTGCAGAGACCATCGACGTAAGGAACAAGCAGTGTAAACTGAATAACAGATTATGTTCCCTGGTTTACTTTTCTAGGACCATATCTGAAGAGAAGCAAGGTAGTTCTACCTTTTTGCTAAAGCGAGCATAGTTGAAGAAATTCCAGAGAGACTCAGAAAAGCCAGGAGACCGAGGCAAAAGATGACCTTTTACACAGAGAAACTTAAGCTCTGGAAAAGCATATTGAAAACAGTTGTAAGTAAATCTCATTATGGCAATGCTGATTTGTCTGATGCGTCCCAGGTTTCACGTTTATTCTCATTCTATAATTTAAAACCTTTCCAGATTACAATTCATTCCATGCTGCCTTTTTTGGATCCTTCTTGGACTTGATTTTCATCCTCTGTGAAGGCTGCCCGTCCCTTGCTCCTCTTATAAAGCAGGGAGCAAAAGCCTTATCTTTAGACACCTTTCCTGTCTCTCCCTGCCTTTCCTCCTTGTCCCCTGTTATTTCCTTGGATCTGGGCACCTGGGAGCAGATGCTTGGTTGCCCTCATGGAAGAAGCACTGGCTATATGTTTCCTGGTAGTACCCGGTGAAAAGCAGCTTCTGCCCAGCTGTAGTCTTGAAGGGAACACAACAAACAGTGGCATGTGGTTACTGTGTGCAGCCAAGAACACTACCTGTACTGCGCACCTGCTATAAGTACAATCTTTGATGTCGATATCAGCATAGCTATAAGTTCAAAAATTCAGGTTTAATTTTAACAGTTTTACAGGGTTCTTCTTTTCATTTAAATCAGCGTGTGAAACTGAAGATTTTTGAAAAACTTTTGTGGGCTGGTTGTGTGCTACTGAAACTTTACTGACTTCTCTAAAAATCAGTCCTCTTCGACTTAAGGGGCAAGCTTTTTTATGTATGTATAGAATGACGAAAAACAAATCTCCATCTGGAAGAAAATGCTGATGTTTTGAAATAGTTACTATGCTTAGTCTGAGGCTTAACAGCAGTATGGTTAGAGGCTCTGACAGAACTGTTAAGTTGACTTGTTATAGAAACCAGGCTCACTCCCGGAATCATCCACTGACCTGCTCGTTGAACCAAAGGCAGATGGATATGATGTTAGTCGGTTGTACAAGACTGACTACAGACACTGATGTACGTTTAGCATGCAGTCCTTATGATTCCTGTAAGCTGTGGGAGACCTATGGCTTTGATTTCTATCTTGAGTTTGTCTAGTCCTGTTGCAAGAGAGAATTCTTACTATTGACTGTAAGGGGAGAAGGATTTCATATTTACATTTTCATTCAGGAACATTACCTTCTAGCAGATGGCTGCACTAGAAAAAAAGTGATTTATAGATATTCTTTGGCTGTGGATTATTCTAGTGCAATACTGGCTCCCGACCTTATAAAAGGTCAAAGCTATTACAGATGGATCCATTTCATATCCTACTGAAATCAATGGAAAGACTTCAATGACTTCACAGTGAGCTTAGCTAGCATAACAAAGCCTTCCTGAGAAGAAGTACTACTATGTGGCCTAGTTGAAACCCACCAATTAGGCTATATTTTGCCGCAATGTCTGGGTAATGACACAGTTATAAAAGCTCTTTGGTTAAGAGTGTGCTCCTGTAAGTCAGACTGTGTTGTTAGCACCATTTTTACTAAGCCTAAAATACATAACAACTGTGGTAATTATTTTATCTTGTTTAACAAATGAATGGAGTTTATTTTGATTTAACTTCTCATTCCACAGTAGTACTGATTTGCATTAGACTAGGATCTTTGTTCCACAAGTACCTAATTGTGTAAGTAAAGCAAGTGTATTTAAGCACTTCCTTGAGCCTAAATACAGGTTCTAAGACAGTCACTCTTATGAATACACTGTGTCCTAACTTTTTCATTATTCTGCAAGCATCCTGAAGTGATGATCATCTGTAAACGATCTACTATGATTTTCCGTTTCAAAGTAATGTTTCTCTTTAATCGAGAGACATGGAAATTTGTCATTCCATTGTTTTTTCCTCTTTGCTAAGACTGTGTGAGAGATCTTTGGTTTACTTCTTTCTGAGGGAGTCCCTGCCTGACAATAAATAAATAAATCTCTGTTTTAATGCTATTTCTCCCCTTGGGTGTCTTTCAAATGCTTTTAACTGGACGGGATTTTGCTGGAGTAATCCATCAATGTTAGTAAGACCTTGTTCAAGCTGTGGACGCCAGTAGTAGCAACATGACTGGCTCTGAAGGGGGGTTAAAAGAATGTTAACCTACCATAAAGCCATGCCTGTTTCTCATAGGGATGCTCATCTAGGTTTGACAAGTTTAATTAAGGAAGCTGAGCAGAATTTGGAAATGTTCCCTGAGTTTCCGAACAGTTGGGAAACAGTTTGGAAACAGTTCGGATGTAGATAAAAACATGTGCTTTAGTTGCAGAGGATGAAAATGGAAACAAGGAAGAGAAAAAGAAGCAAACAAACAAATAACCCAACAAAACAACAACAACAAAAACAACAACAACAAAAAACCCTTTTCTACTGTTATCTCCAAAAGAGTCAATTATTAATGTTACTACAAAATTATAAAAGTTTTTTTCTTTATCTTCAACCAATGTGAAGATGGAAGGGAAAGCGAAGTACCTGGCAGTGAAAAACACGTGGTTTTCTCCAGCTACTAGAACTCTGATTTTTCAGGTTTAGAATCAGACAGCAAACCCTTATAGAACTAGACAATGGATTACTATGTATTTTAAACAGTAATAATAAAAAAAATCTGATACTGAAGTGTCGGTTCAGAAACAGTTCATAGTTTTCTGAATAATTCTGAAGGAATCAATTATTGTATCCCTGGAGTCTAGCTATAAAATGGCTAAAGTGGAAATCTGAAAATGATAAATATTATTTTGCATGTTCTTTTTGTTTTATACATAGCATGTCTTTTATTTTCCTCATTTTATTCCTGTACTATAATGGCCATTGTGTCCTGGATATTCATGTGCAGCTTGATATATGTGGATATTACTACTATTATTTATTATAGAAGAATGCTTCTCAGCTATGTTGTAGCGATAACAGGACTGAACAGCTGGACATACTGATAGGTCTTCCAAGAAAAGAAAGTATTTTATTGTAAGTAACTTTAAAGTACATAAATACTTGGAGTTCAGTATCTACTGTTTCTGGAGTGACTTAGGTGCATATCCGTTACACCCTGCAACTCGGTGCCAAGATAGAGATACCCGAGCTAACTCCAAGGTAGTTGATATGTCAAGATGCTTTACTGCAGCAATATGTGAGGAGATTAACCTACCAAGAAGTAGGACCAAGTTACCCCTGTGTCTCAATATATGGACCGTTCCTAATCTTTACTCTGAAAGAAAATGAATGCAACCACCTAGCCTAATAGCGTGGTTACTTGCCTGACCCAGCAGAAATGTCCTACTCAATCTGTGTCATCCCATTACTCTATATATTTTGTAACAAGACGTTGCTTCATAAAGCAGATGGAAAGAGAGGAGCAAAGGTTTGAATCTCCTTCATCAGGGAAATGAATTAATTCTAGGTGAGATGCTGTTCTAACCATTGCCTAAAGGGGAAGGTTGTTTCAGGTGTGAGTGCTTGCTGGTGCAGGTGCTGCGGTTGGAGTAGGCAGAAGAATGTGCAGCCCGTGGACTTTCGTGCCTTGCAGGGCACGGAATGGATGCTGAGCTGCTCATGCTGAAGTGTTTCTGCGCCTCTCCTGACACAGAATTGAGGCCGCTTAGAACTCTAAATTAAAAATATTGGTGTCTAGAGATTTCTAAATCTCCTTTTCAGTAACAGAGAGAACTCTCTGGACATGTTTTTCGGCATCTGGACCCCGGGGCGTGCTTTGAAGGTAGCTAATCCAGACCAGTGGTGTTTGTCAAAGACAGCTTGCTTAAACCAACAAGTGGTCACTGGAAATGTTGCTGCTCATTGACTGTTGAATGTTTGGGAAATGGAGGAGGAAAACGACTGGGAAACTAAACCATCCTTCAAGTTCATGAATTATCCTTTTTGCAGCTGATATTGTGATCTAAGGCTGAAAATTACGGCCACTATGGTAAATCAATCCCACGGGAATTAATGTGGGGAATTTTTGGCATTAATTACCTTGCTTCTTGTTAGGATCAAAATAGATCACAACTAATCCTAGTAATAATTAGTGACAATTTGGATGAACAAAAACCTTGACATATGGGGATATATTGCTGCAATCCAATATTTATGAAGTGTTGGGTTTACATAAATAATGAAATGTGGTTATTCCCATGAGAGCTATTTTATTTTTTCCCACTTTAATGAATTAATTAATAGACTTGAAAATGCAATTTGTTAAAATGCCAACAAATGAGAAATCTCTTTCCTGATGAATCCCACCTGTTAGAAGACAGCGAAGAGGGGACTTCATTTAACTGCTTTTTCTGGAAAAAAAAAAAAACAAACCAAACAAAAAAACCCCGTTAACAGCTTAAAAAATTCTAATATCCATAAAGCTCATCACACCACATTTCTCTGTCCATTTCTTTTTTTAAAGGAAGTTGTGGGAAGGGAGGCTGGGAATGACCCTTTGAAAATACCTGTGTTTATATTTAAAGACTGGGAGATGAATAATGATACTGCTTAAAAAAAAAAAATACCATTCTCATTTCAGCTCCCATGTTCTTCTGTAATTGCTTGGGAGACTTAATTGGACTTTTGGGAACAAAGAGTGTTTATATTGTGCATTGCAGGCTGATGTGAGCTGGCATCTAAACCAAAATAATTCTGATTGACTGTATTAGTGTAGCGCTGAGCTAAAGGGTAATAAGCCCTGCTGAGAGGTTATTGAATATTTTGCAGCAGTAGCCAGCGTTAGATCATGCATATACAAACTGCCATCCCTTCTCTCCCTCCTCTTGGGTTCATCTTTTGGATCTGGTGGAATACTGTGGATTTGCTGCTGCGTGTTCTGGGGAGGAATGCATCAATGAGTAATTCTTATTGCCAGGAGGTACTAGTTTTGGGGTCATCCTAGGAAATATTTATCCAAGTTTGTATATTAGTCCTGCTATTAGCTAAATTATTTGCTGTGCCCCTAACATGCAAGGGCTTGTAGATACCTACAGTCGTGCAAAATATTGACATAAACTGCATTTTTAAAGTTATTTACCTGCAGAGATTCAAAGGATTCCACATAACTGCATGAAAAGATATCCAAGACATACATCATTTGTTTCTCCTATCCCCTGAGGAAAGGAAAGGCAAAAGTTTTGCTTCTGTTTTGGTTTTAAGCTATGCGTGACTGCAGATTTGTTCCTGTGCCCCCTCACCGTTTTTTTTCTGTGTGCTTTTTGTTGGTTTGTTTTCATGCTGAATGAAAGCCCACAGACCAAGTTACCCTATAATTTTGGATAATTGGGTTATTCATTTTAAAACCCTTAGCTGGTAGGAGGAAATAATCACTGTGCCTGTATGAATTAGAAAGGTGTCATTCCATTGAAACCAAGGTGAGACAATTTGTTTCTGGAATACCAGCACGAACTGCGCTGCTGGAGAATGAATGCCTTTTGAGATAAAACTAGACTAAACAGCTTTAAGCTTCCCTTCACTTGTTGGTGCCTGCAGTTCTGAACACTTTAATTGAAGTTTTTCTTTTGTTCCACATAAAAAAAAGCTTTGTCCATCTGTTCAAAATGAAATGTTATTTTGTTTAAAAGAACGCATTTTGACAGTTGAACTGTAGTGCATTATTTTAAAAGCATTTGTTAATATCCTGAGTTGGTGTAAAATCAACACTAAAGTTTGTGACAACTATGCACCGTAAAAGAGTCTAATTCGTTTACCTCTTCCACCACACTTACGAGAGCGCTAGCATTTCATAATATCCTAAGGTAAGCAACATCATTTTGGTTATCGTACAAGTGATCGTATAGGTTCTTTTTGATCTGTGAGATGTGGAGTTGTAGACAATAATTAAAAGGTCTGGCCTTGAACATGATGTTTCTGCTTTACTTCCTCTGTCTTCAAAATAGGAATATATGCAAGTTTTTTAAAAAATTACTTATATCATTATTACAGAATGGAATCCATAAGTTTAAATATCAGCTATTGTTAAAATATATCTACTCGAATGCCTTCAAATTCGAGCGTCCCTAAATTTCACTGCATGTGGAAGACTGCAGTACACAGATGACAACAGTAATATTTAAACCTGAGCATCTTAAAGATTGGCTTTATCAATAAAACATTCTATCACCAAGCAACTGAATACATTTTAACATCCTTTATCAGATGTCCAAGGAAAGTGATGAATTCTGAAGAAAGTAAGATGATGTTGTCACTGTTTTTAATAAAAGACAAATACCTCAGGGGATATGTTTCTATTTCCTTTCTGATAATGACTAAGTTCTTACACAACCGTACAGAATACGAATTGCTACTGAAGGGTATACAAAGTTATAGCTGCAGTCATTGAGGACGTTTCTTTAAATGTGAGCTCTCTAATATTACACATAACTGATCATAATCTATAAAATCTTAGGCTAAGTAGGTTTTTCTTTGGAGTTGGTCAATACCATTGTCGCGGTTGAATATAAGCTGACTGACTATAAACTGCTTAGGAAATGTGGAAGAAACAAATCTTTAGTGTGTATAAGAAGAGAAAAACCAGGAATGAGGAAAAAAAGACACAAGTTTCATTAATTCAAGGAATAATCACTAGTTATTAAGTGAGTTTAAAGAGGTTTATATTATTGCATAATATTTACTTTGTTAAAGAGAGTGCCTAGAAAATATATATCATTATTATAATTTAATAATATGAGCACATTGAATGGTGTTACCTGTGGGCTGACGATAATGAGAGAGCACTTCATTAACTCCTTCATCAAGGAATGATAAATGGAGGCATTTTAAATAAATGTTAGGTAAATCTCAGGTAAAATATGTCTATCTGGGAAAATAAAAATGGAGTATAAAAATACAGGAAGGATGAGGTCCTCAAAGCTGCATCCTCTCCTCATAAAAAAAAAATACCCTTAATTCTAAAAATTCCAAAAAGTTTAAATAAAAAAGTTAAGAATTATAGCTATTCTAAATAAGATTAATAGGGAAAGCAAGATCTTTTTAGTACCTCATGGCATTTATCACCAGTGTTGTTCAAAGACATAACATATGTGCGTTTAATTTTGCCTTGATTTGCAAAAACTGCTCTCCATGAGCTTTGTCTTGACGTATCCTGCTTGGCCTATTTGCTTTGACCTTGATGGACCAGTATTAACTATCAGATTCATTTTAGCTAATGCCTACTTTTGCAGTCAGTGAGAATTGACTCTAGCAGCAGCCAGACCTTCGGTTCCAAAGTCTGTCTTGAGAGAAGAAACCCGGATGGACATATCCCTGTGTGTTATCACGACTGACTGACCTGTGGCATAAATTTTGGCATAAAACCAAAACTCATCTCCCATTTGAAAATATAGGTGTCCAGGAGCTTCTGAAGGTAAGTTGATCTCCTTATTGTAGGCTATATAGCAATTGTACAGGAACATCTCGGCAAGAAGAGGAACTGAAGAAACAAGGATATTAAAAGGAGCTCAAAAATAAGTATTGTGTTATATATATGTGTGTGTATATATATGGAATTAAAGGTATTGTCTAGCTGACTGGTTTAAAATACCTGCAGATCAAAGGATGCTCTCTCCTGTTTACAGCCTCTCTCCTTCCCCCAAAATATCGTGTACTGGTAGAAGCGGTTGGGAAGCTGATCCAACTGTATTTGGTGTGTGGCACCCCAGCCAGGGCGGAGCAGGAGTGTTTCATGGCAGCTGGGAAATGTGTGTCTAGTATCAGGGAACTTTGTTTAATGCAACTCTTCTTCCTTGCTGTAGCCCTCTTCTGTCGTGAGAACCAAGGGACACACTGATCCTACGCTAAGTGTCTCCTAATCTCACACCTCTAAAATGCGTATTTTCCCATCATGTGGCCTGATGCAGTGGTGTGCCTCTTAACAGTCACTTGGTCCAAGTTATCACATCTTCTGGAAATGTGGGCACATCTCTTGCCTATGGAAACCCGTACCATTTTAAAATTTAGCAGAACAAATAAAACCCCAAGGACTAGTTTTATTTTTATGTAAATAAGGGACAAGACAAGAATGTAGTCTGTTTCATTTGTATTTAAAGATATTCTTCTCTACGGGATGTGCAAGTAGAAAGCCTGTGGAGCTGATGAGAGGATTCGCTTTTATTCCAGCTGCTGTTACTGAATGAGAGAAAAACTGTTCGAACTCAACATATTTCTCCAGCACTGAAAGCAGCTCTATCATTCAACCTGACTCCCCATAAGCCTACTCCAGTTCCATTTCTACATTTTAAAATGTCTGTATTCATAGAACTGGCTGATTAATCTCTTCCTGAAATTATATATACTTATTTATCACTTCATCCTAATCTAGAATAAAAAAATCATAAAAACTAAATATATTTTAGAAAGGGATGTCTAGAAATCATTTATTTTGGAAAAACAAATTGTCCCTCTTTCTGGCTGCTCAGCTGGAAAACTTCTGCTGAAAATCAGCCACTTACGGGTCAAAAGAAATTTATATTGCCTCGAGTAAAACTTTAAAATATATTTCTACTATAATTTGTTCTTTGAATGAATTGGTTTAAGTAGCAAGAAATACTGAAATAATCTCTTACATAAGTTTTTAAATTAGTATATCCTT
Organism: Dromas ardeola; assembly: GCA_013398915.1. NCBI lineage: Eukaryota > Metazoa > Chordata > Aves > Charadriiformes > Dromadidae > Dromas > Dromas ardeola. The sequence goes on along the minus strand of VYZM01001273.1, from coordinate 8,700 downwards.
TCAAGGTATATATATTTATCTTGCTCTCATGCTGTAGGGAGTAGGTGAGTCTGAATTCTTGTACTATGTAGCGACTCCAAATGAATTAATAAGTGAAGAATCAGGGACACAATGTGAAAGACTGAATATTAATCTGAGAAAGGAAAAAATGCTAGAGACCTTGGTATAGTGACAGAAGAGTCAAAGATGGACAATGAGATTTGGTGGCCCAGAAAGAGACTGAGGAAGACTCAGCCTGTCTCATCTCTGAAAACAGGCGATGGAGGACGATGAACAGTGCCAAGCTTACATAATAACTGCATGTTATTGATTCATAACACTAAATGCCTTTAAAAATTGAATTACCTATTATTTACTTGTTGAAATGTCTAGACTTCATAAGTAAGAGATTAGAATGGCACCAGTTTGAGAAATACGGCTATGATACTTAAAATTTCAAAATTAATATCAGTATCTATTTCAATATCTGTGCAAATGCTGTAAAAAAGGAGGTAATAGTAATGAAACTGGGATATTGAATTATAGGCATATTTTCATTTGTAACATTCTTCTTCTGCTTTTCCGATATTAAGGAATTATGGTGACTTCATTTCTGCCAGAAACAGTAGTCTGTGTAAGGAGGTACCTACAAGTTCCAGAAACCAATCCAGGGAAAGTTCATGAGCTGCACAGTTTCCTGATTCCCATTGTCAGATGCTTCCTTTGTGGATAAAAGTAAGTATATATGACCACACTTCAAACGTACCAAGGTTAAATTTGGATCTCTTAATGACATTGCAGCATTACCTCGGCCTGCTGTTATGCTTGGGACTTGTATGGGTCTCTACAACCGTCTGCCTACTGGAGCCCACCTACTGCTTAGGAAGCGTATGTGATTTCAATAGTAAAATTCATATGGTTAATATTTGGGGAATCCAAGTAGATCTGTAATGTAGTCTTAGTTTGATGTTTTCCACCACAAAAAAAAAAAAATAAATTCATACTTTCCTTTTACTTGATGGCTTCCATACTGAGAATAATTCCACGAGCAAGCAATCTGGAGAAATCTAAGTTCCTGTGGATTTTTGCTTCATGACTGAGCCTTATGGTGGTGTTTAGTATGCTGTGAGCTGCAACTGAAATTTTCCCTCCCCTATTTATAGGTCCTCTTGGTAGCTCAAGTCCTTTGATGGAGACACCAGAGAAAATACCGTCACATGGTTTCACAAATCTGTAGGAAATGAGATCTTTTGAAAACTAAGATTTCTCTCAAATTAGACTTAGGTGTAACAGTGACTTCCGAACTTCTAGGGAAGGAGGGGATGGACTGATTTACATCTGAGGAGCGTGATCAATGTTTTATATCCCTGCCTACTGTTTAATTTCATGCATGTGCAAAAATCTTGCTGATTTCAAAACCTGGAAAATGGCCTAGAGAGTTACCTTCCTTATCTCCAAATTTAAATTTACTGCAGGAGATGAAAAATGGCATTTCAATGCAAACACTCAGCAAAACATAGGAAAGTAACTTTAATTTAATAAGCCAATTATTTTCCTATTAATTAAACGTGTATTGATTGTTGCAAGAACAATTATTGAGTTTAGCAAGTATGAAAGAGATTAATCTAGTTGCAATCTAATTAGTTCAGAATTGTATGGGCAATACAAATACATAATTAGAAGGAACTGCATTTGTAGGGAAGTTAAGGATTTATTAATGAAAAATGCTGTAATTGTATGAGTACATATTGTAAGATTTACATAAGAACTCAGGGAAGTAACAGTTTCAGAAAACTGCTAGTTTACAGTCTCTCCAGTTGCCTAAAGATTACATTTACATGTGTGAAGACAATAACGATGAGACAGGTCATGTTTATAGCCTAAATCTGTATTAAAACTATTTTAATTTAGTAAATAAAAAAAAGCTGTTTCCTTACCACCGAAGGACTGAAAACCTCCTATAAAGAACAACAGAAATGCTGCACTGTCAGTAGATGGTCAAAGGAGAAAATAATTAAAAAACTGCATGTCATTAAAGCATTGCGTTCCCTCTTGCAGTGTAGAGGCCGTGAAGCAAAGAAAAGCGCAGGGCAGCTGGGCTCTGTTCTACCAGAGGATCTGTGCATGTGAAAAGTTTGAATAAAACAACCCACTGAGATGTGTGGAACAGAGGGATGAGTGGTGCAGGCTGAACGAGGCTGAATGTCCCCTTTTCCCTGTTCACACACACACACACACACACAGAGAGCACTCATGGAAAAGCTTACACTGTAATTCCTAAACGTTATTAAA
>VYZM01001267.1:0-14454 GCA_013398915.1 Dromas ardeola | reverse complement strand
TCAGTTGTTCAGACATCAAGTATTTACTTTTGTTGTGATATAAAATATTATTATTTATTGATTCTTCTTTTCCCTCTAAACTTTTCTCCCTGTTTTCCTGTATTTGGAAGTTACTATTTACACCTCAAGTATATGTATCATTCTGAGAATATCATTTTCCCTTGAAATCGCTTTGGAGAACAATAGCATACACACATAGTCAGAGGTCTAGGTTTGCCCATGCAAGGACTCAATTTATTAATGATACCAGATAGGTGAGATAGAGCTTTAGTAAAAAGATTACAGTTGGCAGAGGATTTGTGTGACTAGGTAGAGGGACAGCAGCAGACGCTAAGCTTTCTTCAGGAGTATGGCAGGAGTATAACCCAGGTGGCAATGGTGTACGTGGTGGATTTTATAAAGCTTTTGCCTAGGGAACTAATGAAGGGGAATGTGGGAAAACTGGAAGACAGGTGTAGGCCTACTTAAAATGACCTCTGGTATGTAATGGTAGTAATTTTATAGAATCCAAATCTGGCTTGGTTAGGGGTATGGGTCTCATAATTGAACCGTGCATCTTAACTGGATTTGTATATAAACCAGCTCCATATGAGGTATTCGTCACAATCTTATTTATAACAACAGATACTTTTTTGCTTATGCATGATTTGTATTTATTCCACATGAAGTTTTATCAATTTACTGGTGTCATTTCTGTTACATTTAGACATACATTTTCTATTTCATCAACGTGAAACTCTTTTAACACCATGAAAGATGTTTCATTTACATGTTATTAAAAGTATAATGTTTGTTGAATGATTAAATACTTGCTTTGTGACATCCTTTATCTTTTGCTATAGATATAATATCAACATATATCTATACCTATATATAATATTTGTGACATTAGAGAGAACAGTTTAATGTGTATGGAAATTTTTTTTAATGAACTAAAAATGCTTAAAGTAAAAAGAGGGAAAAAAGTATGAATTACTTGGACCAAGATGGTTTGGGATACCAATAAGGACTGTGTGGGAGAAGACTGTAATAACTATTCTGATTATCACAATCTAATCTTTCAAAAGATGAAAATTGAAGTACTCAGTACACTGATTACACTGTTTCTTCCATTAGAAATCTAATTAATTATTTGTTTTACAACAATACATAGGCAATGCACAAACCTAGTGTTACAGCTGTATTCTGCCCTGAAGAGTTTGCAGTCTGAAGAGGATAACTACTGGGAATGGAAAGCATTGATATTCTTGTATTACAGGGAGGAACTGAAATACTGTTTCCTTGATACAGCTAAGGTCAGCAATGTCAGTGCAGAAATCAGAAACTGGAATCTGTTTTCCCAAATTCTCTTTCAGATGTTCTAAGCGCAGAAAATACCTTTATTCTTTATTCACAGTCCAGACTAACAATTTCAAGTTTAGAATTCTTCTCTTCAACCACTAAATCCTAATTCTTTTCTTAAAGCCCTATGGATAAATGGTGCTGCTGAACGGTCCCATTTTCTGCTGAAGTTAATAGGGATAACAGTGTCCATTCCAACAGAAAACTCACGAAGTGTAAAATTCTCAATCTAATTTCAAAAGACCTTCGGAAGGTACATGTAGTCTAGAAAAAACACCACACCTTTGGATGATTATTCAAGTTCTGTCTGCTGCCTGATGAAGTCCTATTTATTCCTGGTCCTTAATGCAATGCCCAGAATGTGCTTTACTAGAAAGAGAATTCATTTAGGAAAGGAGATAAAAGAAAGACAGATAATTAAAGATTTTTGCAACATTTATACAAAGGCTACTTTTGCTGAGATCAGCATATTTTCTCTACGTTTAGATGAATCTAAGAAAATTAAACTATTCGAATGTAACTGATACCTAGCTGAACTCCTCTCTTGATCCTAATTCCAATATTGGGCTCACATTCCCTAGTTTATCTTAAAACATTCAACACTGTCATAAGCTGAAATTTATAAATTCTTTAAAGGTCATTTTAAATGAACAGAAAAGAGATAGTAAAAAATGGAACAAAACCATGACTTTTAACTTGTTTAAAATACTTAGCTTTAGCAGATAGATAGAAGAACATGTCAAGCCATGGTCAGAACCCAGTTTCCAAGAGGAATACTTTTGTGAAAAGCTCTGATACACTGTTTTTTGCAGTTGGCTTTGTCGGACTACTTCAAACTACCTCAGGTTAACTGAGGAATATTTTATTCTCTACGCATATCGTAGTATTGTAAACTTCGCCTAATTCTTCAAATCTATGTTTAATTTATCTTCTAAGTAGACAGATTAACAGCAAATAAGTAGGTGTTAATATGTGCATAAATGTTATCAGCACTGGGAACAGGGAAAGAAAAGGAGCAGGGGCAACACAGTACATTATCTCCTAAAGAGAGTAGAGCTTGCTGATAATTTTTTTTTTTTTTGGTCAAGAATGTTTTTCAATCTGCACAATAGCCCACAAAAATACCATTCTGACAAACGACATTTTTTGTGTCACATCAGCATCTGAGCATAAAGTAGCCTTCCATTAAAAGTTCTAGTGCACTTTTGAATAAGAACGAACTCATACAACCTGCATCCTTCAAAACACACAAAATTATATATAAGAAACAAAAAAAGAGTGATTTAATCAGAGAAATGGCAAATGAAGAGCCTTTTTCTGGCCATTTTCGTAAGTATGTAGCCTTACAACTACCTGTTTCAGCTTTCAGAGTGGGTGTTTTTTATTTACAACATGATGAGGACTTTCTAACTGCTGTATGTTTCTGCCAGAAGCAGTGCAGGTGACATAAGTAGCAGTTTACATGGGAAGAACGGCTTTAGAAACTGTCACCATTCTCTTGTCTCTTTGCTTATTGTTTTTGCAGCCTTTGTACAAGCTCTTGGCTTGAAGCCTACATTTTAACATGCATTGAAAAGCTTGGGGATCTTTTTATTTTTTCTGCTGCAGCAGAAAAAGAAGTGAAAGTGCTGATTTTGGTCAAAACAGAAATCACTGTTTGAATAGGCCCATTTGAAGTAGAAGAAAAAATATCTGATGAAGAAACAAAGTTGAAAAGGTGGAAAGAAATTAAGCTGGATATCTTGAACCTTAACATTGGTCTTTATCTTCTCATTTAATAGGAATATGCTAAGAACTTGCTTTTCCTGTTTGCATTGGAGAAACAGGTAGAGATCAAAAAGACAAAGGCTCACAAAGTAAAGGTACGTGGAGAGAAGGCAATCATTCAGTACATAGGACTGCTTGGAACTGGGAAATCTAAAGAATACATAAAGATCTTCTGGTTTGAGAGCAATTTTACATAGTAATCTTAATTTCTCTATATCTCAGTTTTCTGAAAAATGAAAAATTTTATTCTAATATATTCATATAGTATGCTACCCTGTGAGGCCCTGATTGTGTGTTTGCATTATAGTAACTTGTGTAAAATATCTTAAAAAAAATAACAGCTAGGTATGTAGTGATGTTGAATTGCTGAAGATAAAAAATACTTTGGAAAGCACTAAAAGGTATTAAATCCCAGAAGTGGGGTTCCAAATCTTCATTCTATGAGCTATAAATGGTACAGAAGACATAAGGAAAGACAATTGTCTCCTTGGAAATTATTTAATAAATTAATCATTTGTTATAAACTTGCACACTGAACTGATTGCAGATAACTTTTAAGATATTTTTTCTTCCTGATCTTTTTTTCAAGATTTAAGGACTGATTTCTAGAAACATAAAGTAAAAAAAAAAAAAAAAAAACCCAAAAAACCCCCAAACTAAAAACCTTACTGAGAAGATACCAGAGCACTGGTCAAAATTTTGAAAAATTACTTACCTCTACCAATAACATTTAAGTCTACAAGCTGAATATTTTTTAACAAAAAGTCAATCAAGGTTGTGTGTCCTTTGATGTTTTTTAGGGTATATGGCAATGGTTCCCCAATGTTTTGAGTGGTAAGATATTAACTGAATATTGCTGGCCTCAGTTCAGATAATTACGGTGGCATCTTCTACAATTTAGGTGGGAAAGCATTCTCCATTTCAAGTCACAGCAGCCAGGCAGTACTATTCTCAGTTTCCAAAGATCCTACAAGTACAGGAAATGTCTGCCTGCTTTAGAATGAAATTTTCATTGTTTCATTATACAGACTTTTATTTGCTTGCAGACTTATACAAGGATATACAGACTTATATGCAAAATATGTTCTTTTTGACAGTAAGTGGATAGGAAATTGCAATGCCACCAGTGATGCTGAATAGCCCATACAATTTCATTCCTACCCTACCTTTCAAACTCCTTGTCAGGTATGCCTAGGAGTGTGTTCTATTCCATGCAATGTTTTATAGCTGTCATGAACTTATTCTGTCTTTTTCACATTATTGAGGGAATTAATTGGAACATCTATGGTTCTCTGATGAGGCACAGCCGCTTCTGAGTGATGTGTGGAGAGGAAAGCACAATAAATTCTCATTATAGAAAAATGCCCTATAATACACCCAAGCAAAAATAAACTGGAACATAGTTCTACAACAGAAATTGACAGTCTCTACTGGTTTCAATGAACTTTGAATCAGACACAAAGATAAAATCTACAGCATAATTGCAAGTGGAGTTAGGACTTCATCAAATGTGCCTCTGCTATTTCTGTGAGTTGTGAGCATGCCCTGATATCATAATATACTTATGGTAAGCAGTGTAAAAGAAGGAAATTTAAGATGGGAAGTAATCTAATATAGGAAGAAAATCAGAAATAATAACAAAATGCCACAAGGGTTTCCGGCTGCTATCTTTGAGTCTTGAAAGAGAAGGGACCAGGGATACATATTATTTTGTGACATGACTGGACTGATAATATATGAAATACCTAAGCTCTAATTTGCCACTTACATGCTGAAAGATGGCAACATTTGCTAATACAAACAGTGAAGGCATGGGTATGAAACTGCTTCAAATGGCTTAATAATAGATACAGCCTAGTTAGTTTCTTTGCTGTAAAAAATTAAATGGCTATTAGGAATCAATCTGTTAGGTAACTCTCTGCAGATTGAAATTTATATGAGTTCCATGACCGAGAAAAGAACAAGGGTCAGAGAGGCCCAAGGTAAATTACAAACTAGGGAAGACTGCTGAAAGTGCTGTTCATGAAAATGTTCTTTGTGCCAGAAGAACATCAAAGGTGAGAATAATGGGCCTTCTGAGGTGAGTCAAAGATGACGCTCTGGAAGGGAGGAGGCCATAACATGGTGTGCATAACTAGAGTGAGCTCAAGGTGGCAGATAAAGCCTATGTCTCATGGGTGAAATGGCAAGATTTTGTGACAATTTTTAAAAAATAGTATTCCAAAATTTGGAAAAAGAACCAGAGGTCCTTGCAGAACAAAATGGACTTTTAGGTTACTTCAGCTACCGCTTAAGACACAATAAAAAGTAAATCTCAGCAGGCACAGAAATGAGGGTATGTTGCCAAGCTGAGCTGCAGCAGGCTCATCCAGATGGTAAAATTAAAGCTGATTCACAGGCTCCTTTTATTCATCTTACCTCTCTAGTTTTCACTTAACTAGCTCAGTGGGTATTGCCCACTTCTTCTTCACTAACATTGTTCCAAGTGCTATCATCACTCTGTAACATGTTACAGCGTGGCAGGTGGTAACCTCTGGGAACTTCAAGTGCTGGGCATGAGATGGCAGGGACAGTTAATTGCAACTGGGCCTGGGAGAAGAGGTTATAGAAGTTTATGCCCAGGCAGTAGTTTGTCAGATATTTTTGATCATTCTTTACCATTTCTATGATGATATCTTACATGCTTAGCCCTGCCTTGCCTTTGCCCCTTCATGAAGAATGTCTTTTTCAGCTGCAAGTCCTGATCTCTGTCCTCAGATCCGACTTTATACTCCCAGTGCTGTCCCCAGAGCAGTGATGACACTTTTGCGCTGACCCGAAGCCAAATCCATCACTGTGTGACTGAGTTTGTGCTCCTTCTACAACTGATCGATGCATGCACCATGTTGATTTGGTGATGAAAATATTTTCCACAAGACTTTTCTTCTTGATTCTCACTTTTTTGTTCCCTTAGTTTTCTTCTGGAATATTAGTGTTAAGTTACAAATTGACCTTAGCAGCCATCACTGTGAAAACTACTGTTGTTTTTTTCTAGACATAAACAGGGTATAAATAATGAAATAATTGCCATCACTAAAATTAATATGTATGAAGGAATGGGAAAGTGGAAATCTCTTATGCTTAGAATTCAGAATATTTTCTGTCCAAAAATTTTTTCTCTTTTTTTTCTAGAATTGAGTATTGTAACACCTAAACTTTGGTGTAAAAGGAAAAGGTCACAAAGGCAACTTTGAAAACATGATTGCAAGTGAGTATAAAAATGCTGTCCTTAGTTTGCTGATGGTGTGAAATAAAAGATAACCCAAATTAATTTTATTAAGTTGTTGGTTTGAAAACATAATGATGACAAACTAAATGCCAGTGGCACTTCTGATAGCACTAATGACTGTTCTAGCAGAAACATCCATCAATGACAATTATTCCAGCTGCCTCCCATTCTTTCCAAGCATCAGAATCCCCACCTATCTCTTATTTAGACATCATTAACTCCAGCTTTCCTCTGACAGTTCTGTGACAAAAAACATAGCCTAGTGATGACTATTAGCCTTGCATCACCATAGGTTTATTTCAAGCTAAAACATAATCTGACATCATATAAATGTGTATGAAGTTGATTGAAATTAATTGTCTCTCCTTTAATACAATGTAGTGTGGATCAGGTCCAAGAAAAGTATACTTAGAGATTGGAATATGTATTCTCCACAGTACTAGTATGAAAGCATCCCTATGTCTGGTCTTTTTTCTGCCCAGCTCTGACTTGAATTAAAAAAGTATTTTTAAAATATATTTACTTTTCTGCCTTCCTGTCCATAACTCAAATAAATATTGAACGTCCATTTGGGTGTCAAAGATCAAAGACTCACATTATACATAAGTAGCATCCAAATACTTTGAGAAAGGCCAGGGAACTTTCCTTAGTTAAGAAAAAAACATAGCACTATCACGTGTACATTTGCAAATTTCACATATAATATTCTTAACATCCTTTCTGTTGCTGTGAGAGATCACTATAAAAGGATTATTCATTTTATTCTCTCTGTCAATTTTGCTATTGTTCCAGTAAATTCAAATAGTAGAAATCTGTTACATTCTCTACAAAAGCATGAATGTTTTCTTTGCTGTCAAGGAAACCTTGGAGCTGGATACATTAACAAGTCTAACCTCAATATAAAAAGTCTGCCTTTTTATGCTTTTTATTAATCCTAAAGCCTTTAGAAATAACACTGTGCAAATACATGGTGCTCACCTCAGAAAGAGCAGAAGAGAATATATAGCAGAACAATAGCATCATTTATATGATGTGACATTTTCACCAATTAATTATTCATACAGTTTTTAAAAAACAGAATTAATAACTTCATAATTATTCCTACTTTGGCATACTTTTATTATATTATTCTGTAAAAAGTTACCATTTGTTTAATAATGTCATGGTTTGCTATGTTATTTAGGTGTTAGCCACCTTAATAAATACAAGCAATCTGCTCAAGATATGAAGTTACTAGCAGAAAAAGTGCAGACAATTAAAATGGTAAATAATCATTAGAACACTCACTTATGAAGAAATAATATAGGTATGATCAGCAGGAGAAGTGTGAGGAGCTTAGTCTAATGGACAGCACTATGATATAGTCTGTTTAACACCTAAGAGCTAGGAACTTAATTCCTCATTTCAGATTAGGTGTCTGGTTCTGCTTTGCAGGAGCTGCTGCTGAAAGAATCATAGTTATCAGATGCCTTTTTTTTTTTTTTTGGTCTGCCTGAGGAGACTGAGGGGGACATAAGACATAAGTCTTCCACCACAAATGGTGGAAGAACTTGAGATCTGCCTTCATGGACTGAAGCTGCCTCTGGATCGGGGTCCGCTGGTGGCTCTCAGCTCACCGCGCTGGCACACTTGCATGTATTGGATAACAGAAGGTGATGCCTCTTAAGGGATATTCACAAGTCCCCCAGGTGTACCAGCATGGATCCCCTACCTGCCCAATACCCCATCCTGCACTGGATGCTCCCCTACTTGCCGGCTGTTCCAACTTCAAGCTTGCCAGCGAATACAGGTGCACACTACACACAGCAGGACTAGGGAAGACACGGACAGTTGCCGCCAGCAGCTGGCACATGGGCTGTGACCTGTGGTCCCGCTCCAGCCATTGCCACCAAGACCCTCACTCGCCTCACTCCTGCCGGTCCCCCTCAGTAGCTGTTTTTGGGGCCAGGGGCACCCATACTCCTGCTCTGACTCCAGTAGCTGCCACCAGTTTTCACTCACACACCTACAGGTCTCACCAGTAGCTGGGACTTAGTCCTTGCAGAGCGCATACATGTGGGATAGAGAGTGAGATTATGCAGAGAGATCATTAAGAAAAAATCTAATAAGATGGTATGACAGACTGTGGGGACCAGGTGCAAGGCTCAGCCAGACAAGTGCACTGACCCTTTTCTGTCTACTCGTTGCTTCGTTCCTCCCTGCTGTCTCCCCCTGCATGTCCCCCATGGGTTTGTACAGCTCCATCCATTCACCCACCCCTCCCAGTCCCGGTCTCCCTTCGTTTATCAGTTGCAAAGTCCAGGTTGATCTTTCTGGAAGTGGTGCCCGCCTTGATAGCGCATCAATTAGAGTGACTGGATTGGTTCATTTCTTGTCATTGTCTCCATGTTCATTTTGTCAGGTCTGTGTCTCTGTGTATTTTGTTTCTGGTCTCCCCCTTTTCCCCTTAGTTTCCCAATTGACATGTTCTCTGATCAGATAAACTCACTGGAATAAACTTTCTCACATGCCCTCATCAATTTGTGTCACTGATCAGGTTTGGGTCTCATCACTCCCTCCCTTATCATTTGCCCATCAGTCTCTCCTCCTTTTATTATTGTTCCTCCTTGCACTGAAGAAGGTCCTTGACCAGACACCCTTAAAGGAGCAGACACTCTCCATCCACATACCCTTACAATGCCATCTTGTGGTAAAGCTGCAGCAGGAGGAAGAAAGAGTTGCACTACTAAAGCACAGATTGTAAATCAAGGATGTGAATGACTCTCTACCTCCCCTTAATGGAGGTACCATGCTGGTGTGCCCTGAAAGATGGTTCTTCCTTCATTGGCTACTCAGGCCTTAGTCTCATGGTGAAGTTACTTAGCTGTACCTGGTGTAGCACCACAGCTGGATGCCAAAAAAATCACTTTATCTTGAAACTGAAAGGGATCAGCTCCATAATGAAGTATTGCAGGTGATTTGCTGGTGTTTACTAATGTGTAGTAATTGAAATGCTACTTCAGCAAGGTATTTAAGAATGTACTTATTTTAAGCTGGTCCCACTGGCAGGTGCTTAAAAATCCTTCTCAGTCAGGGCCTTGGGAACAAATTGGATAATACTGTCCAATTGAAATGTGCATTCCTAAATATCTTTTTAAATATACTTCTGTTTAAATATACTTGTGTTTGAAATAATAATTGTGTTTAAAAAGTTTTGAATCACTTAAAACACAAGTGATTAAAAATCTCTGAGTACCTTCAAACCTATAATCGTAACATACTAACTGCAAAATCAGTTATTGATTTTCAGTAAGATGCTTTGCACAGTAACTTTCTAGCAAAGTTTGAATTAGTGTTTTCTGAAGCAGTATATATAAAAACCATAGCTGTATTTTAACATGAAAAGAGTCTTCTAACTCACAGAAAAGTGTGTAAACAATAAGCATACTATCAAAATAGTTCATGTTTCATAGCCATTCTTTTCATATGATGCCTTGGATTTTGGATTTTGGATTTTCCTTCAGCTTGATACAAATTTTATTCATCATAGTTCTGTACAGGTACACTGGTTAGTGTTAAGGACCTGTGTTTTTTTCTGCTATCTCTCAGGGATTTTCTCTACCGTTGAATATTTTGTTCTGTTACTTTGGCTATATGTAGGCAAGAAGTTTATTACTTGTTCCATTCTACCGCTTTTATCACTTTTTCCTTTGACCAGAGGCATTCAGAGATTTCAGTGACAGTTTTCAGTGATGAGATTTAGGAACATTATGCTTTTACGGTGCTCTGTGTTAAAATACTGAGTTTCTGAGCTACTGATCTGTAAGGGTTATTTCAAAAGCAAACTTACCGACTTCAAAAAATGTTTTGTATTTTTGCCTGATTCATTCTTAAATAATCCCTCATGAGATTTATGTTGACTATGTCTAGAATCAACCATTCTATTTCAGCTTAGTATGCATTTGGTTTATGCACTAACAACAAAATAATTTGGCTGAGGACATTTAGGCCTTTGTCTTACTCAAAAGCTATATCCCTCTTGCTCATGAAAAATGGTAACTGAGTCACACCACTGCTCCCATTACAACCCTGACATTGCAACTTCTTAAGCCTTTCTTTACTTGAAAATGAGAAAAAAGAAAAATAAGATTAATTATTCTCCTTCAGAACAGTTCAGAACTTACTTTCATACTAAGTCAGAACAAAATCATGGAATCATAGAATCATAGAATGGTTTGGGTTGGAAGGGACATTAAAAATCATCTAGTTCCAACCCCCCTGCCATGGGCAGGGACACCTCCCACTAGAGCAGGCTGCTCAAGCCCTCATCCAACCTGGCCTTGAATGGAATGGCATATTTGGAATTTCCTACAGAAAATAATTTCAGACTTACAGATGCCTTACAAATTTCCTATTAAGATGTAATTTTTCCTTTAACATATGCTGTCTTAATTTTTGCATTTTGATTATATTTAAAGGATTTTCTATCACAGTATTCATAACGTATAAAATAGTAATGATATTATAGCATACCCTGAGATCATATGATGTATTGACAGTATTTATATGGCACCGTACAATTTCTCACAGCATAATCTAATATTCAATATGTGCTATCAGTAAGTTTTACATAGGCTGATTTTGTAAGCATTTACGTAAGAAAGGCTGGGGTTTACCTGAGCTGGACATGGATATGTTTAATCTGGATTTAAAGAATTATATAGGTGGTGAGGTTCTGGTAAAACCTTAAAAAATAACATTTTGAAACCTTTTAAGATGGAGTTTGATATGGTTCTGAAAGAAATCTGATTTCTTATAGACGAAGGGCCTCAACTGAGTGACTCCAAGGTGCCTCTGCTTGAACCTATTTAACCAGTAATTTAATTTTAAAGAATATCTGTCCTTTCTGGTCACGTTGACAGTCCTGGGCATCACCAAAGTCTTGCCTTCAAAAACTGATACATATTTTGATATATGCAAGGACATATTGTATGCTTCTATGTCAATTATGGATATTTGTTTCGTACTGCAGCTAGGTTGTAACTTAATGTGTATATTTTGTTGCTAAAACAGAATTGCCATTGGGAGAAGTTCTTTTTCTCACAGATAAGAGTAGTAGATTCTGTCTTCCTATACCTGTAAGAAAACTGACAGAAGGAATATTATTCCTCTACCAAGTTATTTAATGACTGCATGACCTTCTTATTTATAGCTTAAAGTATATTTCTATCCATTTATTGAGATGGCTGTAAAATATGTAAGTGTATTCTTTGGATATTAGAACCATTCTGAATGACATACAGTAATAGAAAGCAGACTTAAATACATTTTAAAAAGTCTTAAATACACACATGGTGCACCTCTCCTATGAAGAAAGGCTCAGAGAGTTGGGGTTGTTCAGCCTGGAGAAGAGAAGGCTTCGGGGAGATCTTATAGCAGCCTTCCAGTACTTAAAGGGGGCTTATAAGAAAGATGGGACCTGTTGCAATAGGACAAAAGGTAATGGTTTTAAACTATAAGAGGGTAGATTTAAAATAGATATAAAGGAGAAATTTTTTGCAATGAGGGTGGTTAAACACTGGAAGATGTTGCCCAAAGAGATGGCAGGTGACCCGCTCCTAGAAACATTCAAGGTCAGGTTGGATGGGGCTCTGAGCAACCTGACCTAGTTGAAGATATCTCTGCTCATTGCAGAGAGGTTGGACTAGCTGACCTTTAGAGGTTCCTTCCAACCCAAAGTATTCTAGGAATCTATGGTATTAATTTAAAAAATGGCAAAAATTAGGAAGCAGGACTTTTAAGGGATTGATGCAAAGAAAGCTTGTTTCCTAAGATGAGGTCTGGTTCTTTACTTGAAGAATTCTTCTACCTTAATTATTTTTCAAAGACATGGGTGAAGCCGGCTATATTTTGGATGCTGCTGGCTATGCCTAGACTGCCTGGGAAAGAGCCCCTCAAGAGGAAATGTGCTTGCTTTGCAAACAGCAGCTGCAGGACGGCACGCAGGCACTGCGAGGGCACTGCCTCCGGAATATTTAGGGCACTGCATGCCTGGCAGGTCAGTCTGATGTCAAACGCAGACCGTCCACAGGCTGCCTCTGAGGCATCTGCATGTAATGAAGTTGGGTGAGGAATGAGCTGTTAACACAATTGCAACTGCTTGAGATCACCCTTTTAGAATGCTATATCTGCATTGCTCTGAGTGGGGAAATTGGCATTGTGTTCACACTTTTATTATAAATAAAGTTCAGTTATATTATAGTGCAGAAAACTTTTAAAGGACTAAATTCACCATACTTAAGTAAGTATGGCCTCTGAAGAGTTGATGTTAAGTCTACTCAAATTTAGTAGAAAACCTCAGAATAAGAGTTATATCTGAGAGGGAAGATATAATTAGAAGTGACAGAGGCATTTAGGGAAGATTTGAGAAAAGAGCAAACCACACAAAAATAAATAGCTGCAAAGGGTAATACCTTTCACTTTGACAAAAACAAATTGCACATCAAAAGATCAGGCCATTTTCTTAGTCTCATCTGGGAGAACCTGTTCTGTCAGGCTTATGTGCTTTCTGTTCATTATCTAGGTTGTGGTCTTGGTCCTCCAGTTGTCCCCATTATATCTGTTATTTCATATCCAAGCTCTGCTCCAAGTATGAACCAAACAGTTTCAAGGCAGAGAAACTCAGGCTAGACCAGAGCATTTTCTTTGACTGATGCAAATTCCGAACACAATATGACTGTGATCTATGCTCGATTTGGATTCTTTTGCTTGTTGCAATTCTCTCAAAATATCTTAGAAGGGGCAATATGTGACAATTAATCTTGTGGCTTTCAGCACATCTGTCACTCTCGCAATGGGGACAGGATAAGGACTCCACTGTACCTGTCTCACATGAAGCTAGTCTCATTTTTGAAATATAGAAATATAGACCTTCAAAACTCCATACTCGCAGCTATCTTTCAGAAGGCAGTTGAGGGAACCCTGAGTGTATTGAATCAGATGAGCATATAATGCAAATACATTTAAAGTTAATAGATTATTTTCAGGTTAAATGACCTTTAATGATTGTAGTATATGCTAAAACTACTTGCAGGACAGAGCCTCCAACCAGGCTCTTGTTAGTTTGAATTTATGCTTACTAATTCTCCCTGGTTTATGTCTTCCTTTTCCTTTCCTGGATTTTTTTTTTTATGGTTAGACAATAAGTTTTACAAAACTGGTAAGAAGTGTGGGAAACTGCTTAATATCAAGCAGTAAGAACTGGAAATCCAAGGGGAATAGTTGTCTTTGCGTTTACAAGCCCTAGAACAATGAAGTCTAGACTGTTTGGGTTTCCTCTTTCTCCCTGAAACTGATAAATATCACCCTAAAGTTTAGTGATCTTTCAAAAAATGGAAGAGAAATCTTTTCATCAATAGAAAATAGTGTGCTGAATTATTTGCACTCACCCAGATAGGGCTGGAAGACGTATGTAAACCTAACTTTTTCCTCTATATATCAACTTAGTTTTGCCACTCTTCTATTAAACTATGGACTAGTACCTTCAGTACATGTACCTGATGCTGTCTTACAAGATAGAGCAAAAGATGTCCACGAATTGTAATGGAATATAAGCATTAAATAGGCACAAATACGAAGAGGCTATTGTGTTTATTTTCACTAGAAGAAATTTAAAAGCTGAGGGAACTTCCCTAGTAAGAGAAAAATAGACTTTGGGCACTCTGAGGATCAGTCTGGATTTTTGCAGATGACACTATAATGATTACATTTAGTCACTGAAAGAAACAACTTGTTAATTAACCATTGCTGTGAATCTAGCTCTGTGTTTGAAAAAATGATGTAATAGAGGTAGTATTGTACCCATGGAGGTATAAAAAATGAAGAGGTGTATGTTTTTTAGGGAAAAGGGACATAGTTTTCTTTTCACACAAATAGGGTGGCCTAACAAAAAATGTCACTTTTGGGCACAGGTTCTTTTTAGGATCTAAAACAGGATAATTCACCTCAGACTGAGGCAGCAGTGCAGGATGAACTCAGATCACGGAATCACGGAATCACAGAATCTTCAGGGGTCCCTTAGAAGGGACCTCTAGAGATCA
>VYZM01001262.1:0-12615 GCA_013398915.1 Dromas ardeola | reverse complement strand
TTTTACTTTATTTTATTTTATTTTATTTTACTTTATTTTTTGAAGATTTACTGTTTTAAAAGGGCCTTTTCTTCTTTATTTCAAAGCATCCCATGATTATTCCCAGGCCCTGGCAGTGCCGCACGCCCCGGCCAGCAGCAGCCAGGCCCAGGCAGCTGCCTGTTTAGCACAGGGCAGGGGCGGGCAGGGGCGGGCAGGGGAGCCTTATTTCAGTATCTCCAGCAGAAAACCCCGTCGGGCAGCTGGAAGAGCCCGTTGGGGAGAAAAGCCCCTCCACTCCTCCAGGGCATCCCGTGGGACGGGTGGCTCGTCCCACCCACCTCCCGGCACCTCGGGGGGCGGTGGGAGCCCCGCGGCGGCCGGTGCCACCGGGGAATCCACGGAATGGATTTTTTAGGTTTCCTTCATCCATCTCCTCATCTCCTGCAGGGAAAACACTAAACAATGTCCCCTCTGGTGACTTCCGCAGGAATCCTGCTAACATCATCTGCTCGGGCGTGAGTTATTGTTAAGGGAAGGGTCTTATTTACTGCCTGCGTTTCTTTAATTTCCCTTCAGGTTTCGCTTCCGCTGATTAAAGCTGGGAAATGACGCAATGCATCCGAGAGATGGGGACGATGCTGAGCTCACTCGCACCTTCGTCCTCAAGCGCAAAACCCCCGGTCGTGGTGCAAGACCCTGACTCACGGCCTGGCGGGGCTTCAAGATGCTCAGAGCATCCCCAGGACGCAGCGCGAGGAGCAAGAGCCGCTTTTGCCATCCCCCTTTCTGGAAAAGCCATTATTTTTTGGCTCACATGCTGCATTTTCCCACGGCATCGTGCTCCCACGCTGCTCCCTCGCTGCAGGACCTTTTACGGTTTGATTGCAGCATGTAAACTTTAATAATTTAAAAAAGAAAAAAAAGACATAGAAGTACAGAGATTGCGCAAAATAGGAATTAGGTTTTGGGAAAGGTGCATGGGATCAGAGACGGGAAAGACGTTGGTTTGGCTGCTTTTCTTGGCTGCTCCTTGGGTGATGCTTCTGTGTTGCAAGGCATGAAAAGTGAGTAAGAACAAATGTAAAAGGAAAAAGCAAAACAAAACAATAGAGCTTTTTTCTTTTTCTGGCCAGAAACGCAACTCAAAACCCGCGCCCGCGTTTCCCCAGTGGTCCCCAGCACCCGAGGGCCATCCCGCAGGGATGTAGGATGCTGCCGGGGATGCTCAGGCTGGACACTGCGGTGTTCGCAGCTGTGCAGAAACGGCAGAGATTGGAGCACAGGGTTTGTTCGCCCCCTTGTATCACCTTAGAGCGCATTTTATCCGGCTCCCTCAGCGGCATCTCCATGCTGCAGGTATTAGGTATTATTTTTCCCAAGTCTTGTGAAGTTTTACATCTTCGCATCCGACCACGAGGAGCGGTTCTCAGCCCCAAGCCAGCAAATCCCTTTGAATTCAGGCTCCAAGCTTGCAAGCCACGAAGTTTGTCTGTCCAGCCCCATCCGCTCATCTCATAAAACGCCACCACCATCCTCATAAACCTTCCTTGTCCCTTCCCTCCCCATCACTTCAAAACCAGAATATTTTAACTCTTTCACAGCTCGACATCTCCCCATGCGCCTCCCGGCTGAGCTGGCAGCTCCAGCCCCGGTGGGATTCATCCCAACGAGCTCAGATTTCTGCTTGGGTTGAGATTTCGAGTTTTGATGTTATTTTTGTGAGCCGAGGGGAGGGTTTGGAGAGATTTGCTTCCTGCCTGCTGGGTCGCTCGGCATTCCTCTGCGCTCCACCGTTGCCAAGCATCTCCCCACGGGTGGGAAAAGCCCCTTCGGCAAAGCACGTCCAGCCCTGGGAGGCTACAAACCCTTTGGGGATGTGCTTGAGAAGGTCTTCAGTTAGGTCCCCTCTTAGTCGGAAAAAAAAAAAGAATCTGCTTTTGGAAATCCTGGCCTTAAAATCGATGGGAATCTTTGGCTTAAAATCAACAGCAATCCTTACCTTAAAATCTATAGGAATCCTTGGCTTAAAATTTATAGCAATTCTTGGCTTAAAATTGGTAGGAATCCTCATCTTAAAATGGACAGCAATCCTTGCCTTAAAATCAATAGGAATGCTTCGCTGAAAATCGATGCAAATCCTTGCCTTAAAATCAGTAGGAATCCTCGGCTTAGAATTGACACCAATCCTTGGCTTAAAATTGATAGGAATCCTCGGCTTAAAACCGACGGCACAGGGATGAGGAGCGCATTCCCTGCCGCTGCTATCCTTGGCTGGTTGCCCCGCGGGTGCCCGCACCCATCCCACTGCAGCCGGTGGTTTCCCATCCGCGGCTGCAGCCTGTGCCCCCCTTTTCCTCCCCCCTCGGGTCTCGTCTCAGCACAGCTGTTTGCCATTAAACTCCCTCGCCCTGCTGAAAAACTCGCTTCCGTTTTCTCATCTGCAAAGGAGAGGAAACTCCCGAGCCCGCATCCCGCGGGGGCAGGCACCCAGCGAGGGGGGGGGTCGGGGGTCCGTGGTGGGGGAGCATCGTCCATCAGGCCATTTTGCTGGAGAAAATGGAAACACAGGGCTGGGAAAAGATTTTTCGGACAGGGAGAACGCACCTCAGGGGGCGGTGGGTAAAGGCAAGGCGAGAGCAGGGTCTGCGCCTCCTCCCAAGGTGGTCCCATGTTCAGCCACCCTCCTGGGAAAGGGTTCTCTGAATCTTCCTCATTATGAATTTCTTCTCATCATATCTCAAAACAGAGCTCCTCTCTTACTCGTGGAGACTTGCCTTGCTCTTTCTCAGTTTGCCAACACCCATCTCCTGCACCACATCCCAGAGTCCCCAAAACACGCCATCACCCGTTGCCCTCAAGAGACCAGTTGGGAGAGGAACCGTCTTGGGTGAACTGGTATTTGTCAACGTGTAAGCAATAAAGTCACCGCGACCTCAGCACTCCCCGGCAGGAAACCTGCAGTGTCGAGCAGCCCCCACCACACGCTGCCCAGGAACTGATTTTATACCTAATTACCTCCTGCTCCTTCTATTTCCCTATCGCTTCACACCCCAGTTAACACCAGTTTCCACCAGCATCGCATCATCTCCTCAGAAAAAGCCTTCTGCACTGGTATTGGCTCTTCCCCACAAAGCAGAAGAGCCATTTTTTTTTTTCCCCTACCCATTTCTCTTCCATTTTTAGAGAAGAGAGGGAAATAAGCGGCTGACATCAGTAGGTACCAAGGCACCACACCCTGCGGATGCAGGAACAGGAACTGACCGTAAACACGAGCGGGGCTCCTAAAGCATCCCAACCCGGCTGTTTCTATCTATCCGCTACAATATAAAATAAGCCTGTGACCATTTGCATTTCTTCTTACTGATGGAGAAACTGAGGCCTGGGAAGGCGAAATGAAGCCAAGAAAAAAATCCCCCAAGACTTTAAGGGAAGTCAGGAACTGAATCTGGCTCCCAGTTGTCGGTTCTGCCTTTGCCTCCTAATTGCCGCCTTCTCTATACGAGAAGGATTTGCTATTAATAACTTCCGTTATACTCTGCTATAACATAATCAAAACCACCCTCCCGGTATTTGCGAGTGCATCCAGCGGTGCTAATCCTCCCTGGGGAATAACTTCCCAAGATTTGCAACTCAGCCATCGGAAAAGTCTTCGCGAAGGGAAAACATCTTCCACCGCCAGAGCAGCGTCACAGGCACTGCGCATCTCCCAGCCCACACAGGGCAACCTTGAGCCCAGCCCGACATCGCACCCATTGGCAAATTGCAGAAAAGCTCGTTTTTTCCCCACGGAGCGCAGAGGCCGCTCAGTCCAGCCCTCGCAAGAGTCATTTCCTGCCTCCGCTGGGACGTCTCAAGAAATTCCCGAGCAGCAGCGCCTGGCCGCACTGGCGGACGACACCGAAACATAGGATGACGAACTTTTTAATTGCAGCACTCCTGCTTCTTCATTTTTTACCGGGTAAATATGTTCCTCTGTTTTTTGTGTTTTGTTTTCTTCCCCCCCCTCCCTGGCTTGCAATTGAATTTTATCACGCTGCTGAGGGCTGGGCTGGAGTTTTATTTCTGCGCTGCAGGGATGCTGCACGGCAGCCGGGGGGGGGGCTTGGGGGCTGGGGGNTGCTGCACGGCAGCCGGGGTGGGGGCTTGGGGGCTGAGGGGTCTCGGGGTGTTCGCTTGGCAATGGGGGGGTCAGTAGCAAAAAGAAAAAAACCCACAAGAAAACACGATGCAATTAGTAAAAGTTACAGTAAAGCGCGTGCTTGGAGAATATAGTCTGTGCTCACAGAATATAGCGTGTGCTTGGAGAAGAGAGTCTGATAATTAATGTTTTCCATATTGCATTCAAAATAATTTGCCGTATACAGCCGGGAGCTATTAAGAGAGACAGATATAGGCACGAAGGGAAAAAAAAAAAACCAAACCAACCAAAACCCAGGATTTCCTGAAGTATTAGGTGGGCACTTAGGAGATGTGGGACGACCGAAGTCAGGGGCAATTGAGGGAGGAAGATGATGGCACTGGCAGCGCCTGGGAGGGTCGAGTGGCAAGGACCCAAAGCTAATTGGGGATGAACACACGTGTAATGAGGTAACGCTTCTGGGAAGGTGAGACAGCGGGCAGCACCGGGCGAGGGGCCGATAACCAGAACCTGGCAGCTGCCTGCGGCTCTGCTGGCCCCAGCCAGCCTTCCTCCTCCTCCTCCTCCTCCGTGCTGGAGGAACAACGCCAAGCACAAAACATCACGCGAGGGGTTAAAATCGGCCGTGGAGTAGGGGGGGACTTCCAGATGGAAGCTCTTTGCGGCAAATCCAACTCCTCTATTATTCTTAGCCTGGCTCCAGTGTAAATACAAGAGCCAACTTGGAATAACTTTCTCGAAAAGCTTCGTGCCTGGGATAATGTGCCCAGAGAATTGGAGTTGACGCTGCTGGAGCCAAAAGGGACAGAGTATTTTTGAAGGGCGAGCGTGGGAAGGTGTGGGGGTGGAGAGACTACACCACGCATCTCCCCATTTTGGTGCGAATTTCCCCGAAAGCTCAGGATGGGACCAGGGTGGGTTTCCCACAGCCGGAGCGATGGATGAGGCTGCGCTGTGTCACCACCCGCAGAACCCGGACTCCGACCCCACGGCTTTGATGCCTGCACAGAAATCTTTAGGCCGGGTAACTGTTACCAGTTTATTTCCTAATTCTGAGAGTTTTTGGATCTGGGCTTCTTGGTCAGACAGTGCCGAGGAATTCAGGGCCATGTTAGGAAAAGGTGGAAAGTTTTAGAGAGGGGTACCTGGAGCTACGGCTGGCCCTGGGCATGACTAATGGCATCATTTAAATTATTAATGGTACAACTTACAATATTATAATTAATATTATCTTATTATATGACCATATATGACTATATATGAGTATTAAAATATTAACATTATAATATTACCTTAGATTATTCTATGAGTATCTGATTACACTATTCTATGAGTACGCAAGTACTATAATATTCTCAATTAGTCTGCTTTGTAAGACCCCGAAAAAAAGAAAACACATTGAACCTTGTATTTGGAAAAGGGAAATGAGCGACTTGATAAGATTTTGACAAGGTCATACGATTCAGAAATCTATTTATAGTGATTCAACCCTAATGAAATGCAAGTTTCCTTTCCGAGCCTTCAGCAATTTCACAGCAA
Source organism: Dromas ardeola (assembly GCA_013398915.1). NCBI lineage: Eukaryota > Metazoa > Chordata > Aves > Charadriiformes > Dromadidae > Dromas > Dromas ardeola. Next base: position 6,956 of record VYZM01001262.1, on the reverse strand, counting down.
AAGGCGCATGAGAAATAAAGCAGCCGGGTGGGTGGCTGAGGAGCGGCTCAAAACACACGAAAGAGCTTTGAGATCCACCCCAAAATAAATTTGGGGTAGGGGGTGCAGGAACATGATGGGGGGCTGCAACACCATTGCTGCATCTCCCTCTCCCGGCACATCTGCACCCAAAATAAAGGGAAAAAACCCACCTGGGAGGAGCTCGGGTCCGGTCTGCAACACGATACCTTTTTGTTGTGAAGTCTCTGATTTAATTACGGGCCAGATTGTGAATCTATTACTCCCACCAGGGAACAGATTTTGCACAAAGCGCCAATAAATCAATGAAACTATTCATGTGAAACCGTATCCCGCCGGCTTGATGCAAGTCTCTGCTTACAGTTCCGGATGATGAACCACTCCTTTTTTGTTTCTTTTTAGGGAATGCTGAGATAGAAGATGAGGAGATAACAGAGTTTTTATATGACTACGCATCTCGTTTCAGTGAGAAATTCTTGCTTTTTTTGGATCATTTTATGCAAGTTGGACTAAGTGAGGTCAGAAAGGATGCTGGGGGGTCTCTGCTGGGCAGGGAGATTGGGCTTTGCCCATATAAACCAATGCAAAGGCACTGAGAAGCCACGGAATCGAGTCCTCTGCAATTACAAATAAACCCCGAGGGACACTGAGCCCCCGACCCCCTTTAGTGTCAATGGAGAGAAACCGGTACCCAATACCTCCATTGACTTTAAGCGGAGCCTCTGGAGACCCTCTCAGATGAAAAACGTTTATGTCTGAACCACATCAGGAATCTCTGATACAAATCTGAGTAACCTGTAGGAAACACGCACCCTAACACCAAATGGGTCTGACCGCTGAAAATTAAGGGCTGCTCAGACAAGGGCAGTGTAAAACATAAAACAAGATTAAAAGTAGAGTTAAAAGACATTTTTCTGGAGCTATTCTGCCCCCAGTGGTTCTCGTTACCATCCGAAATCACGCCTTGCTGAGCTGAAAAGGTTACTGAGACGGACTAAGAGCAGAGATAACCCCGGGAGCTGCTCCCGGACAGAGATTCACTTTGATTTCTGTAGCATTAGCAGAGTCCTGCCCCCCCCCGGCACGCTGCCATCGCTGCTCACAAGCAAACTCAGCCCAGGCAGCCTCTAAAATTCAGTTTCCAACCTACGGAATTGATGCTCAGTGTTATTTGGTGTTATTATTATAATGGCTTGAGTGGGTAAGATGGTTATATTAAATATTAACACAGACTCATCAGGACAATGCTTTCGTTCCAGGTGATTACTTATATGCAACTGTAGACTATTACTCTGAGAACACCACGTTAATACCCACCATGTATTCGTATGAGGTGAGTCGGACTTTCTCTTCGTATTTCCGAGAAAAGGGAAATTCCTTGCTGAAACCACTCTGGCGAGAAGAAAGAAAGGGATCAGAAACGTTGATTTTAAATCACTGAACAACTCAAATGAGTTTGGGCAAAGAACGTGTAGCATAATACGCACAGCATAATCACGTGCAATAGCTGTGATTAGTTTGCCATGGACTTATTTTGCCATGATGTATTTGGTCAGAAAAGGGGAAATTCCCAGTTTTCCTAATTAAAAACTCTCAATCCTGTCCCAGTGAGAGATCCCTCTGGATACAAGTTAATCCTATACATCCACCCGAGCACCATGGGGACTCTGGGGAAGGGATTTCCCAAAGAGAAGGCCACTCCTAAGGTTTCCGTGACACCTGCCTTCGCTCGGTGACAGATACGGATGGTCCAGGGACACAGTGCCATTTCTCCCCCAAGGAGCAACTGCTGGGGACGGTGAGGAAGGCAGAGGAGCTCATAGAGGGATGAACTTTGGCTTTTAGCACATTAAAACAAGTGATTTTTGACTGATTTCTTTTCCTTAACTTGCCAGGAGTTTCAGGAGTCAGTGGGATCGCCCCTCCGCTGCCACCTCCCCCTCGTCATCCTCCTCAGCCTCCTGGGTTTCCTGCTATGACCCCCCCGTGCTCCTCCTCACAAGGTACTAAAGCCCCGTAGGATTTGAGCGCTCGCCCAAAGCATGTCGTAAAGCCAGCAAAATTCAAATCTTTCTAAAGCAGCAACAAGCAGCGCTTTGCAGCAGCTTTTCAAAATAATTTAAAAAATAATTCAGCCTTTTGGGCACCCAGCTGCAATGCTGGGGACAACCGAAGAAGCTTTCGTTCCTACTAATGACCTGAAAAGGCATTTTAGGGTGTTTTCCCAAAGCACCCAAGTGACCTCATTGCACAGAGCCCTCAGTGGGAGCTTCAGTGGTGCGAACGCCCTCTGGGCATCCCTGGCCCAAGCCAGGTCTCAGCCCCAGGCGCTTCCGCCGCTCAACCACCCAAATTCCCCTTTTTTTCCAGAGGCTGAAGCTCACTGGCATCCCAGGTGCAGGCAAAATCCCTGTCCCGCCACAGCGCAGCTTGAAACACAATAGGAGGACGTGGCAACCACTTCCTCACCTTTTCCCCTCGTTTCAGACACGATGATGGCTTTGAAGAAAAGAACATCGTCACCACATTGGAAATTACATCCTCTAAATGAAGCGGTCGCCTCTGTTTTTAGTACAGTTGTGACTTTACGTACAAAGTTTTCAATAGATGGATGATGCCGTCCTAAGCCATAAAAGTTGTGCAAACACTGAAGAGCTTTGTAATGACTAGGTTCTTTCCTATTTCCTATTATTCTGTTGTAAATATGAACTCCTGCCAATAAAATCACTAACAATCAGCGTTCGGTCTCTAGCGTGAAGCCACCAACACCCTATGGGAAAGCACGAGAGATGCCAGCTCCACCCGCCCCGAGCTGGGCCAACCTGCTCCGATTCCCACCCCATTTCTCCAGGAAAACCTCAGCACTTTGGGAACCAGATGCAGATTTGGCCACATCCCATTCTGCCAGGCCACCACGTTAAATGGGGCTGCTTTAGGACAAATCCTCCACACCAGCAACCATCCGTCACGACGTCTGTGGTGGCCGAGAGCGTGGTTTCATTTGCAGTCACTTGGTTAATAATCAGTAAACACCAGCAGAACAGGAACAACAAAAGCAAGGAACTTGCACAGTGCCTTGTCCCATCAAAAGGACCTTTTTAAGAATCTAAACCCATAAGCTATAAGCTAACAGGCTGGCCAGAAAGAGCAGGCAGAAGTTTTTCACTTAGGTATTTCCAGATTGCTCTTAATACTACTTATTTTCTAGAAACACCAGCAATATCTGTAGTGCAATGAGAAGTGGGACAAAAAAAAAAAAAGCCCCTCCAACCAACACAGTCCCCACCAGCTCCCGAGGGAGAACAAACTGCCAGAAATGGCTTTTTTTGGTCAAGAAATCTGAGTTTATAAGGCTCCTCTTGGCCCAGCTGGTGGGAAAAAAAAATGCAGTCCCACACGCTGTGTGTCTACGCTGCTTTTCTTTGGAGGAGTTACGGGGAAGGAGGGACAGCAAACCTGACCCAGGGCCTTGGAGCTCCTGCATGGTCTTGGAGCTCCTGCAAGTCAACGGAGCTTGAGTCAACCCAACGGGCAGAGCTCATAGTGGTCCCGTCCGCATGGTCCCCAGGTTTGCAGAGCTTCAAACTCCCCTGAGCTCACCCTCAAAACCTCAGACTGAAATTCCCCACCTGCCAGAGCAGGCACAACCCAAACCCACCCATCTCCCCTACACCCGCGTGGCAGCGGTGCCATCACCAGCCAGTCCTGCCATCCCCCACCCCGGCTTGCGGCGTTATCCAGGCTCCCAACCTTGAAAAGTAAAATTATTTTATTTTCTAGGGAAGGCAAGGGGCTCCCAGGCAGGGCCAGGAGCTGCTGAAGGCAGTGAGACCCGAATGCGCTGCCAGCCAGTGCCACCTCCTGGCTCCTCGCTGCTATTAAACTTGATAAAAAATGCTGAGCTTTGTGCCTAGGAGAGCTCCGGAAAATAATTTCTGAATACACAGCACTGAGATTTTCAACCCTGCAATGAAGAAAAAAAAAAATTAAGGGAAAATAAAATATGTGCATGAAGCTTATAACATGCTAAGTTTATTAATAAAAAAATATTACTAAATTATTAGTGGCATCAATACTCAGTGGTGGTGTTCCTGACACTGAGGGACAGAAAACCACAAGCCCTTTCCAAAAGTGCGAGACAAGCAAAACCACGGAAGTTAAATATGAGATGTATACAATAAACCCAGTTTTTTGTAAAAACCCATCTGAGTTTTATCGCTCACTTCAAGCCCAGAAGAAAGGGCCAAAAACTATAATCAAGTTATAGCAGTATTTGGGAGAAGGTATGTCTTGACCTAATTACAACTAACGATGTACAGCTGGAAACGACATCACTGCTTTCCCGAAGCTGGTATTATTCACCAAAAACTCTTCAGTTTATAAATGCTCTTTTTCCTTGCAACACTAAATGCACCTTCCCACAAGCATCAGTCTAACCCGGGGAGCTCTGACTGGGGGAAAATCCCAGGTTTTCTGTTACAGGACCTGCAGTTCTCGCACGTGATTCTAAGAGTGGGGACATTTGTATCAGTGAAACTATTAAGACTCGAAATTTTAATTCTTTTCTTTGGAAACACGCACTTGCATTTCTAATAGGAAAAACAAGATCTCACCGAGATTCCTTTCTGATGGTAAAGCTTTTCCTCGTTCCGCACCTGAAGCCGCGGGTGAAGCCATCCTCGTCCAGATGCTTCCACAAGTTGCTTTCCCAAATTTCCTCCTTTTTTTTTCTCACCGTTTGTGCGATGCCTGCCCAACCCTGGGCTCTGCAAACAGCCGCCCAGTTCTCCCAGCAAACCTCCACGGGATAAGCCGCTTTAACACAAAGAGGATTTCCCTCTGGTTTTGAAAACCTTCCCCAGTTATCGTTGGGCAAGAAGTACGAAGGTCTCTCAAGGTCTCTCTACTTGTTTTCTAGCAGCACCTTATCAAACTCTTTGAGAAACAAACTGTGCCGCACCTCCTTTAGGCTTGTTTCTCACTCGAGCTGTTGGTGATCCTGCTTTTGTAGCGGGGGGGGGTTAAACAGGGACCTGGTTTCACCCCCAAAATTACCAGCGATGCACAGGAAAAAACACACAAGGAGGGAAGAGCAGCTCAAAGCCACGGGGCCAGTGAGGAGGTAACGGGTCCTGGGGTTTGTAACCCCTTTTTTAAAGACCTGTTAAGATGAATTTGTGCAGATTTATACAATTACTGATGAGGGCTGGGACTGGTCTCCTGCATTTATTATTTATAAGTTATTGTCGTCCCTGGGTGTCCCGGTACATCCATCAATACCAACCTCACGTCAGATCTTACAGCCCCGACAAGAACGGTGTCACCGAGAACACAAACCACTTCCATCGGCATCACACAGAGCAACAGGATCTGAAATAAAAAAGCCTAAGTCTCCCTTTATGCCTCATCTCTTCCATCTACGGCACACCTCCCAGACCGCTGTTTCCCTATGAAGAGCACCTAAGCATCTTTTGGACGAGGCTGCATGTCAGGAAAATGGACTCCGGTATTAAACCCTGCCTCAGCTCCCCAAGTGAACTTCTATTTCTAAACATATATTTTTTTAAGCACTTCAGTATCAGCTATTCCAATTCCAGACAAAGCGATGCTCTGCCCTTAGTACCACAAGCAGCGTTGCAGCGGGTTCTCCCCTCCAGCAGAACCACCCCTTATTTTTCCTACATCAGTGGGCGACTTTTTGTATTCGAGACTCCCCTAAAATAAAATGGCCTGGAAGGCCAAATATAGCACCGAATTGGCAAGATTCAGTCTTTTTGACCCCATTTTTAACCCCTTCTCAAATAACCAGAGAAATGGGCTAGCTGAACTCTCACTATTTGATCCTCAAACAGGAAATATTTTCTCTGCTCAGTTTACACAAAGCAGAATAGACCAGCAGAGATTCCCATGTTGGTTTTTTTTTTGTTGTTGTTCTGCCACTGAGTTGCCAAAATGTCTCCAGCTATTTGTCTCTCAAAGTTAAAAGAATCAACATATAAATATTTAGAATAGCTTGTCTAAGAGGGACTAACACTTCCAGCCTGGCAAAGCACTCCTGCCTGTACTTAGCATTAAGGATGTTAGTGGCTTATGGGCATGATTCAGCGGCTGCGGCATGGCTGGAGATCAGCATCTTCCAGGACCGAAGCTTTAAATATAGAAATATTATTTAATTTTAAATAGCAAAAAAGTTTTACATGCTTCCAGATGTATGTAAACCATATACACCCACCCAGAGGTGACTCAAAATTAAAGGATTATGCGAGTACATAGCTGTTTGCTTGTGCATCTACCTCCCCCATACATCCTGTATGTTTGCAAAGCTTTTTTCATGCATGTTAACACAAAATAATGCAAATTAGAGGCAATAATGGCAGCTTTTTCTCAGTCGTGGGGGGCTGCAGGAAGCCCGGACCGAGGTTTGGCCAGACCCGGTATGACCCAGCGGGTTTCGCCCACGGTTTTGCTTTGGCGTCACATTGTCCCCTGTGCATTTCCCTATTTGAAGAGTTTTTACATCCTTTATTTGTGGCTTTTTTTGTGATTTTATCACCTCGGCACAACTGGGCATGCAAACCCCTGCACAACCCACTCATGCAGCACCCCAGATGTGGTGCAATTCCTCCCCCCCACGCAACTGAGCATGCAAAATCCCACATGCAAAAACTTGTCCGCGGTTCCCCGTGCAACAAGGTGCAGAAAAACTGGGTGCACGCTCCCGCCGAGCCCCTGCACAGCCCCAGGCAAGGCCCACCACGCAGGACCCTGCCTGCAGCCCCGCAGGTTGGGACCCTGAGGTCCCACCTGCACCCTCCCCCTGCAACGAGGCGTGCAACCCCCCCGGCAATGCGGTGCTGGGAGCCTCATCACCGGGCAAAAACAGGGGTGCAAACCCCCCAAGCAGCTCACCCCAGTGCAATGGGGCATGCAACCCCCCA
>VYZM01001261.1:0-23262 GCA_013398915.1 Dromas ardeola | reverse complement strand
GTGATTCTGTGATTCTGTAAAGGGAAGTGACATCATGCACATATTGCTTCAGTCTTCACATATTTTCTTCCCAAAAGAATTTGATCACGTTTTCTTTCATTGGTATATTACCATCTGATTTACTCAGAAATTACTTTTCTTAATTTGTAAGAGATAGACAGGTGGATCATAACAAATTAATTTCACATAAATACATGGTCACGTTTATAACTGGTTGCTGTTATTCACAGAAAATCTCTGCGAGTGCTAACACTGTAATGAATAGGAGGAAGCAATAAAAAGAAATTAATGCAGTCTTTTTGATGAAAATGGCACAAATCTAAGGAGCCTGTCAGCACATCTGGTCTCCCAGTAATGCCTTTGAAGGCAGGTGAGGACAAAAATCATCCTTCCTTTAGGACTGTCTGAGCTGGCTGATGTATGGGAAAGCAGAAGCTGAACAGGATACCAGCTTGAAGGCTGCGTGTATCTACAAGAAACTGAAACATGAGCTCTGTCACAGGGAGAACTGCATTGCTGAAAGCTGCTAAAATAGATTCCTAGATTCAAACAAAAGGACTTCTCTTCGAGGTCTATTAAATATGGTTGGGCTCAATATATCATGATATATGTACGTATACTTGAATGTATACATGTGTATGGATTATGTATGCATATATGATGTGTATACACACACACATACAGAGTAGGATTAATCTTATTTAGCTGTAGCTGTTTATCACAGGTATCCTGTCCACTGCAGTTGAATGAACTCTTTATAATCAATGGAGGCACATCTGTAATGAGACAGATGTTAACAAGGGGGTGAATCACCCTTTGGAGGATAACTGTTGACAACTCAGGGCACCCACCCTAATTTAAACATTCAAGTTCTGTCCAGCTAAAATGAGGGGAAGTGATTCTCACCTACTGTCCCCTGCAATTCCGGCCGGCTTGTCATTGCTGTTAAAAAAATATGTGTTTTTTTCCTGTGGCTCTACCTTCAATTTCCAGACATGGAGTTTTATTATACTATTGCGTGCTATGTGGAAGATCTCTCTCCTACCAAATTTTGTTTCAGATCAACAGATTATGGTGAAAGTCTCACTTGCATAAATTAAGCGGATTATAGTCCTGTAATTAGCCACATGGCTTTTCTTTGAGGTCTCTCGCTTTTTTTCATACCGCACACTATACCAGTGCCACCACCAACAAATACAAGGTTGCCATAATCTTCCTAGTTTATATACCCTTGTTTAAACACCCAGCACGTTTTTCATTTTATAGCAGCTTTGGGAAGTCCTCTTTGCATTATTTATCCATCATGACCAGCAAGTCTGGCAGCCAAAGGCTGGAGACGCCGGCTCCCAAGAGCAGCTGCTGCTCCACTGCCCACATCTGGCTGGTGGCCCAGGAGTCTGGCAGCTGGTAGCCTTATTTGCCACCCACGCGGATTTGTGGTAAGAACCCAGCACTCTGTGGCAAGTACAGGAAGATGCATTTGGCTTTTGCTGGAAGTCTGGGAAGCACGACTGGGTGTTTGCCCACGTTCATGTGAGGGTTGGGGTGGGTTGTTTCTCTATTGGAAGGAAGAAGCAGCTGCCTGACACCTGGGTATGGCCACAGTGATTGCCAGGCTTGAATCCCCCTCCTGGATTTTATCAGAGAGACAGAGTTCAGGGTAAAGGAACAAAACTTGGTTAAATGGAGAAAGAAATGCGTCTAAAACTTGAGAGCAGGTTTCAGTTGGGTGATACACTATAGGTTTTTAGCTATTTTATAGTAACTTTAAAAAATGCCTAGTTTTTCCTCAGATTGTGATGCGTTTTAATAATAATGTTTTGGGCCTATACCTAATTGTGAGACATTAGAACTGACGTGCCATTTGCACCAGCTTTACAAAATCTCATAAGAGAGTTTGCAGTTATTTTTGACATATTCAGACTCACCGTGCGGTATAAATCAGATTTTCAGCTGATAGAGTTACATGTTAGAATTGCCCTTTCCCTGATGTAGTGACAAATGTGTTGTATCTCATTCCCTGAAGACCACATGGAAGTGATGTTAAAAATAAAATCCCTCATTTGATCTAATATGAACTGCATTTCTTTTCTTCCAGAGGCACTGAACTGCCTATTGGTGTGATGTTTTGATGATAGGAAAAGAGAGAAAGCAACTCTTTTTTTTTTTTTTTTTTTTTAAACAAAGTATGAATTAGGATTTTATAGCTGCAAGAAAACGCAGGGAACTAAGAAATACTAGTTTAAGTGAAACTTAGCCAACAAAGTGGTAAGTCTGCACAGAAAGTGGAATCAGTATTGTATTCACCTTCCCATTAAGGATCTGGGTTTCAGATTTTGTTTCAAGGTACACGTTTTCTGCAACAACTCAAGCCGGACAGTTGAATTTAAACCTTCTGGTTTTGACATGACTTGTAAATAACGTTCGTTGAAGCGGTGTAGGTCATCTCCACACATCAGCTGTGACCTTCCTGAAGCTGATGCAGATCTTGTTGAAATGGCTGAAAAGCTGCTCATTGGCTTTAGTAGGCTTTGGGTCTTGCCTTCAGATGTCAGCAAGAGATAGCTTACCACCTAGATAGATTTATTGCCAGTGTCAAGTACTAGCACCCTCTATACAAGGTTGGTGAAAGCTTTCGTAAGACTCACTTGTCTTTGTGACTTGATGTTTGGGGTATTGTGAGCTTGCTTGAACATCAGAATGCCATATTCCAGCAAACGAGAAAATATTCCCGTGGGTGAGGGTGAATCAACCTCTGTGTCTGCGTTAGTCACCGAGGAGCTGTCTGGGTGCAGTACAATCAGCCCTTTGCATTTAGAAAAGAAACCAGTAATAAATGCAAAGCAGGCCATCCTTCCCCCACTTGTTTCTGTAAAGATTGCAAAAATACTTGTATTTGAAAGAGAACCAAAGCAAAGAAGCAGGAGCTAACATCCCCGTGGGAATGCAGTCTGTTTTCTTCAGATTTGCTTCATCTTCTTCTAAAATTAAAGTGTTTCTCTTTGCCTCAAGAATGACATGCAGCCTTAGGTAACTTTTGGGAATATTGTTAGTTTCCATCTCTCCTGTTCACTGCCTTCTACAGTGCAGAATTGTGATCTGCCCTTTTTGCTTTTTATTTTATACTTACTGGGAGTCTGACTTTGGTTCCTCGCACATTTGTAACATATATAGATATTGCCTTTGATTGGTTTACTTTCTTCTTCAGGTTTTGCTTCTTCAGCCTGGGTGACCTGGATACCGGCCTATTACATGTGTTATTTATAACTCTTCTTATTCATAATTAACTGTCAGTTCTGGAAACCGTGTGTTACTTTTGTTTTCTGTAGAAGTACCAGGAATATTTTCTAGACTGGGTCTATTAAAAGAGTGGTAATGAAAAAAAAAAACAACTTTGTCCTCTGTGATGCTATTTTTCTTGGGAAATTGGTTTACCAATCATTTACCACCCGCTTGTCAACCAAGCTGAATTTTTTAAGAGATTTATCCGGATAAGGCCTGTGGGGTAGTTGGTTTAGGTCCTGACCTTTGTTTTTGTGGCTGTTTCTATGGCAGAGATTGCCCATTGGGCTTATTACAGCAGCTCTTCAGGAGTTACCTGGAAGTCGCAGCTCTTGTTGCTCCTCACACTTCTGTCATTTGGGTTCTGCCTCCAAAACAGTGTATGAAGGCTTGAGTTGAAATGTAACGGATGTTCATGTGGCTGTATATTCTTTCGGTCCTGTCAGCTGTGCAGCAAGTCTTCATTTTTCCACCTTGTTCAACGAAGCAGTAAGAGGAAGAGACGGAGAGCAGAGGCAAGACCCTGAGGTTGATTTACAATACCACTGGTTTTCAAGGACTGGCGGCGAGTAACATCTTGGCATTTAAATTCCCTGCCTGAGTGCAGCTATGCCAAAACAAGTCACAGATTTATCATATCATATTTATTTTCTTTCAAAGACAGGTACCTCTGGAATTATCTGCTGTAATCTGCTAGGAAAAAAAATTTCCACAAGCTCATCAGATGCTGGCTGACCTTTTGGGAATGTTCTTCACTGTTGAGATTAAGTGTTATTTAGCAGTTATTGAGATGAAGTGCTCTTTCTTTAGGCAGTCTTTCCGTTCCTCAATATATCAGCTAGCATTTTCTCTCAGGCTTTGTCTTCAGCTGTTTATTTATTAACCTCCGGTAATATCTGGCTCTGATAGTGGTTTCTCTGATGTGACACTTGTCCGCTAGGGATGCCACTGAAAATATCCCTGAGGCTATCAAACAGCCACCAGCTAAAAATGTCTTCTTGCGGCTAACATGGTGTTTTACTTCTTAATAGGAAACCTACAATGCTGACTGATGGGCATCTCCCACATTTTAACACTTTTCAGCACAATAGCTCTGTCTTTAGCTTCCTTTTATATTTCTTCCTTATAGTACAGTCATGAGAATATTAAGAAAAACAAAACAGTAGATCCTAGTGTCTGTTAAACCCCTGTCTTCTCTTCCACAACATGTTTGCTTCAAGGGATTCGGTAGGACTAACTGATCATTGTGGTGGGTCGTAGCCTTTGCAGAGATGCAGACATCTGACAAAGTATTCTTTCTTTCCCAAGCAAAATCTATTGACCTTTGTTTTACAACAGCTTTCCTCGTAACCACAGATAGAATTTTGTTGTGAAGGGGAAAAAGAAATGAGTTACCAAACCAACACAACCCTTTAGCTAAGCCAAATGTCAGCGTCATTTATTGCACTGTAGCCGATACGTTGACGCTGCTTAGTTGGAAAGTACCCAGAGGCACCCACTAGAGGAATCTGCTGTTATGACCTGTAGTGATTTCAGACTTTCAATTAGAATAGTCCATCCCACCCATGCTTTTTAATGTCTCCTGCTCAGAATTGAACTAAAAATGCAAGTACCTGTTGCAGTATTCAATGCCCGCTGCCTGTTCTTATGGTATCAGAAATTAAATATGTCGTTACTTCTAAAGAAAATAGTTCATGTCAAGTGTTTAAACTACCTGTGTGTTAAGTCAGTCTGGTGGGCCAGCAGCTAAGCACCCCACAGCCGCTTGCTCAGTGCACCCCACGTGGGATGAGGGAGAGAATAAGAAGAGCAAGTGCAAGAATACTCCTGAGTTGAAATAGTTTAATAAGTGAAGGAAGCAAGATGAAAAAAGCCTGACAATGGAGGTCATGCAAAGGCAGTCGCTCACCACCTCCCACAAGTAGACTGATGCCCAGACAGCGTCCGAGTAACGGCTCCCTCCGCAAAACCCCACTTTGATCCGTTTTTAATGCTGTCATGATGTCATATGGCAGGGGGTATGGTCAATTTGAGTCAGCTGTCCTGGCTGTGTTCCCTCCCAGCCTGCTTGCTGTGGGGACAGAGCGAGACACAGAGAAAGCCTGGGTGCTCAAAACACGGGTCTGCTGCCAATGGTGTTTTAGCCACAAATCCAAAACACAGCACTTACGGGCTGCCGTGAAGGTAGTGATCTGCACCCCAGCCAGGCCCCGACCAATTGGTAATAGCTGAAAAATCAGTTATGGTGAGGGGAGAAGAAATGCCTATGTAGACATATGCCTTTTTTAGTTATGTGCAATCTAAAAATTTTTTTTTTTTTTTAATAAGCAAAACATTTCAATCAAGTTTGTGTTGGGCAACCGCCAGCAATATTTCTTTTTGGACGGTGTTCTCAGCAGATCCATAATTCTTCAAATATGAAGTCATTTTCTTAATATTGTTTGCAAGGAAATAAATTGCAAAGCAAGTTCATTAATTTTGCAAGAGGATACTTGCAAAATTACTTGTCTTAGATTCAAGGTGAGCTAGAAGCAATGTGTTCTTTTAAAGAGAACAGCTCTAAACAAAAGTGCATCCCAAGCACTGTGCAAACAGCATAGAGGGGAAAAGTTTAGGTTAAGGTCTAATTTATTCAGTGTAACATTAAATCATAGCTTTATGATGTAACCAAATTTAAATTTTGTGCAAGGTCAGCACATGGCTGAAGTCAGAGTTGGAGGATGTTATAACAACAACATCCTGATTGCTGACCTAGGGACAATTTATAACTTAAAATCTTAAGCTTTTGTTAAACACCATCTGATTCGGCTTTACTAATGTTACATATAATTAAGTTTATTCCAGCTAGCAGTGTTATGGCTACACAGTGGAAGGTAAGTACTTTTGAGTGCTGAATGTATGAAATTTGGACAATGGGATTCAAGGTGGTAGAAAACAAAGAAAAACATAAGTCCAAGATCTGAAAGGCACTTCAAACCCCCTATGTACAATCTGGCATTTCATATACCAGCACTAGTTTAATCTAGATGGATATCATAAGAAAATTCTAAAAATATCTGGTTTGTAAAATGCGTTTGCTTTTCCCTTTGGCATAAATGTTGGAGGAAAAATAAGCATATAGGTACTAATGGGAAAAAATCCATGTGGGTACAAGAGTGGACGTTGAACATATTTTCAAGTCAAGAAAAGAAATACTAACGTGAAATAATTTGAACAAATTACCATAGAACAGTGCTGCTCAAACAGCAGATACTGTTAATTACTATTAATTCAACCTGTAGATTTTCAAATCTGAACCTACAGTTTCCCCTGCTTGAAGGAGTTGAGTTGCATGTTCTAAATTAGCATTATTCTCATCCTTTTCTTTTCTTTTGTCTGGAGCCCTGTGAAAACCTCAGGGAAGAAAGAAAAAAAAAAAAGAGATTTTTCTGTCCTCCTGTTTTTGTTGTCCTATTTTTTGCTGATATTGAGGATAAAGTCGATTTGGCCTTTAGAAAAGGCCAAATTTTCCCAAGAAAAGGGAAATTAAACTGCTTTTTATTTACTCTGAGAACTGAAAAAGCTATCTTCTATGAAAGATTATTACAGCCTATATATCTGTGTTTGTCACCCCAATAAGAACATAGCTGTTTGCTCTCCTAGTAAGTTGCAAATAAAATAGAATTTTTCAAGTTATATGTATTCACATGGATATATCCATAGCCTCACTTCTTGCTTTTACAAGAATTTGCAATTGAGAAAGAAATATATTTATTTATTTTTTTCATATGTGGGCAGAAAAAGCTTATCTTTTCCCAATTTACAAAGATGTTTTTAAGAGGGTTGAAGAGTTGAAATCTAAGTATAGACAACTCTAAGTCTTTTTGGAAATATTTAAATTCAAATTCTCTCACAGGATGAAAAAAAAAAAAAAAAGAAAAGAGTTCGTTTTGTTGAGGTCTTTACGAAAGAGGTGGAAATAATGTGGTTTCCAATGCTAGATTGAGTGTTACAGTTCAGCTGTTCAGTAGGGCTTACTTTGAAAGTTATGTGAACACAGCAATGCTAATGTAAGTATTGAATCCACTTGTGTGAAAAAAGCTGGATTAACAAAGCAATCTGCAAGAAGTGCACAAATATCTTCTTAGTTTTTTAAAAATGGGAGGTGAATGTTTTGTCTTCTGCACACAGCTTTGAAATGCATTCCTGCATTTTCTCTTGTTCTGAAACCTCTACCAGTTGGTAGGTAGCATGTGCCTACGTTGTTAAAAGTTACTGCTCAAAAAATTTGCACTGAAAGCTTGCAGCCTGTGAACACCCATACACTGAACAGAATCCCTATGTGGTAACAATTTCAGAAACATATTTTTATGGGAGAAGTGAAAACTTCAAAGTTGTTCATGCAGCTCATCCCAGTAATTTTACAGGCAAGGAAAGATGTCCGTTTACTTACATTTAATTTTCAAAAGTTTGTATCTCAGTTGATGGAACATCTATGACGACAGGCATCTTAATGTCCAGGTTTGCATCCAGTGATGACATTTGTGTTGCTAGCAGGACTGTCCGTCCTTCATCCACCTTGATTATGGTAAGATGTGCTGAGCTCGCACTGTACTTCTTGGTGCGTACAAGCTGTGGTGCATCAAAGGGATGGAGAACCTGTTCTATGAGGAAAAACTGAAGAGTCCCCTTCACTGGAGGTTTTCAAGGTGTGATTGGAGAAGGTGCTGGATCGTCTTGTCTAGGCTCCCTTTTCTATGAAAGGTTGGACCAGGTGATCCTTTGAGGTCCCTTCCAACCTGGGCTGTTCTCTGATTCCATGACCCTTCATAACATGTAGAGTGGAACAATTTTCAAAGCTAGCCTGTAGCCATCTTCATTTTTTCAGTGACCTTATTTAAAGGTGGAAACGATTACACAGCGGCCCTTTACGTGGCCTTGATTGTAAAAGTCAATGTTGTTGTCTGTTTAATTCTATTAAATATCACATAATCTCTAGTGGGATGTTGCAATGTTTATGGCTCAGTTGCCTGTGGTTCCGAACAGATTGTTGGAGGTTGCTTTGGGAATTTCTCTGTTCACAGTGTTCAGATTTAGAAGAATACAAACCTGATATGCCTGGTATGGTGCATTCCACTGTCTACTGTAATGCACCTGCTGTACATATGGTATCTGAGGAGAAGAACATTTAGTATACAGATATCGTGTGGCAGTAGCAATTCTCACGCTTTCATATGAGGTGACAGATGGTCTTGGACTTATGTAAGGAGTTGGCACATCTGCACTTGCAGTAAGATTCAAAACCTGTTAAATTTATTCTGGTTTTGGTTCATAGCTAGCCATTTTGGTGTAGGCATATCATTTGTTGGGACAATTGTGGTGGAGGCTTAGGGTGCCCTTAAATGTTTACCTGCAGACTGTGGTCGCTGGAAATGTGCCTGAAATAATAACTTCTTTTTCTTTTTTCCCCCAACAAATGGGCGTCCAAAGTGCATTTGGGCATATATGAAGGCAATAGAAAGTCACAGAATAGTAAATTATAATATTCAAATTAAAAATAGTTTGTAAGTTTGAATGGGCAGCAATTTTACATCAATGGGGTTGGGGGTTTACATACATTACCAACCAAAGCTTTATGTCCATCCTTCAGAAAAAAAAAATCTCTTAAAATTCATGAGTGGGAAATTGTTTTCAAGCCTTTGCAGGTGTGTCCTCAAAGTCCACGCTGAGAATTACACTAAGTGATGTTCTCACTTAGGTTCTGCTCCAAACCTCCCAAAGGCAAAAGTTCTCTCAGCTTCACACCTAGTACTATCCGAATTCCCTTTACTTTAAATATTCTCTATAGGAATAATGGTAATATGCTGCCTGTTCTTTCCTGGGGCATTGGCTCCAAGCCTTCTGCCATTACAGATGACCTTTCAATAAGGTCACCTTCAGGATAAACTGGCTTTAAAAGACCTTCCCACTCCTTTCCCATGTCTTTGCTGTGGAAGTATCATTGTATTTAATGCAGTAGCCTGGGACATTTTTATAGTATAATGGTACAATGACAGATCTTTTTCTGCGTCTGAGATGTTGCTTGACAAAGTCAAGTGAAGTCAAGTCAAGGACAGTCATTAATTCACCTTGACTCCCTTCCCAGCCCCTCACATTTAGCAGGGACAGGACCTACTACCGTCACAAGTCTTTGTGGAGCATGCAGATCACTCTGGATTGCAGCGAGTTAATGATTAGTTCAAACTCTGTCATCCTCTAACTACAGCAAGAGCTGTGACCCTTTCAAAGGGATTCAGACCTTTACAGCAGCACACTGATTTCTCCAGTCTTCTGTATCTGTAGGGCCAGAATTATTTCTTCTTCTCCAAAGGGTATTTTTATGACCTTTTGTAGGATTTAAGTGTATTACTGTTAAGTGGACCAGCCAGTTTTAATTTTTCTTGAGTGTCTGGATTGAAAACTCTACAACCAAAAGCTGCCTTCAAGATAAACCTTATGTTTTGGGGTTTTTTTTGCCTGAAAAGAAATACTATTTGGGTGGTTCTTCATCTGTGGTCCTCAGTTATACTTCTAGCATAAAGAGGAAACTCAACAACATGAAAAGAACAAAAAAGACACTAAAGACATTAATGCTTAGTATTCTAAGTTCTGATGTTTTGTTTGGGTGTGATGAAAATACTTACAAAGGGCTTTTTGGGGAAATAATCATTGTAAATGTGCCTCTTGCAGATAAGACAAAGATTTATGGGATTTACTCCTATTCAGGGGATCTTTTATTAAAATATTATCTTTCTGCTGAAATTTGTACAAGTCTTAGCCTGAAACTAAACTGTCATTGTGCATCATGAAACTAAAATTATACAGCAGAGAAATAAATAATCCACAATTACCAATAAGAAATGTGGGGCATCTTACATATGCATCACAAACAACTGGCAATGCCATTCTCCAGCACACAATGTCAAGAAATCCTGATCCAGAGTCATCTCTAGCGTCTAATTATTCTGCGCTCAGTTCTTGTTTTTATCTTCTCTGCTAAATGAGTTGCTGTATGGCAGCCAAAGGAAGTGGTGAACCACCCCCACGGAAAACTTTATATTTGTGTTTAAGAATACTTTCATACAAGCTTGCTGTTGTTGCTTCAGTAGATACTGCTAATATTTCACCTCTTTTTTAAGAGGAAAGCAAATTGACAAAGTGGCAAAATATTACCAGTCTTGCAAGTATCCAAATTATGCATTAGGATTGATGGGATTTCCATTAAAAAGGAAGTAATACAGGCAATTATTTGATATGCTCCAAGTTACTGATGTGATATTGCTATACAAAACCCAGTAAAAAAATCCTCTGTGTTTCCTGTTGAAGTGTATTTCTAGGTGAAAGGTTCTATGTTACTGCACTGTGGAAGTGTGCATTGTATTGTGTCATGACCTTTCCTGGTGTAGAATCTCCAAGGGCTTTCATTACTGAACATTTAATTTAACTTGAGAGAGAAACCTGCTCTCAGACCTTGGTTACTCTCAGCCTAATACACTGGAAAAATGACACTGTCATGTACCAGCATGGGATACTTTCCTTCTTAGTTCAGAAGAGCTGTTGCTTGATGAGAGAATTGTGTTAGTAATTTCTTATTTCTCACTAACTGCCCTTTCAGTGCTCAGCACACTTTGCTCGTTCAGGTGGATGGAAAATATTCATAAATTTGGATCAAATTTGCTGAATAGCTTCAGTCTCAGTGCACATTTCCTTTGATTCAGAATACTCCCAAACCTCAAACCGCAGAATGATTCAATACTCGTCACAAGTCGAATGAGCAACTCTCAGAATAAAAAGTATTGAAATCAATGAGTCTCACTTGAGTAGGTTAGAAGCACTGCTTTCCGGTGTGATGAGATGGTTGTTTTTTTGAAGCCCCACTCACGATCCCACACTTACTGTGAACAATCTCTCTGAGCTGGGATTGCCCCGAAAGAGTCATATGCTTTTTAAAGGCTGATAAATGAACAAACCAGTTATTTAAAAATACTTTCAATAGCAGGAAAATAGAACAAATACATGAAGTGTATGATGACTGACAACAACAGGATAGCTGAGATACTGTCAGCTGGGGAGAGCCTTACAGCATCCTTCTCCCACAGGCTGAGGCTTTTTCCAATGGTCTGATTCTGCCGGTTTCACCTTTCTGGAAGATTCTGTCCTTGAAGCAGACAAATTCTCCAAAGACCAGTGCTGATACCAGTGTTAGATAATAGGAAATTCTGCTGTGAGACAGAGTCTCCACTGATGCAAACACTGACCGCAGATGGGTCTGACCTTGAGACACCAAACAGCCTGATCCTCCACAACTGAAACTGAGTGACCCTTCCACTGTTGTCAACAAGCGTTAGTTGGATAAGGAATGGAGCCACTTGCAGCTGTTTGGAGTCCAGCTCTGATAGTAGAATATTTCTAATTCCTTCACCAAGCCTGCTTGCACTGTCTAGGACTCAGAACTGACAATGCCACCACTACCTAGCCTGCAAGGTGAGCGGTCCAGCTGGCACACCAAGCGTGTTTCAGGAATCTGCTGGGACCTGACCTTTGCAGCTCCACTCAGACTATCCGACTTTTACTACCAAGTCACATTTTTACCTTTTACTGGAGTTTAAACACAAAATGTGTTCAGACAGACTGGGAAGACTCCAATCTAGAATTTAAATTACGTGTTTCTTCAGTATCTTTATAAATGCTTAAAGCCAATTTCTCTCCATTCCTTGAATTCCAGGGCCTTGTCATGTACCTTGCTTAGCTGTTAACACTGCTACCATTAGCCATATGATAGGAAATGTGTGAATCTGTCCCATTTGAAGCCTAAAGTTTTGGAAATGTGGTAAATAAGTAAAAAAATTGCGGTAGTTATTTTGCAGCTGATGGTTTGAAGTGTATTTCTAAGGTACCGATACCTGTGCTGTGTGATCCCAAGCAGCACACATCCTAAATATACCCTAAAACATCTTCTGAAACAAAAGCTGTTCCTAGGTCACTGATGCCTGCTAGGGACCCCAAAACTAACCATAGCCTTAAAATTTGCCTGGTTACTCTTGCCAGCCCAAGGTGGTCTGCTAACTTACCAAAACTTGCTGTCTTGAACCTGAACCATAATTGTCACTTTTAAGCTAATGGCGCCTGCCAGTTTTGCCACAACCCCAGGGGCTCTATCCGAAACTTAGCCTATCCATCCTGGCTAGACTCAAGACTATTCTCAATCAATTGGGAAGTCAACTCAATCCTTGGCGACTCAACCTTAATCCTGGTTATTAAACATCAAGGTAGTTTTTCCAGTTTGAATGTGGGACCATAGAATAGACTGTCTTACCCCTGTACAGTGAAGACATCAAATAAGTGTACTTACAATTTTTTTTTTATTTATTTATGTCTACAATTACTCCTAAATGCCAGATCTAGACCCAACCTCAGCCTTTGCTCAAGGACTGTCTCATTTAACAGAGGCAGTTTCGAATGTTACCACTTCCATCGCTATACTCCACTCCTCTGCTGGGTATTACCACTTTCATAACTGAAGGGACAAAATGAGACATATGTCCTCATCTCCGTTTAGCCCGGTCTATCAACACTTTTTGGTATTCTAAACAAATCAGACTGTAAAGTAGGATAGATGTAGTTCAGAAATGCTTTTTGCTCCATTGTTGCTGGTGCAGGGGCAGTAAAATCCAGTGAATGACCAGGACAGTGACCCAAGTGTAAAAGTGTTGTAAATATGGCTTTACCCAACAGATTTTTTCTGTTGGACTCTAAAAAAATGGGTTAGTAGCACTAAGTTTAGGATTAGGACAGAGGTTTGCAAGGTCTGTTTATTAGCCTCATAGATTTGTCCAGAAGATGAGAAATTTGTCTGGAATGAGGTCAAAATTTACACTGGCAAAATCTGAGTTAAAGTTACCTAGAGTAATTTCTAGCAAAACTCACAAGGACAACATTGTGAATTGTAAGCCCTGCTATACAAATCTGCTCTTGTTAAATATAACTTTTTGGATGCAAAAGAATACAGCTTTTTTAGATCTATATAACTGCCAACATTTCCAAAATACTGTTATGGGGACAATTCTATTAGGAATTCAACTGTCTGCCATGAAATAAAGAAGGCCACAAAGGATACAGTAAAACTGGTATAGGTAAGCAGGTCTGTGGACTGAATCCCAAGGGTGAGGATGCTAACTCCAGGCACATCATCTAGCAAATCTAGGTAAGATGTGGTTATGGCATGTGCTCTTCGGGAAGAATTAAATAGTTATTGCAGGTGGTTGGGGAAGATGGAGAAGGGCGAGTTTTCTGCTTCATAGTTTGACCTGAACCAGGTCAAAGGAGCAATTCTTAAAATGTAAATTAATAATTTTTCTTGGAATGTAATCCTCTGATTTACTGGTCTGTACACATCTGGTACCAACTTCATTTGAGGTTAGCAAGCAAGATATAAGAAACAATGGAATTACAGTTGGAATCAATCACTTTCCCATTCGTCCCATTTGCTGTACTTTGGGTCCTATTACAAAGCAGTCTTGAAGTGCACGACGTGGCTTTCTTTCAGTTTAAACTAAAACAATGTACTCCAGGAGATCTTTGTTGTGCTGATACTAACAGATGTTACGTTCAGGTCCCCCTCCCCACCAAGCGTGTACAATGTGACCTTAACTCCTCCATTCCAGCTGCGTTGCTCCATAATCTGTTCTTACTGGGCCGTGCTCCACTCCAGTGTGGCCATAAGCCACTGTTAGTTTGCCAGAAAACTTGCTTCTTGTCCTAAAATGAAAATCCTTTACACAAATACAGAGTTCTTTTACCTTTTGACTCAAAGTTCACTTAATTTATGATACAGTAGCCTTTTACTTCATGTAAAGGAAATTAACTTGTTCTAGGTCAAAAGGAGTGACTATTTAGTCAATCTGGAGTTGACTAAATGTCTTTACATATTTTTTTAAGATTTCCTGTTTTGCTATATAATTACAAAAGAAGTAATTTTGTAATGCATTTTCAGCATATCTAAAGCTCCAGTTCACTCTCCCATAGAAGCTGAAGCTGCCTTAACATTTCAACAGCTGTTCAGAAATATATATTTCCTCTTACTGAAAAACACTTACTCTTAAGAAAATAAATAACTGATGTGCCTTGCAGTATTTTTGTCGTGGGATTTCAGGGAGAAAAAGAAAATAGATGCTGTTGAGTTGTATGTTGAAATATTTTTATGTAAGATAAATGCAGAATAACATCACTTGGAAGTATCTCTATCCATTCATTAAGTTATGGAATAAATCCTGTTTTTTAGAGATATATACATACATATATATATATGTATGAATATATAAAATTTGTGATGAGAGAATATGCAAGTGAGCAAATAAAAAGCATGCAAACTAACACATTTAGGACTGCCAAAATTTACTGTCAGAGGATAGATGGGACTGAAAACATGTTTTTAAAAGTAGATTGTTTTCCCTGCTGTTCCAAAATGTGATCTCTCATTTCTATCTCTTCTGGTAGACACTAACAGTATCCCCTGAACCCACTTGATTTTAGACTTGGTCAAACCTTGGCTAGAATAGTTAACCAGCTCTTGTACTGTGTGGATTTCTCTATGCTGCCCATTTGTGAAAGAATGAATCTTGTACAAGAAATATCTGCTGGGATTTTGTCACTATTTTCGTGATTCAGTGATTATTTTTGTTTGTTTGCTCAGATGACGGGTGTATCCATAGCTTTTCTTACCTGCTTATCTCACTCCAGAGTTCTTTTCTCCATAGAGTCTTCAGCTAAAGCCCTACTTGGTGAGTGCGGCTATCCATGTGGAGCATGTTGGCCCTGGAAGCATGTTTCTTTGACTCCACAAAAATAGTTCTTCTCCCAGAGATACCAATTTTTCACTGATGTAGATGAGGGCTCTGGTCTGATATATCCTTTTTACCTTTATTTAGAGCCTGACATTCCTTTAGAGCACATGTCTTTGATCCTTTCTGCTGACCTCAGCACATGATGGGTTGACCACCTGGGTGCTACTTACAGATACATGTCTAACGGGACAGACTGAAGAAGTTGAAGGACAGTGAGAAGCCAACTTACAAACCATGAATCCAGAGGCCCTATTCGTCCCACAGGTCAGATCAACCTGTTCTCAAAGGTCAACACATCCTGCTTTTAGCCCATCTTGCTTCTGGATTAAACCACTTCACCATGACAACAACATGCACTTGCCAAGAGTTCATATTTGCGCATGTAGGTTGCCTTGGGGGGGCTACTGACACTGAAGAGGCTGCTGGTGATTGGAGAGCTGATCAAAAATTTCCTGGCAGGATCTCTTTTTCAACAGAAAATAATAATTAACACATCAAAATGAGTCAACATTAATAAAGCTCCAACAGTGACTCACTTAGACTCATGCTACCTTAACTTCTTGATAGTCCTTTCCGTAGCTTGCTGTAGACCCAGAGCAGAAAACAGAGTCTTCAGAAACACCTGTGGCTGAAGAGAACCAGGGAGGTCTCTTCCTCCTTCCCCTCCTTCCCCTCTTCCACCTTCAGGTGGGTCAGTGCATCAGGCAGAGCATTACAGAAGTTCAGTGTCTTGTGCTTCTGACTCATCTGATAGAACCAATCAACCAGAGATCCTTCAGCAGGGGACCTCCATTACCTGACCTAGCAGCCTTCTGCTTTGATTTTACAGGGTTTCCAAGGTACTGAGCTCAGGTTTTGGCATTGGCTAGCTCTACTTATTAAATGTGACTACATTTTCCGGGTCATACTACCAGCAATCACCAAAAACTTCATGGGCTGCAGGAACTGACCCTTAAAGACATTATTTAAAGCCTTATAAAACCCAGGGCCATGTTTTACACAGTGCTGAATTCCTCTGACACAGTAGGCCATCCCATGGCTTAAAAATTGTGCTAGGGATTTGATGGTTAAAAAAGCAGTGAGCACCATCTTGATTCACGGTATTTGTCATACCACCTCTGATTTGCTGCAGCATGTCTTGGCGTTAGCATGGAAAAAAAGACACTGCGTGACTCACTGTGATGCAATGCAGTGGAGAACGGAAAAGAAAAAACCCCACACAATTTCAAATGTGCAATCTGCTCTCAATACAGATAACAATCAGTTGATCTTGATTTTTTCAAGTAATTATCTGTTTCAGTTACCCGTAAAAATAGGGGGAATATTCCTCCATTTCTCATGAGTAGTCGGCAGGAGCAATTGGTGCATATGTTTTAGTGACTGTCCTGTCTGTTTTCTTTCCCTGTATAACTCCTGCCTTTTTCATTTGGCTTCATTTTAACAGTGAAGCTGCCCACTGAAGCTTCCCTTAGCAGCAGGAGAATGGTTTTGCACAATTCAATCATAGGTGCTATCCTTCATCCCTTGCCTTAGGACTGCTTTTTCCTTTCTTCTCATATTTCCATTCCTGTGTCCTTGTGTCTTCTCATGCTATTTTCTGCATTAGCTGTTAGAGTGCAAGTAACCGACACAAGCTGAAACCTTAGCACTGGCTGGTGGAAAGAAAATCTGATCAGTCCCTCAAATCCTACAAATCCTTCAAGTCTTACAAATCCCCCAAATCACAGCCTTCGGTATTGTTTTCGGTTTCTTTTTTCTGTCCATTTTCTCTGATTTTTTTTCTCTTCTCATCTCTACCCAACTTAGCTTTGTTTACTCATATCACTACTTGATTTTATTACTTTTACAGAGATCTGTATCAATTTGAAAGTAGAATGAGCTGTCTTTTTTTTTTTTCCTGAGAAATTAGGCTTGAAACCTGCCAGTAATAACCTACCTTTAATGTTGGCTCCCTCCAGCAGTTCAACGTGACCCATAAACACCAGAGAACTTGAGGCAGGAGGGTAATTCTGCTTCTTCAGAGATAGTAACTCTGCCTTCTCTCCATTATGTCTTTTGCGTGCTAGAAGCTGTAGGCAGCAAGCCTAAGATGTTGAAGCAATCCTACAGTTCTCTGTTGTTTCTTCTGAAAATGGCTTGTAAAAAACAACCTGCAGACATTGTGGTGAGCTACAAGCTATGGTGTAGCTTGCAGAAGACAGCTGTTCAGAATAACGCCCAAGCCAGCATAATATGTCCTTATTGTGCTTTAAGAGCACCCACCTAGGGAAGAATATAAAGCAAGTATCATGAAGTTAATTCACACCTTTGCTTACAGCATTCTGACTTCTGCAGATAGGCAAGCTGTGAGAGACCAGTCATTGGCAAAAGGTATGATCTTATCTAGTGACTTCATTAGTTTTCCAGAAAGGGGAACAAGCACCACATTGAGGAAACGCGCAGATTTTTATAAGCCAGGAGGAGCTGTGAGCTTTTTAAAAAGAGGAATACCACAAAGGAACCTAGAAGGAGTGCAAACCTCAAAAGAAATGCTGGTGGTTTCAACCAATAAAAATAAAAAATACTGCATTTTAAGATGTGTCTGAAACGTGAGACAGTGAGGAACCTAGGAGGAAGTGAAGCTGCAAAACATGACTGCAAATAACAGGCATCAAATGAGACTTGATTTTCTAGAGACATAATTATTTATTTCCAATCATATTTCCTAATACTTATAACCACAATCACTTGGCATCTCTGAGGCATTGAAGAGAAGGCTTCAAAATACGTGGTTCGGCATTGCTGCAATACAGGCAGAATTTAC
Organism: Dromas ardeola; assembly: GCA_013398915.1. Lineage (NCBI taxonomy): Eukaryota > Metazoa > Chordata > Aves > Charadriiformes > Dromadidae > Dromas > Dromas ardeola. The sequence goes on along the minus strand of VYZM01001261.1, from coordinate 5,316 downwards.
TGCAGAATCAAGAGGCACAATTGATTTTTAATGAGGTGACGCAGATGCAAGCTACAGGCCTGCCTTAAGTTTTGGCAAAACAGCTGTGTCAGTATAAACATTCAATACAATTTTGTGGTCATTATATATACTAAATAAAACGAATAGACAACTTGCTGTATAAGACCACACAAGTGGCTGTACCACGTCAGGCCAATGGTTCGTCTGTCCTCGCACGTACTTGGGAAAGACTGTAAGTACAAAGCAAAACAAGAGAGATATGTTTCGCCACTTCTGTTCTATGATGTTCCAGCATCTAGCAGTTTGCCATTTACAAGGTGGGCACAAAGGCTGGTGGGATTACATGCGCATCATCTGACTTGAAAGTTTTTCTGAACCTTTTTTTCATAAATTTGTCGAATTACTGAACCATTTTGGACAGCTGGTACTCAGAACCTCTTGTGGTAATGAGTTCTATGGTAAAAATATGTATTTTTTGGAAAAAAAATAAATAAATTCACCTCCCCCCCCTTTTTGTTGATCCTTGTTGTTGATAAAGTTGGAATCTTCTGCTCAATGCTGATTATTACAATATTAGAAGTAAAAAACAAAAATGGGTGACTGACTTCCAGAAAAAATCCAAAATGATGAGAACATTATAAAGACAGATTTATGAGGTAAGAGTAAGAGTTAAGCTAGTGAAGTTGGAAAACTGCTGAGAAATACAATGGGAATTACCAAAGATATGAAAGTTAGAAATAGCTAACAGCTAATAGATATATTTGGAAAAAATAGGGATGGAATCAGTTGAAGTTAAGGACTTAGTCTTTTGTGTAGATGTGTATCTAAGGTTAATGGATGAAATGTAGAAAGGAAGCCTGACTGGTAATATCTCTTTTAGCTATAGAAAAGGGAAGTGATGCAAATCCTAGTATTTAAAACTCTTCACACTAGTCGGAAAAACATTTCTCCCCTGATTCTCCAGTTAACAGACCTGTCCTGGGAGCGAGTGGGTTTACTATTTGTAGACTTACAGTTTTGGTTTTATAGTTCTTGACAAACTATGTGATAAGCATCCAACATACATTATCCATTATCTACACCTGTGATTTTGTCTCCTCTGACTTTTTTCATCCCATCTGAAATATCTTTCCTTCAGCCTTGAAGATTTGAGTCCATTTGTTCTGAAGACTTCTGCTTTGTGTTCACAGTTAAAAGTCCAAGAATATGTTTAATTCTTCCTTTTTGGGTGACTTTTCTCAAATAGCTATAGCTGTGCGCAAGACTCTACAAGCAAGATGTCTATACAGCTTGAAAGCGTTTGCATGCTAACACATGCAAAAGAGAGCTGGGATTTCATGGGCTACAAGGCAAAGCATTAATTCGCTCAGCATCCTGATAAAAAACTTGAACAGTGGTAGGGATAGGTATGTGGCTTCTTTGTATCTGCCTTCTAGCAGTGACTAAAAGATAGAAGAGACATAAATACTTCCAATTTTATAGTGATGCCTGTGATCTAGAAGCACATGGCAGTACACTGCATCTCCCATAGCAGCCCCTGAAAGGATGGCAGTTAAAGCTGTGATGTAGATCTGAAGAATACTAGGCTTACCTCCTTTATGTTGTATCTGCGTTCTTTGCTCTTCAGGTGCAAGCAGTGTTCATCAACAGATCCTGGCCCTGGTTTGAGAATCCACAGAATTAGCTATAGATAATCATTAATAAAAAATTGCTATAAACCTCAGTGGACTTTTAGACCCTGTTTTCCTATGCAGCAAGTCTCTCATTAGAGACATGCTGAGGTGCCAGCGGAGACTGTCAGGGCCCTGAGGGCACTAATCAGTTGATGGCCCTCACCATCCTCTTCTGGGACCTCCTCCCATCCTGCCCCTGGGTCTCCATGTCAGCCCAGCCTGGGGACATCAATCCTTGTCCTGAGCCTATGTCCTGTGCCATGGTGGTGCTTCTCTGCTGCCCATGGGCCCTGCCACAGCCATGGCTCTGCCTGGCCGTGGACCACACCGGTCCGCGTCCTGACCCAGGAGCTAGTGTTCTGCCAGGCAATGGCCATGATGGCTCTGGGACTGTGACAGACCTGGGACTGTCCCCAGTATGGATGTGGCCATCTTTTGAGGGGAAAAAATGTCTCAGCCACAAGGAGATGAACTATGCGATGCCTCCACAGCCAGGAGATGCTTTTGCCTGCGTGCATGTTCATGAAAAAACACTGAAGGTGTGCTTTCCAACCCAGGTTGCAACTGTGTTCCTCAAGAGAAACGCATTATGTAAATTCCTCTGGAGGAAGAAAATGGAGATGAACAGTTTCATCAGGTTTTTACTTAGAAATAATTTTAAACATATGCCTTTGTTCTGCCATCTGACATCAACTCTTAATAAGTGTGGCAGATGCTGACTTTATATTTACTGTGAAATTTCCCAGTAAGAGCTGAAGATTCCGGGAAATTTATTTCTGCTTGTAGTTTTCAATTTTCTACAAGTAGAGCATCAGGAACAAGCTGAGGTTTACCAAATCTCATCTGTCTGGGTGTCAGTTCTTGTTCTAGCTCTGGTTGATCTTCCATATTCTTTGCATTTTAAATTGTTTCTAAAGAAAAAAACTTCAAATCTGGTGGGGGTCGATCTCTTCTCCCAAGGAACAGGCGATAGGACAAGAGGAAATGGCCTCAAGTTGCACCAGGGGAGGTTTAGACTGGATATTAGGAAAAATTTTTACACTGAAAGGTTTATTAAACATTGGACCAGGCTGCCCAGGGCAGTGGTTGAGGCACCATCCCTGGAGGTATTTAAAAGACGGGTAGACATAGTGCTTAGAGATACGGTTTAGTGATGGTTCTTGTCAGAGTTAGTTTGATGGTTGGACTCAATGATCTGAAAGGTCCCTTCCAACATAGGCAATTCTGCTATTCTAGGATTCTATGATATTGGCATTGCTGTAATGGTTAATTAGTGTTACAAATACCCTATTCTTCTGTTCACAAATGTAGATTTATCATTTTTACCCAATTTCATGTCAGAAAGGATATTCAAAACTGATTGATATATCTGACTGAAAGAAGTCTGTTGAGGAAGAAGAGAAGCGGGGCCAAATGTTATGAATAGAAGAGGCTTTTGGATTATCAAATTTACCTTGGCATTAGGGCGGTATCATGTGCTGTATTGAGGAATGGCATTCGTCTATGGCCAGATACCAGGCGAGTTCTGGCTCAATTGTTTCTCAAACTCTCTCACTCTCAAAGCTCTTTTTCAGTCTCATTTTAGTTCTACAACCCATTTCGCTCTGAGACTGAAATGCAATACCCTACTAAATTCCCCTCCTTTAGCCTGGGTGACTAATCCTCTATCCATGTCTGCATTGCAACACTTTAAAATATTTCTTTGTTGTTAACTGTATTGGTGGGTAGCTGTAAAACAGCTGAACTGGAAAAGGGTAAGTGCCAATACCAGCAGCTGCAACAGCAAAAAGAACAAACCCGCTACAAATACTTCTCTTACAGTGCTTAATCCCTGCAATTTCCCCTAATAGCACAATGTCTCATAAGCAGTGTTTAAGCATCTCATAAATAAACACTGATCCTATGCCTGCTGTTCAGGTAACTTTTGTGGTAGTTTATAAGGAACATTGTTTCTTAATTTATCTCTGTTTGATCAGTCTTTAAAGTATGTTAGGACTGGATCAGTTATATGCGGAAATTGTTTAAAACCTGGCAGTCTGCATTTCTCACATTTTACCTCTATACAGAAAACAGGATTTTCAGAAATATGTGTTACAGAATGAGCTACAAGAATATCCCTAAGATATTTCATAAATCTTCAAGAGAAGAATGCTAAAAAACATCAGGGACAAAAACATAACTCCAGAGAAATAGAGCCAAAGCAGGAGGATCTCAGATGACAAAGATGAGAAGCAGAAATAAAAACAAGGCCTCTAGAATAGTGTATCATTGTGCTCTCACAGTTAAAAAGTATAGTTTTTCCAAAATGCAAATCCCATAATTTGAGTTGTCTAAAATTTAAGCACCAAGTATTTAATACTGCCTCCTCTTTTCTCTTTGAAATGCATTCTAGGAACTTCCGAAACAAAATCAATAAAAGCAATGGTGGTTGGCAAGCCTAATACCTAATTATATTTTCAGAAGAAAGTAAGTAGTTCTACCTTTCTGCACTGAACCTCAAAAATAGCAGCATCCACAAGAGACCATAATTTTTAAAATAAATTCTCAAAGGTAGTTTTTGTCTCTATTTTGCAATTTGTATTAAGTTGGAAAGCATCATGGGTCATTCCACTGTAATTTCTTTGGTTCAACTCCAATATAGTGGTTTGGGTTTATCAGCATTTTCTTTACTGGTAGTTAGTAAATCACTCAGGATAATAGTAAGGATACAACTACTGACTTCAGGATATTCACCCTCTTCTCAAGAGTTTGCACTTGCAGAAAAAAATGAAAGTTAATCCCACTGAAATGAGAAGGAACAGAAGACAACAACACACAGAGTTCAATTTTTTGAAGTCATGGTCTTTAACCGAGTAAAAACTGATGGTCCTACAGTTTGAATGTCAGCATAAAACTTCTCTATTTATTTCCTAAAAATAGGGAACTTCCATAACATATTTCCAATTTTTTTGAAGAATGTTGATAGATGAGATTCCTTCAGGTCTGTCAAAATATTGGTTAGCTGGTGGTTTAGTACAGGGTAAGATCTTAAAAATATCTTAAAAGTATTTTTGACAAAGCAAGATACAGTGGTGAAAGAATTAGTCTAATGTCACTTCCTAACCAGCAGTGAGCTTGACTTAAAAGCAGAAACTGAAAGATTGAATTCAGTTAGAAACCTTACTTATAATTCAAGGAGTATAGCTGTTTATTCAGCCGTATCTTTTTAACCGAAAATTGCTAGGTTTCATATGGGGCTTCTGTGCAAACAGAATCAGACCTGAAACCATACAATGCAATTTTTTTTTATCTGGTATACTTAAATAACCTGTTTTTTGGTGGTTTGTTTTTTGTTTTTTTTTTTGTTTGTTTGTTTTGTTTTTTTTTTCCCCCCACTCTGGTACAAGAAAAAATGTCTAGTTTTCATTCCTCTAAGAGAGTTAAAAGGAAGAGAGAAAAGAGCATATATGGAATTAGCTTGTAAGACTAAAAAAAAAATAAAGCCACAAGAAGCTTTATATGGGGCAATTTTTTTTGACTTGGACACTTCAAAGAAATATAAACTAACACCTAGTTAAATCCCACTCATAATTAAGCATCATCTGAGAATAAACTATTGAAGTTATTAAACTTTTCCCATGCCGTATCATAGAATCATAGAATC
>VYZM01001260.1:0-24633 GCA_013398915.1 Dromas ardeola | reverse complement strand
CCTTCTCCGCATCCTCCATCACCGTGGCTCCTGTCTCGTTCAACAANGCCTTCTCCGCATCCTCCATCACCGTGGCTCCTGTCTCGTTCAACAACAGGCCCACAACTTCTCTGGTTTTCCTTTTACTTCCTATATACTTGAAGAAGCCCTTCCTGTTGAGTTTGACATCCCTTGCCAGGTTTAATTCCAAGGAGGCCTTGGTTTTCCTCGTTTCATCCCTGCATGCTCTGTCAGCATTCTTGTAATCTTCCGAAGCGGTCATCCCTTCTTCCACTTACTGTAAACTTCCCTCTTCCACTTGAGATTTTTCAGAAGCTCCCTGCTCAACCATGGAGGTCTCCTGCATCCCTTGGCTGATTTCTTGCTCTTAGGGATGCACCAATCTTGAGCTTGGAGAAAGTGGTGTTTGAATACCAATCAGTTCTCTTGAGCCCCTTTGCCTTCCAGAGCCCTCGCTCACAGGATCTCTACAAGCAGTTTCTTGAAGAAGTCAAAGTTAGCCCTCCTGAAGTCCAGGGTTGCAATTTTACTTCTTGTTGATTTGTGAGTACTGCCCATGATCTTGAACTCTATCTTCTCATGATCACTACAGCCAAGGGTGCCCCTAACCTTAATGTCTTCCACCAGTCCCTCTGTGTTTGTCAGCACTAGGTCCAGGAGTGCTCCTCTCCTTGTTGGGTCCTGCACCACCTGTGTCAAAAAGTTACCATCAATACACTGGAGGAACCTCTTGGACTGTGCATGCCTGGCTGTGTGGTCTTCCCAGCAGATATCAGGGTGACTGAAGTCCCCCATAAGAACCAAAGCCTGCAATTGCAAGACTACCTTCATCTGTCTGTAGAAGGCCTCATCAGCTTCCCCATCCTGATCAGGTGGCCTGTAATAAACACCCACAACAGTGTCCTTCATATTCACCTGCCCCTTAATCCTTACCCATAATTCTTACCCTTACCTATTCAGCCCTCTCCTTATCCGCCCCCAGGGAGGGCTCAATACGTGCCAGCTTCTCCCTCACATAAAGAGCAACTCCACCACGTCGCCTTGCTGGCCTGTCCTTCCTGAAAAGGACATAGCTGTCCATGACTGCATTCCAGTCATGTGAGCTGTCCCACCACGTCTCAGTAATTGCAATGAGATCAGTTACTCAAAGTAATGATCATCCCCCAAAGACAGATGGGGTCTCCTTTTTTTAATGATCGGGTTATAAAATTACTTTCATGTACATTCTTACTACAATATCTTACCCTATTCTTCTTGGAACAATCTAACCGTATATAAAGTTAGAGTCAACTCAAGCGAAACAGAGAACTTATCCTTTTATAATACATATATAACGTGAAGTGGTGTTAGACGTAAACCTGCAATCTTTTTAAGTATCAAAAACTATAAAGCCAAGGCAGAGATTTATCCCAGTAATTCCATAATACATTTGCCTTTAGATATTTATTTAATGCAAAAAGAAAATCAGAAACTGAACGTTATTGAATATTATCATTGTTGTATGAGATTCAATAAGGCTAAGTGTCAGGTCCTGCATACGGGGTCATAACCCCGTGCAATATTATAGGCATATAGGAAGAGTGACAGGAAAGATGCCTGGTAGGTAAAGACCTAGGGGTGTTGGTTGACAGCTGGCTGAATATGAGCCAGCAGTGTGCCCAGGTGGCCAAGAAGGTCGATAGCATCCTAGCTTGTATCAGAAAGGCCAGCAGGACTAGAGAAAAGATCATCCCGCTGTACTCAGCACTGGTGAGGCCGCCCCTCAAATACTGTGTTCAGTTTTGGGCCCCTCGCTACCAGAAAGACATAGACGTTCTGAAGCGTGCCCACAGAAGGGCAACAAAGCTGCTGAGGGGTCTAGAGCACAAGTCTCATGAGGAATGGCTGAGGGAACTGGGATTGTTTACCCTGGAGAAAAGGAGGCTAAGAGGAGACGTTGTTGCTCTCTGCAACTACCTGAAAGGAAGTTGACGGTCTCTTCTCTGAAGTAGCAAGTGATAGGACAAAAGGGAAGGGCCTCAAGTTGCTCCAGGGGAGGTTTAGATTGGATATTACGAAAAATTTCTTCACTGAAAGGGTTATAAAGTATTGGGACATGCTGTCCAGGGAAATAGTTGGGTCGCCATCCCTGGAGGTATTTAAAAGATGGGTAGATGTAGTGCTGAGGGACATGGTTTAGTGGTGGACTTGGTAATGTTAGGTTAACGGTTGGACTCAGTGCTCTTTTCCAGCCTAAATGATTCTATGATTCTATTAAAGCTTTTTCACAACAAAAATGTTCTCTTCATCATAATTTTCAATATTTCTGGTGTAGTTATACTTTTGGTTTTGTGCTACAGCTATCGCTGTTACCTGCATGCCTTGAAATAAATATAAGTAAAATTTCGATGATGCAGGATATCATACTCTCCTGTACTAAAGAGGGGACAGGTATCTCACATGTACACTAAACATGGGTAGTAGAATGCGATGATCTCTACACCTTAGACCCTCACAGGTTGCTTCTAACCCTGACAAAAGATTTCTGCCACATTTTCTGTTAGCAACTTGACCAAAAATAGGTCATGGTTTCCTGGACTCTGCCCACAATTTTCTTCTTCATGGACACCATTAACTGATTTTTTTCTTCCTCTCACTTTCATTACAGAATTGACTTAGAAATATTTGGGTTCTTCAATTTTAAACACATCCAGTGCAGTTTCTGAGTTACAATCATAACTATCCATTGTATATTTCCTATATGATGTTGATCTCAATAAGTGCCTTTCTAAAGTCAGGTTTCTACTTCAACATAAATTACAATGCAGAACAATGGATAAGAATATTTTTCTCTCTACATAATCAAATTACCACTGAAATTAATGGACTGCAGATTCTTCACTATTCTTATTAGATGAAGTTGCTTTATTTTTGCTTTTGCTTTTGTTACTTTCAAGGAAAAAAAAATAAGCTTCTTGTTAAAATTTTAACATTTTATTTAAATTTATTTTTATTCTTTTTTAATAAAAAATAATGAAGTGCTGTGAAAAAAATCTAGGGCAACAATAACACTGCTTAGTGCAGCATTTAGAATAGAAAACTATCAAAACAAAACACAAGACAGCAGAATTGTGATTTGACAAAAAGGTATTGAAGGATGTGGTAACTGCTGTAAAGCACTTTCACAAGTTCTCTAATCTTTCTTGTCTTGCTTGCTGATTAAAAGGGCGTGGACAATATCACTGGGCTTCATCTTGTACTTTAAATGGTATTAAAAGAAGATCTGCAGAACAAAAACTCATTTACTTTTTCCAAGACATGGAGACTGGAGGGAAAAACCTGACATCACCTAATATATTCACTTTACTGAACACTGGTTCTTACAATATGTACTTTAGGATTTGAACACAGGACTTTCTCTTCTGCTGCCTACTCACTTCCCTGATAACTTTTCACAGAAAGAAAGACTTGTGGGACATAGGTAATCAGAATGAGTTTTGAAAAGGAGGACAGATTGTAAGTGACTTATGTCACTTTAAGAGGCTGGCTTGCTGTTTCATAAAATCTACATAAACCAAGGGACTTTAAATCTCCTATTTTCTTCCACTGTGTCATCATCTTATAAAGTGATTTGAGGAGTCACTTATTTGCATCTTTCTTGCCTTTTTCTGCATTACACTGGACTCAGAGGTGTAAAATCTTTTTTTTTTTCCCACACTCCTATACATATTTGTAGTTGGCATTCTAAAGAATAAAAAGTTGGAGTCTGAGCCTGCAGAAAGACATTTGTATGATAATCATGTTTGGAGACAGGGAAGGGTAGTTCGCTATTTCTTGTTTGTTTTCATGAGTGCTCCACATTTGTTTTTCCTGAGTAGACAGTAAAAAATAGTGTCCAGGATGGCATCCCTGGCACGAAAAGATCTTGGTTGCTTGACATTCACAATAGAAACTGAACCACTCTGTCCTATAGTGTTTGAACAGCCTTTCTCATCAAAGCAGTCAAAGCTAACTATTTGATAAGAAGGTAAGATTTCTCAAGTAGCCTGGATGTTGTGGAACTTTGGGAAAGAGTATAAAATAGCTGATACACAGGAATTTTCTCCCTTCTGCATCTCCTGGGAAGCAGATGAAATCCCATCAGCTGTATGAGTTCTCAAAAGGCATGTTCCAGGATAAATACAGTGTATTCAATTAATTTTTATGTTTTAGGAAGGAATTGTGGCAGCTATTACACATAAAAAGATGTAGATAGATGAAAAAGCACAGCTGACAATTCTGTAAAATCAAAAAGAATTAATCACCTTTCGACTACTGTAGAACTGCTAAGTCATCATAAAGCCAATTTCTGCTTTCCTTCGAATGAGTGTCTCGTATTACTAGACCTAAGAATCAGGGCCAATGAGGCTTTACATGAGCAAATTCAGCACACCCAGTAGTTCAGACAGTACTGAATAATTTGCTGTTAGTCTATAGGTTGCAACTACAATGCATAATACATCTGAGTAATTTAGAATGATGAATATATTTTTCAAAATCATTGTCTGTTTTCAAATGAGCCATCGACAGAAAAAGGCCCATATCTTACTACTGTAGCTGAGAATAATTCAATCAGCTTTCACAATAACGTCAGTTCCCTGATTCTGCAGTTTTAGAAAAAGAACCATTCCTCTTAAATCCTCTATCAATACATACTCATGCAAAGTATTGATCCTCCTGGTTGAACAGCACCCTGCAGGGTTAAAGTAATTTCACTGAATGTAGGGCTAAAGATAGAGAAAGCTGCTGAAAAGTATCTGCAACTTACACTACAGAGCAAAAATTTAAAGTCGCTACAGCTCTAAACCCACAGTAGGACTTGAAGAAGTGGGACAAAGCCAGTCTGGCTAATGTGTGGAATAGAATCGTCTAGATTGGAACGGACCATTAAGATCATTCAGTCCAGCCATTAATCTAACACTGCCAAAAACACCACTAAACCATGTTGCTAAGCACCATGTCAACCCATCTTTTAAATACGTCCAGGGATGATGGTTCCTGCACTTGGGTTACCACAACCCCATGCAGCACTACAAGTTTCGGGAAGAGTGACTAGAGAACTGCCTGGCAGAAAAGGACCTGGGGGTGTTGGTCAACTGCCAGCTGAATACAAGCCAACAGTGTGCCCAGGTGGCCAAGAAGGACAACAGCTTCCCGGCCTGTATCAGGAACATTGTGGCGAGTAACACTAGGGAAGTGATCATCCCCCCATACTTGGTGCTGGTAGGGCTGCACCTCAAGTATTGTGTCCAGTTTTGGGTCCCTCTCGACAAAAAAGGCATGGAGGTGCTGGAGCGTGTCCAGAGAAGGGCAACAAAGCTGGTGAGGGGTCTGGAGGACAAGTCTCATGAGGAGCGACTGAGGGAGCTGGGGTTGGTTAGCCTGGAGAAAAGGAGCCTCAGGGGAGAACTTATCGCTCTCTACAACTACCTGAAAGGAGGTTGTAGAGAGGTGGGTATTGGTCTCTTCTCCCAAGTAACAGGCGATAGGACAAGGGGAAACGGCCTCAAGGTGCACCAAGGGAGGTTTAGATTAGATATTAGGAAAAATTTTTACACTGAAAGGGTTATTAAGCATTGGAACAGGCTGCCCAGGGAAGTGGTTGAGTCACCATCCCTGGAGGTATTCAAAAGACAGGTAGATGTAATGCTTAGAGATATGGTTTAGTGATGGTTTTTGTCAGTGTTAGGTTGATGGTTGGACTAGATGATCTGAAAGGCCCCTTCCAACCTAGGCAATTCTAAGATTCTATGTTTCTAAATAATAATTGTCAGTTTATATCAGATCTAATAGAATTAGGTGTTCAAGTACTGTACACCAAGTCTTATTATGGTCTTGTGATTAAAAACATGTGGTCTGAGCTTAGTTGTGGTGTAAATGAATACATTTGTGTAGTCTAGAGGGAGGTGTCCCTACCCATGGCAGGGCCATTGAAACTAGATGATCTTTAAGGTTCCTTCCAAGCTAAACCATTTTATGATTCTATGATTCTGTGATGTCAAGTTCTTTCATTTGCTCATAGTGAAGTGTATATCCCTGAGAAATGCATACAATTAAGACTTGTTTCTCTTCTCAGTTTTGCTAAACTAATCCTTGTTTCTTTTATTGTTTTAATTAAGCTTATAAGAGGTGATGAAGGAATAGTGTCATCTGAGTTGATGTGGTAGATTAGTTGGCATTTTCATGATTCCTAATCTGCCTTCCTGAGAACCTTATTATAAGTATTATTGTCTATGGAAACAAACATAAAATATTCAGTCTGAGTTTTACAACAAATATTTCCCAAACATTTAATTAGTCTTGGCTAAGTTTGAGCTACAGAAGTGTCAGATATTTTTCTAGCATTGGACTTATTCTATTCTGGTAGAATTCCAGTATTTTCATCTTTTTTAGAAATTGAATTTGGAATGTTATTAACTTCTAATGGATGCTATCCTCTTCCTTCATTTTCCCTTTAGCCTACGTGGTAAAGCAGTATTTTATAATACATAATTCCAGAACATTGCACAAAACTCAGGTAAAAACGCAGAGAGAATTTTTCCTTTCGATTTCCTTAAGTACAAATGGTATAATAGAAATTAAAAGCCTGCTTATATATGTTTTTATAGATATGTATAAATTATGTATATACTTTTTTCAGACAGACACGCATTTTGTAGGTATGTATACATATACACATATCGAATCGTACGTACAAGTACAAATAGAATTATACAGAAATAAATTTTATGCAGGGTAACAGCACACATACACATGTTCCTTCATACACATCTGTGCATGGAGTCTGATATATAACTTCTCTCCTTACACAGTTACCAGTGTTTGTATTTCATCACAAATACTGACCACCAAAAAATTGTTCTGAAAAGGGGGTTACTTTGTGTCTATAATGATGGAGCTATTGGTAACCTTCATCTTGTTCAGCCATCCCTTAACATCAACAAACCTGACAGGGGTCTGCTTCATTCAATGTTCCGTTCATGCTGATCAATATCAAATAAAGTAAGTCTTTCATAATAATTGTTCTAACTAACTTAAAGTGAGTACTCTGTGAAAATATATTTTCCTTCATTCACATCTACAGTAGAAATTATCTTAGCTGTTAGAATGTATTTACCTGAAAAAAGGAAGATGCATAGTTAAAATTCTTATCCAAACATACACGTGTTTATTGGTATAAGGTATTGCCTTCTGGAATGTAAATTAGAGCAGCTCTTCAGTCGTTGTTTTTTTTTTTTTTTTTTTTCCACTGGGGATGGTGAAATCAAGAAATCAACACATTATCTTCCTAAACTTTTCTCTTCTTCACCCTTGGACAGAATGGGAACCATATATATGTTTTCTTCTTTTTTCTTTACAATAAAGTTGGTAATATTTTTTGCATTCTATAAATATAAAAATTCTGAGCACAAAATTTGCCTTATATATTATGCTTATGTATAGGTCTTCTAATTATTTATGTTTAACCATGCAGGTATTAAACATTTCTTATAACCAATAGCTGGCAGAAGATATTTCATTCTGCATTCTAATACAAGTTAACCTATAACTTGTAATCGCTCCACCTGTGCTTATGTCTTGTGCTTTATAGAAGAAAATGCATATTTGGATGCTGACTGTCATGCTCTGTGCCCTAATTTGTCACTTTATTCTCTACTATTGGTAACTTATTAATCAAATGTACCATAATCAATACGATGCAATGTACCTGAAGCAAGGATTTGAAATGGAAAACAACTACTTTTTTCTTGGAAACCAGTCCTTACATTTCTCAGCTGGAACTTTTGCACTGAACTATGTGTAAATCGACATTTGCTTAAAACCAAAACAAAGTGTTTGATAACATTACTTATAAGCCAAACAGTTTTAATACTGTAGAATGTTAAATGTCCATATCTGTAGGTGGAAAGGGACAGTGTATGGCACTAACTATCTTCACAAACTTGTGTCAAAAGTTTTTCTGTGTGTGAGGTGTTATACCTTATAAGTTCTTCTTTCCTTCTAATAATAGTTTCCTTGGCTGTGATTTTAAGAAATCCCTTCTATTAAACTGTTCAGTTGACACAGCTTGACATAATATGTCACAGAGGAATATGTCAACCTGAAGAACATAAAATGCATTTTGAAAGCTGTTGCTTGAAATCCTGAATTGTATGCCTGTTGTGGCTGTCATTCTCTTTAAGTCTGCTAGTTGAAGACAATTGTCCCATGCTTTTAAAGTCTGATTTTGCACTGTATTGTACACCCCTACTAGCAGTCACTGCATTCTCCTGTTCTGCTTGTTAAAATTACTTTTATTCCTAAAATGCATGAACCTTTTCACAATATGCTTACTGGCAATCTGACCTGGCAGGAAACTTTTTCATTTAAGTGCTTAATGCTCAATCTTTCTATTTTTGCTGCTTTTTTGTCAACTTTTTTTTCTGCCTTCCTTTCTTTTTTCTTTTTAAATAATTGAGAAATACTGTAAAAGAATAGTGTGCTTTTTAAGTCACTGTCTATCAATATAGGCATGTATCAGAAATTGCCTAAGCAATTTTTATAAGGAAAATTAGACATGTAGTCAGCCTAAATATTGGACCTAGCATGGAAAAAAAACATATTTCCCTGTCCTTGCAATCTGTATTGTTGATGGAATGATTCAACAAAAGTTTATCACTCTGAATCTATTTGAAAAGTAATTTGCTACTGCATCCGATATTTTTCTCCTTAAAAAATCTGAACCAGACTTCAATTAAACACAGTTTTTAAGTGAATCAGCCTTTGATAACAAAAGTATTTCATCGTGTATGAAATATAGTGCAAAAATCAGCATTATAATAAAAATGCACATATTTGGTTGCAAAGGCTTTTCTTAATAAAATAGTTGGACGCATTCCAGTGTTAATGTCACCGTGCGTTCTCATAGACATAAACAGGAGGGTAAGAAACTTCATAGCATGTAAGATACTTTACAGGATGTGCTCAGTATCTTGTAAGTCTGTCTTGTTAGAATGAGAAATGAGCTGGAATCATTCAAGTCAAGAATGTCATTAGATGATTTTCTGAAGAGACAGGTAAAAATACACAGTAAAAGAGTGTGACCAAGCTGAAAAGAGGATGTAGAAAAAGCAAGACACCTTTTGGTTCTTGAGAACTAGTCAGGAACATGAAATGATTGTATTTTTCCTCAGTTGGACAAGTTAATTCTTTCAATTAAAAAATGCATTATTATCATATATGTTAGTAGAGACACTACAGAATGCTTTTCTGACTGCTGAAGAAGTTATATTCGTGATCTCTGTCCTCCTCTTTGTACAGACACATCTTCCAAGCATCATGGTTTCTTTCTACCCTTAAGTACTCTGTATTTAAATACTCTGTTCTTAAGTGCTCTGTACTTAAGCCTACCAGTCAGATTTAGGAACCTTAAATAAGTCCACAAAATTAGTGACACAGAAAGTCTTATCTTTGACAGGTCTTTTTGTGACAGAATTGTACAAGGAGGTGGATTGTAAACATTTCTTTGATGTGCTCCAGCTTTATACTTTATGAGGGTTTCTTATCTACAATGAAACTATTACAGCTATTTTCAGAAAAGAATTAAGACGTTTTCAGATCAAATGATGAACATCCTAAGGGACTCAAATACCTAGATCAGACAATTTCAGAACAATGCATGATTATCTTTGGAAAATTAAAGAAAATATTTTTCAAGACAGCAGAAAAAAACAGTCATTATCTGCAAAGGGGAACAAAAGAGAAGACAAATAATGATAAAATAGTAAATATACCCTAATTTCCTGGAAAATTATTGGAACAAATACTTAAAGTACTAGGAAGCATCCAAATGAAAACAAGGAAATGAGAAAAACATATAATTAACTCTGTTGACTTTATACCTTGTGATATTTTTGAAATTAAGGAAAATAAATGTGTACTGCATAGAATTACAAGCTGGTGGTGCAAACCTGGGTGTAAAACAGAATCCAGAGAATAGCTACCAGTGCTCCATTGCACTTCTTCGTTGGGTGCCTTAAATGTCTGCCTGACTCAAACAGAATTTAATATTTTCAATAATGATTTTTAAGTGCTGTAGTTGTATTGTCAATACAACTACATTGGACTAAATTTTGGAAATTTTAATCAAGAAAAGTGTATTAATATCAAAAACTGAAGTATGGAAAATACTTGGAAAGGAATAATAAATTGTACCTCTGCAGGTTAGAGAAGTGGTATTGCTAGCTACCAACAGTTTAGAACAAGATCTTGATGTTATATTTCTGAATATAGGTGAATGGTGCCATGTTGCAGAAATAGTAAGGAGGCTATCATGTTGCAACGTTGTCTAAACTCCAACAGTCAAATTCAATTCCCCTATTCTTAAATGTCTGCAATGACATCATCTACTTCTGCAACAGTAATCCTAGACTCCTTTAGTCATTGTAGGCTTCTTCAGGGGATGTCCAAGACAGATACCATGAAGCAATCTCTGAAGAGACTCTCTGAAGATCGCATCTTCTGGATGCATAAGGAAATCAGCTTGGATTCAGATGACTAAATTTTAGATACCATGTTTTTCTTTCTGCCTACCTTCAGATACAAAACAATTCCTCTACTCTGATTGATGTTTGTATGACCTTTGCTTGTTATTAAATTGAAGAAGAAAGTCCAAAAGACAGAAATGAGCTGTTTGAGAGGTCCAGAAAACACAACCTACAAGTAAAGATTGAAATGATCATAACCATTTGATCTGTAGAAGAGAAAATTAGAACAGATAGTATTTACAAACATAAGAGGCTACTTTAAGAGAAGGAGAATAAACAATTTTCATTGTGGAGGGGTGGATCGGACAAGAAGTATTGGATTTAAATTGAATAACAATATACCAAAAGGAAAACTTGCAGTCATGAGAATAAAAAAATGCTGGAACAGACAGGTGAGGGAAATGGCAAAATCTGCAGAATAAGGGATTAACAAAAACCAGATGAGATAATGACTACCAAAAATAAAATGAAATGCATTTGGTAGTACAGGTAGACTAAATATCTTTTTTAGATCCCATGCAGTCCTTTTTTTTCAAGGTTTCCAAAACTACAACTACTACCCGTTGCTGGTATGGATAATGAAGTGTTGATAGTGATACTTGTATTCTGCCTCTATTCTTAAAGGGATAACCCTCAAGGAGCCTGTTAAATTGACTTTCATTACCAGACTTGCATATAACAGCATATGTGGAGCCAGAAATATCAATAGGAGAGACTCTTTTAATTGCTTAAATTGTTTTTGACTGAGATGACAAAATAGTAAGGACTGAGATAAATAATTGAAAAGGTAAACATGATTTCTTGTTGAAATCATATTCTGCTTTTATACAGACAGGTCTAAACTATATAAGGAGTTGATATATAAAGTTTTATATGAAAAAGATAATTGTCTAAAAGAGTAATGCAGTACTTATTTTTGATTTTCTTTACTGGAAGAAAAACACAGCTAGTGAAATAGAAATAACAAAGCTACAAAAAGAATTTTGAAAACACTTCTTTCTTACACAGTAAGTTGAACAAGCAGCAAATGAGGTCAAAGGGGCCAAATAATTGAAAATGAGGCTACTGCTATAAGATAAACAAGGTTAAAGTTGGAAAGAACACAGGATATCATTATTATAATATCATTAAGTTTGAAATGCTTATGGGGTTCTGTAGAAAGGTCAGCAAACACAAAGATATTGCACTGTAAGAAAAGCTGACTTGCAGGAAATGTGAAACAAGTTGAATAAAAATGGCCAAAATTCAATAATTCATGAAAAATCAAGAGTCGAAAAAGGAGAATCTATTCTTGGTAGGCCACATTAGGGGAAGAAAAAAAAAAAAGGGAAGAAAAAAGCCATGTAAGCATAAATAAATGCATAAAGTTGAAAGAGCAGCAAAAACAATGTGGTCAAACCAGGAGGTTTAAGTCCCTGTGTGACTAAGAACTGCATAAGAGAGAAAAAAAATTGCACATTTAAAGGAGTTTTAGGAGCTTTAATAATAGTGAAAAAAATTAGAGCAAGAAGAAATTACAAAAGTAAACTTCAGGACATATTTAGAAGAAATCTCAAGTATTCTTTAAACCATCAAGAACAAATTGTAATTTCATTCAAATCACTGTAAATCCAGAATAATATTGCCAAAATCAATATACTTACTTCAGATTTACATCAATAATAGAAGAAAAAAGCTGGTCTTGTCTGTTATGTACAACCAATTACCATTTTAATTAGGGCCAGAGGGATATGAGAACTCACTTTCTATGAGGCTGTCACTGATCAACTGTCCTCCATAATTGCCAATGCTGATTTTTCTGCATAATGGGAAGAGCAGGGGAAAAAAAATAAAAATTTGTAGTGGAATTGTTCATTGATATCTTGCCTTTATCAGTTCTTTTTTTTTTTTTTTGGTAGTTCTTTATTTTATTCTAATCTGTCTTGGAAAGCAAGAGAGAATGAGGCAACCTTAATGGCGTATAACATATATGATGCTGACTTAAATTCCACACTTCCATTGGAAGTATCCAGTATTTATCTCATGGTCTATTTTGTACTAGGTGCACAGATACTTTTTTTTCCTATCCTGGTATATTTCTAGCACCCATACGCTGAGATTTATGGCCTTTATATTGTAGAGCTAAGGGTGTGCCAAAATACAAAATCACAGGGGAAAAATAAACAAGACAGTTTTAAACAGTAAATGTTAAAAAACTTAAGTGACAAGCGTATGGCTGACTCAGCCCCTCCTCCTTCAATGTTGTTAAGATATGGTCAATAAGGACCTGATATGAGAACTGTAGGGATTTTGAGATAAGGCTGCAAAACATAAGAGAAAATAAAAGTTATTTGATTTTTCAAGGCCGTCACAGAAGTTCATGGCACCTGAAAGGAAAAAAATTGCTGTTGGTTTCTCAAACTAACTTTTCATCTTACACTTTTTACACCCGTAATTTTGCTGCTCCCTTGCATCACAGAGGATGAATGTATCTATTCAGCCTGATTGACCCCACTGACAATCTATATCAATATCTGTAATGAAAATTGCTATATAAACAAAAGATTTTATGATTATTGCATGTTTCATTATACAAGGGATTAAAAAAAAAGAGAAAATGAAAAGGAAATAACACAGAAATCTGGCAGTTGATCCATAACATTTGAATGTATATTTTCCTTCAGTAAAAAAAAATAAAATAGAACAGTTCTCACATCAACAGCTAAGAAAATCTGCTGCTGATTATAGACAGTATGGTTTTGTTTTCTGCATTAATATTGCCATTAGCAGGAGAAGAAAGGTTATGTGTCATGTCCTTTTTCACTATGGTTGATACCTACTGTGCTTTCAGGTATGTAGGTAGCATTATTGTTTATTCAGATGAACACACTCTTATTTGCTACTCCAGATGGTATCAGCTTGCCCGATGACTTCATCTGTAATAAAAATGTAAGAGCCACTCATCCAGTGTCATCCAGAAGACACTCTGACTGTATGTGTATGTCTCCCAGTTTGAGGTAAAACAGAACCAATTTGTAATTTTATTTTTTAGCTGAGCCTCTTTTAAATGACTAAACTCTGAAATTACCAGCATATTGTTCAGACACTGTTCACTCTCAGAGTGATAAGACCTGATTATACCAAGGAATGGTATGCACAGAGGCTCTTGCTTATACTTATTGCTATAACAACCAAGGTCAGCTAACTTCGCTATTTGCCCCGTTAGAGGGTTGGAAGTGGAGAAGCGTAGAGGGGTCACACCTGTAGGGAGGNTAAGGGATCAAAGGGGCAAGTTCTCTTTCTTCAATGGCTGATGTCTGAGGAGGATTGTGTCTCTTCGTCTGCTTTTGATCCCAATCCGAGCATTCCTGATTCCAGATCCGGAATCTGATGATGTGATTGTCATCCTGGGAGCTGGATACGGTTTTGTATATATTGTATACCCTTTCTTTATTATTTTTATTATTCTATTATTATTTACTATATCCTTAGTTATTATTATTTTCATTAAAGTAGTTTATTTTTTTCTAAACTTGTAAATCTCCTTATCTCTTCCTCTCCTCTCTTTGGAGGGGGGTGGGGAGGGCCATCTGTCATTCTGATTGGCCAATCTGGCCAAAACCATGACAGATTTATTGGCGCCCAACGTGGGGCTTGACTGTGGCACTACCAGAGTTCTGATAGATGGTCTGAATAGTTTGAATTCCAGCTTGCTTCAGAGATTGAAACAGACAGCTCACATCATGTCGTTGCTAAACAGATTATTCTATCGTCTCTTTGTAGGGATTACTTTAAAGTTAATTGATACGGCAATGCTTAGCTGGCCTTATGTTTTGTATTGCTTGCTTGCTCTTTGTGTCTGTATGCAGTGGTTCAAATGTGCTATTTTGCTGCTGTGTTTAATTTTGATCCAGGCTGTGATTGAAAGTATAGCTTCTTTACCTTCACACCTTGGGCATTACATAATGGATTCTGTTACTGTATATATACATGTATATAATGTAGGTGAGCATTGCCTAATTTTTGTGTGATTATTTCTTTCTATAACATCTTTTGATATCAACTCTAGCTGATTCAAAGAGTGTGCATTTGAATATATTATATTGTATAATATGGAGATCTCTGTCACAAAGGTAGATTTCTCATTGGTCATTTTAACTTTTTAAAGACTAGAGAAATGTCGTCCTACTGATAGGGACTGTACTGCTAATTACTGCTGTAATTAGCATTTTTTGACATAAATTATTAACCGAAATTTGGTAGATAGCCTTTCTTAGAATGAATAGTTATTTACAAAGAAAGTCCAAACTCTTCTTTTCCAAAGATACAAATCGCTGAACAAAAGAATATTTACCTTTTGCTAGCCATTTTATTCAGCAGTCATCCCAGAAAGACTGCTGGGCAGTGCTGTGCTGCCTCGTATTTGGAGCCGCTCTGGTTCTTCTGCTCCATCTTTCACAGTGACACAAACCTCCCAAAAAACTACAGCAAGAAGGGAAATATCAGATAATAGTACAAGAAGGTCAGGTTGAAAACTTTTTCAATAATGATGAATAAAAATTATTATTTTTAGTCTTAACCTGCATTAAGATGCTTTTTTTCTTCATTTCTTTGTCTTCAGTACTTGTTGATTTCTCTTCTCCACCTTACTTTTTACCTTTACTTTATTTTCTTCTTTTGCCATCTGTTTGTTGTTGTTGCTTCTTTAAAAAGTATTTTATCACCCAGGAAACTCAAGCATTATAATGCCTTAGCTAGCTATAATACAAATTTCAGCATATTTTGTGCCAATTGTTCTCTACTTACAGAGAAATCTATGTTGCTTGTCTCATTCTTTTAAGGGTAGCCATATTATGACCCTCAGCAAGAAAATGATGATTATGAGCATATGGTGAAACAATTTAATATCTTACTTATTTCAAATTCTTCCTTATTACAGCTATTATTAGGTCCTGCTGGATGATCAAGCAATAAATCATTTGACCATGTAGAATTCATAGTCTTGTAATTGATTTTTTCATGTGTTTTCAGATAAAATTGCATAATACTTTCTAACTAAAGGTAAATGAGTAGATAAACTACTAATGTCCTTGAGGGAGCATAGATGGAGAAAATTGCATTCAGAAAATATAACTTAACATCTTTTCCCACCTTTCCACTTTTTCTTTACATAAAGGGTACATATAAGGGTAAAAGAAAAAGAAACACACTTTTTGGAATTAAAATTTTAAGGAATTACTGTGAGTTAGACTATTTTCTATATCCATCCACTTGACATCAGGAAAAAAAAAAGCCTATTTTATGTTCATATTTTAGAAAGATGACAACACAGTGCATGGAACAGGTGTACCTCAGAGAACAATAAGATCTGAATTGGATTTTTTGCTTATTTCATCGATTCGCTTAAATGAGTATTTTCAGCAAAACATTGCCCCCTGTACTTCAGTGTCCAGCACAATAAATTGATAGCACTTTCTGACCTCTGTGCATAGTTAGATATTTTATATATGCAAAGTGTTATAAGAATTCTAAATGCTGCAACAAAACTTTGGTTTGGCACAATATCATGAAGAATGATTCTTTTGTTCTATCTGAAACAATTAATATATTTGTAACCTGAGACCTGTAAGAATCATTCTTTGAAATATTATCAGTGGAGGTGGTGGTGTACTCTTTAAGGTACTTCATTTCTTTACTCATCCAAGTTGTGAATGAACTGTAGAAACAATAAAACTACGGAAGTGGTTGAAGGGGTCCCCGCTCAAGTATGTGTGCCTAAATGCACTTCGCCTGGGAAACAGACAGAATAGAAAATACAAGTGCCTGACCACCTCAGGGCTCTTAGGAAATAGGTTAGGGGTGGACCTGCTGGAAAGCAGTTCTGAAGAAAAGGATCTGGGGGTCTTGGTAGACAGTAAATTATCCATGAGCAAGCAATGTGCCCTTGTCGCCAAGAAGGCCAATGGAATTCTGGGCTGCATAGGGAAGAGTGTGGCCAGCAGGTCAAGGGAGGTCATTCTCCCCCTCTACTCGGCACTGGTGAGGCCACAACTGGAATACTGTGACCAGTTCTGGGCTCCCCAGTTCAAGAGAGACAGGGAACTGCTGGAGCGAGTCCAGCGTAGGGCAACAAAGATGATGGAGGGACTGGAGCATCTCCCTTATGAGGAAAGGCTGAGAGAGCTGGGACTCTTTAGCCTGGAGAAGAGAAGGCTGAGGGGAGACCTTATTCATGTTTCCAAGTATCTAAAGGGTGGGTTGAAGGAGGATGGAGCCAGGCTCTTTTCAGTGGTTCCCAGTGACAGGACGAGGGGTAACGGGCACAAGCGGGAACATAGGAAGTTCCGATCAAATATGAGGAAAAGCTTCTTTACGGTGAGGGTGAGAGAGCCCTGGAACAGGCTGCCCAGGGAGGTTGTGGAGCCCCCTTCTCGGGAGACTTTCAAGACCCGTAATGTGCTCTAGGCAATCCTGCTTTATCAGGGGAGTTGGACTAGCTGATCTCTAGAGGTCCCTTCCAACTCTGAAATTCCATGATTCCGTGATTCCATGATTTAGGAAGTGTACTAAAAAAGCCCTCAAAGTGGGGGCATCCTCCCTTTGTATGTGCAATACATTTCTAGAGTCCTCGTTTGCATTGTGCGCAATGAAATAGCTCTTTCTAAACTCCTTGCTTTTGTATCTACTCCTAAAGATTTCACGCAGATGTAGAAAATCTTACTTGTCCAATTCCCAGTAAGATTTCCGAGTAAAAATAAAGTTTGTGGTGGCTTGCAGTGTTTTGTGTTCTCATTTCTTAGCAGTGCTATGCTTGTTTAATGAATGTAACATATTTTTGATTTCACACTCTTGTGTCACAACTAAAACAACCTCCCCTTCCTCAGGAATTTAGTGGCCACTTCTAATGTCTCATTTTCTTTTTGTGGTGTCTTGGATGAATCAGGAAGCCAGAATGAGATCAAGAGTACATTGGGATATATGAGACATCAGAAAAGAATTGTTTACACGAATTGAAGACTCTGAGACAACGTATAAACCATATGGCAGATTCTACTTACATGCAAGAAATGAAATTAACAACTGGAAAAAAACAAAAGGGTGGCTAAAATGGAAGAAATTGTTGGTCCTTGGAATAACAACTTGTTATACATAATGTATTCCAGCAAGGAAAAAGTGCAACAGGGGCATCCTTGATGTAGATACAAAGGAATAGACCATGAAACCTCTGATGGAAAGATTTTCTCTGGCCACTTTCCAGGATGAGCCTGGAAGGGCTGAATAATTTTTATTTTACCGAATATAATGCCACTTCACAAGGGTGACATACAATCTACTTCTTAAGGTCTGATTCATTTTCCTTTTCTTTGCAGTGAACTTTGCATATGCATTGGCAGATCTGAAAGGAGTATGCAACATATTAATATCCTGATTGTCTTGCTATTCATGACTTTGTAAAGTAGAAGTCAAAGCTGAATTAAAACCCTGTTGCTGGAAACCTTAAACCTACACCGAAGCCTCGAAGATAATAAAATCTCCCATTTAAGAAGAGGACAATGAAGCATATTAATATAGTTTGATTGTGGAAAAGAAAAATATCATTAAAATGTTTAAACACATGCATAGTCTACAAATAAATTACAGTGATTTTTTTTAAAAAAAAACAACCTCAGGATCTAGATTCTAGACTTCTGAAAGCTGGAAAATTAAAGAAAAAATATAGCGTTTGGATTTACTTATTTCCATACTTTTCCATTCTTTTTTTCACATCAATATAAATCATGATTTTAGCACACATTTTTTGTTATGGCTGTATATAGTATCTATTTCTTTCTTAGCTATTTTGAAGTATATGCTGTTAATGTGAGATGACTAAATGATTTAATACACATCCCATAGACAAATATAGTAAAATTTAGTAGTATTTGTAGCCATAACCTGAATCACTGTTTTTGGCAAATTAAATAAATTTTGGTAAGTAAAATAATTTTTTTAAAAAGTGAATTAAATGAAGTTTTTGTATTTCTGTTGGGGTGAATACGTCAGTATCATATACAATATAGAGCTTTTTTTGCAAACACATATTCAATTTATTACACTGCTTGGTTGGTTTTGGGTGTTTTTCATTTTCTATGAAAAGTCAAAATTATCTGTGAAAAATTCTATCTGCATTTAAATGAAAAAACCAATTAGCAGAAAACATTGCTTGCTTCAATATTTTCCACTGAGCTGGTAAAACTGAGTCATCTAAATAGCACTCTTAAAGTCATAGTTTCATTAAGATTTTGATAAAAAATTGTATTTAATCTTAAACAGGGATGGTATCTGGGTTATTCTGGTGACTAGTGAAAGTTCTGACTCACATAATGGTATAGTACTTAGCCATGATAGATTTTCTGGTTTCCTTATGCTGTGTTTACTTTCTTGTTCCAGTCTTGTGTCTCCCAGTCATTCCTATTTCATTGCTTCAGACATATCAGTAGAGGTACTCCAGTTA
The DNA here is from genome assembly GCA_013398915.1 of Dromas ardeola. NCBI lineage: Eukaryota > Metazoa > Chordata > Aves > Charadriiformes > Dromadidae > Dromas > Dromas ardeola. Next base: position 5,616 of record VYZM01001260.1, on the reverse strand, counting down.
CTTTTGTTTCCTGTTGATCTTAATAGTATGTTGTTGAAAGACCATGAAGAATGACTGATTTTTAGATACACAGATTTGGACACTGTAAATACTGTATGTTCTAACTTGTTTGTGAGTTCTGTCCTAGCAGCATATCTTTGCTAAACATAATCGGTTCTGAATTCCATATTTTTTTATGATAGAATACAAAGAACCCTGAAAGTATTTAAGTGATATTTCTTTGTAAAAATTTCAAACGAGTAGTGATTTAACTGCAACTGAATCATGACTTGGAACAAGCAGCAGGAATACAGGAAATAGTTGAAGGATGTTGAAGATTTTTCTGACTTTCAGCTGATTGCAGCTGTTTTGAAATTACAGGGGACATCCAGAACTTTTAATGAGTTTCTATATTAAGGTTAACACTTTGACTTAATGTTGGAATGAAAAGGCAAATGACTGCAAATAATGGCGAATGTGTCATAAGTCATTGTTCTCCCTAACAAGCAAGAAGCATATGATCACTCCATGAATTTTTCAAGAGATCTTCAGATGCCATATGCGTAGCAGTAATTCAGACACATGGACAATACTGAGACAAGAGCTGCATCTGTAACTAGCTTCTTCAGCAGAAACTAAAACGAGCGAATACATTTATATATGGCTTTCAAACAGAGTTAGTGGACACTGCACACTTAATTCAAGGTAGTACTTCTCTCATCTGAAGTGAAATACCTGTTTTTTCCTTGACAGACTTCTACTTAGACATAGTGTGAAAAGATTATGTTTAGATAGGAGTATATTCCTATAATATGGATAGAATGTTTCCAGAAATCTATTGCCAAGAATTATTGACCCGAGCTGAAACTGGTTTGGTATGTGCTGAGAGTGATGAACCCATGGGTGGTTTCTAATTCTTCAGAGAATTTATATGGATATAGCTAAGAAAACCTGGTTGGTTTTTTTTTAGGCTGCTGTGGATTAGCAGATACAGGATTGATTTATCTCAGTTATTGCTACATGACAGTGACATCTGTTCATGTAAGAATGAAAGCATGAGTCATATTCAGTAGAAGTTAATTCTATGGGTTGTTTTAAGGTTGCTTTCTGTGATTGACATCCATGTAATAAACAGGTTTTTCACATTCAGAAGGCATTAGGATCCCACTAGAAAAATACACTGAATAGGTTAACACAACTCACGTCTTCAGTGAAAGTAAATCCTTAGCATAAGGATTATACTTAGCAGCGGCATTCCAGTACCTGAAGGGGGCCTATAAGAAAGCTGAGGAGCGGCTGTTTGCAAGAGTATGTAGTGATAGGACGAGAGGCAATGGTTTTAAACTAGAGCAGGGTAGGTTTAGATTAAACATTAGGAAGAAGTTCTTTACAATGAGAGTGGTGAGACACTGGAACAGGTTGCCCAGAGAGATGGTGGAGGCCCCATCCCTGGAGACATTCAAGGCCAGGCTCGATAAGGCTCTGAGCAATCTGATAGAGTTAAAGAAGCCCCTGCTTACTGCAGGGGGATTGGACTAGGTGACCTTCAAAGGTCCCTTCCAACCCAACACATTCCATGATTCTATGATTCTATGATTCTATAAAACAAGGTAAATCTGAACAGTTTGGAACCTACTGATCATGAAATCAAAGCAGGAACAATAAACATTTCTGGAACAAAATGTAAGATGTCATAGACACTAAATAATCCTAAATTACAACTAAACTCTGAGAAAAGCCAAAGGGAAATATTTTCCTCACTGTGGACCCAGTCCAATAACAAATCAATAATATTTGCTATTCACAGTTGCAACAATAAAATTTCTGTTGTAACAGAAATGCTATCTTTTTTTCTTTCCTCTTTTAATAATGACTGGTAATCCTTAAATTACGGTATTTCCCCATACTTCTTTCTGGAAATCACTCTCATTATCTTACCTTTAGATCTTCGAGATTCTTCAAAACATTCCACTAAATAAATGAGAAAAAGCATGCAATTCTTCTTTCTTTCTTCTGGGAAATGCATAGATGTGGTCCTCAAGTTTATACGACCTGCCAAAGCCTTTTAAAAATGTCAGAATACTGTGCAGCAGGTATTAACAAACTTTTGTTCTATGCTAGCCATATTTGATACACACCTATGCCCAAACCTAGCTAATGACAAGCACTATGAATTATGAAATTATTTAGGAATACATAATGATAACAAGTTCAATGGAATTATTTTACATAATTTTATGTTCTGTAACATTTTTTCAGACTTTATTTACCTAAATTAATTGATAAATGTCACTTGTCTCTGATTCAAACAAAACCATTTTGTGTGCTGAAAAAAGATACTCAGTATGTAGGATTTGTCTGACCCTGACACAGCTTTCTATGCAAACTCCTGCTTAAGTTTAAATTTACAAGATTTCTCACAAATATACTTTATCAGCTTTTGTGAAGAGAACCAGAACCATGCACTGAAATATATTTTCAGTAAAACTCTGCAAATATTTTTTGCCATATTTCAGCTTATTTTCGAGATATTTATCAATAAATTTAACGATTCAGCATATTTTGATAAGAGAAAAAAAACCTTTAAGTGGTTGTCTAATTCCTGATTGATTTAATGGCATGTATTCAATGAATGAGCTATACATCAGATGAATTTATGACCTTGGAGAGGTAAAAGTTAACAATATCTGAAGATTAATTATAAAGATATAAAAAGGTACAACCCTTGGTTTTATTGAGCTAAGTAACAGTGTTAAAAAAATTGAATTGCAAATAAAATAAAATGCTGAGCGTAAACTGTAATTTTAAAGTCCAAGCTCTATAACACATAACATAATATATTTAATTTATCATACCATTCTGCTTTTGATACATATCTATAGATTTATGGTTCCCAATCATGAACTATTTTAACTGTTTTGAAAATGAGGTCATCTCACATGAACTGGTGTGCAATACCATATTAGCAAGAATAAGCTTGTGGTAAAATCCCTGCTTAAACTTGAAATCAAAAATAAAAGCAGGTACACCATGAGACCGTTTGCATCATTTAAGCATCTGTAAGCATTTAAATTGTCTTCTCATTTTCTTTTCCATTTCTTTGTACTCTGGAGAGTTCAAGCCTACTGCTGAAAATACATTTGTCTTGCATATGCTTTCTACTTATTTAAAATCACAGCATACTCTATATATTTAAAATATTCATAGAGCTTTAGCTAGAGTAGTCGGCTTTTCAAAAGTATATCTAGAATTTAAGCTTAAATTAGTGGAGCTACCTTGATTTACACCAGCTGTAGATCTACTTCAGAAAATACTTTGTAAAGTTACATTTTAAATAGATGGCTATTCTATCAGGGGATTTTAATACGAACTGATGGATGCAGCAACAGAAGCTTAGTGAGTAGAAGTGTGTATACTTCACTACATCATATTTCATTTCTATGATCCCATACTCCTCATATTATGTTAGTTTTACTGTAACTTCTCTGGAATTTTTCATCTTCTGAAAAAAAAAAAAGAAAAGAAGAAAATATCAAGTTGTTAGAAAACTGAGAACCGGTGGGATAAACAAGAGTGATTTCTGGGTCTGTCGCTGTTTCTTTCTCAGGTGAAGCAATTTTTTCAGAATCAGAATTGGACAATGTTAATCCTGAACTGTTTGCAGAAGGTTAGGCATGTAAGAAATATAACGTGTGGCCTCAGAAGAAGAAGAGAACAGTAGGAAAATACATATATCCAGAGTAGCACATAAGGGTGTTCTGCTTAACTCCGGGGAGGGCTTCAGCTGAGACCAATTTTCTTGTACTGGAAATAAAGCAGAAAAAGGGAGCAAGAAAGTTGATATGTTCACACTTGTCCCTTAGCACAAGGCAACTGGCACTGTGGAGGTCAGGACTAAGGTTTCTAATGCAATGGGTGATGCCTGTCCTCAGGAAACTGGGACCTGATTTGGCAGCTATCAAAGATGTAGTAAGATATCTTTCTATTTCAGTGCTGGCTTAGCTTGGTACGGCTAAGAGTTTTATTTGTTTGGTAGATAGAGAGTAAAGAGTAAAACTTCTCTTCCTGTCTTTAAGTTCAGATTCATACATATCATTTGATGTGGTTTAAAAATAGCCAGGAGCTGCAGCCCACAGTCACAGCTATGGCTTTTCTATTTAGCAGTCAGTCACTAAAATATACTTTTAGAATAATTTTGTAACTTGGAGTTTACAATAATTTTACAGCTGACGATCCTGTAATTCTGTTCTGTTAACTTGTGCTTTTTAGCTTCTCAATATGCTGCTAAATATAAAAAAAAAATGAACCAGGTAGCATACCTCAAGGTTTCCGTGAAGCTCGTATTCAGATTATCAGAAGATACTCCAAACTGCTAAGTAATGATGTCACGTAGAGAATCAGGCAGCAATACTGATGTTTCTGACCAGTCAGTACAAGAAGGAAAGCAAACTCATGCATCCATGCATGTCAACAAAGTGGCACAAATAATAATGTATTCATCCAACCTGTATCTTCTGTGATCTCTTTATTTATAATTAATATGGATTTTAATAAAAAGTTATAGTAAGTTCAGATGGACTTAATTGCTGTGGTACTAATTGAAAGCTCTGTAGCAGCTACATAGCAGAAATATTGTATATGTGCAGGGAAGATTTGAAGTCCTTTTAAGATGACAGATTTCTTTCTTCTGCATTAGATGCCTAAACTACGTTGTTTTAAGTGAAAATTTGCTTTTGCTTTCTTTCATTTTATGGTCAGAATTTGATCACCAAAAAAAAAAAAGAAAACAAACAACCCAAGAGTTTAGCCCTCCAATTAACTTTTGATTCTGGAAATTACTTAGGTTCCTGGTGTAGGAAGGGTAAGCAATTAATATCATGAGATATTAGCGCATGTGCAGTGTAACATAAAAAGATATGACTATAGAACTTAATCAGGCTGTCAAGAAATAAGTGTTTTCCTTGCAAAACTTTTGCCTAACAGGATAAAATCGGAGGAATCTGATTCATAAAGATATTGTATTTAACCATGCTAATGAGAGCTCTTAATTCATTGCTTTCCCTCTCCCTACTGTTTTATAAAGTTAAGAAATCTATAAAAATATACTGTTTCTTGCTTTAATAGACTAAGGTCTGAGTATCTCTTTTATTCTCTTTGAAGAGTGGGATGAGGAACTACATTGGTTTCAACACTGCCGTTGTCAATGCTAAAAAAAAGGAAGCTACACCATAACGAATCCAGGTTAGCTTTGCCCAATCTTTAATAAATAACCCAAACCATCAATAAACTGATAAAAGAAGTTGAAAGGAAGCCCACCTCAAGTGTACATACATAAACACACACTGTTCCAGCTTAGCCAAGACAGTCTCCTGATATGTCTTCTCATCTTCCTGGGTACAGGGATGACTATTTGTACACATGAATGATGCCATCCTGAAAGACCCTCCAGCTTTCCTGAATTCATTTATTCGCATCTTGTCTGATCCTGACCCACAAGCTCTCACCCAGGCTCTCACACACCCTACACAAGAGCTCACTATGTTCGAGCTGCTCCTTCACATAGAGAGAACATCCCTAATTGTCTTCCCTGCCCATCTTTCACAGAATCACGGAGTCATGGAATTTCAGAGTTGAAAG
>VYZM01001255.1:101904-114877 GCA_013398915.1 Dromas ardeola | reverse complement strand
CTGAGGCCAAACCACGACAGCAGAGAAACAGCAAATTTACAGCAAGTTATTTTTGTATTCAGGATCATCTTCTCTTACTTCTCCCTGCAGAAAATAAAACTTGGATCTGTCTCCCTATCAACTGTGAATAATTCTCAATTCATTGAAAAACTATACTCCTAAATGCACCAGATGGGCAGCATAAGACTTGACACTCTCCTGAATTCTCATTTTCCAACTCCCCAGCTTCTGGCACACAGCGTACTGAAGCTAGTTTGCCAAATCAGCAGATGATTTTTGAACACTGAAGAAAACATATTTGATCTAAATGTGCATCTGTTAACAAAATTCTTTAAAATTACTTAAAATAGTTTTATAGGCAGATATGGCTGGAGGCAGGGTCTATGCGTGTGTGTTTGTTTTCTTGGTTTTAGTTTGTGCATTTTTCCATTAAGATTCCCTGCAATACAGACAGAGTTTGTCAAACTGACATGCCTAAATTTGCTGTAACATCGCAGTGAAAGAGAACCACTCCTTAATATTTAACAGACTATTGAAGATACCCTTATTTCCAAAACACCATGTTTCTTTTGGTCTTGCTAGTTATTTTCTAATCTTGCTATTTAATCCTCCAGAGGCCTGAATAATATAGAACGTAAAAATTCAACCTTTTTCCTTCACCACTTGCAAGCAGGGAAAAATAGACCATTTCACTGTTTCTCACTCCGCTAACTCCACAAGCACAAGCAATTTCAAGCCCATTTCCCAGGCCTTCCAGGAAAGCCTGATTTCCCTGGCAGTCACCTCATCATACACTTCAGCCTTTCAAATAACTTGATTCTAGTAACCTGGAAAGCCAATTTTTCCGTGCATTTATATGCACCATCATACACTGTACATCAATGCTTTCCCGTTCTTCAAAGAAGAGGTAAAAGTATTTCCTTGACAGCCTTCCATATTGTCCTAGACGCAGGCTAAGGCTGGCATCCCCGGAGCCACAAGGAAATTACTGTCCCTGAAAGGTTAATAAACCCTGAAAGAGACAGATTTAGGGGTGAACAGTGTTGTTACGGGGTTTTTTGGTGGGTGGGGTTTTTTTTCCCCTGTACAACCATCAATACATAAATAACTTAGCAATACAGGATTAAAAAATTTAAAATTTTCCCTTAGCTTCATAAATAAAATATTCATTTTTCTACATAGGTCATACATTCTGTATGCTGCAACTTCTCTTTAGGATGTCACGCAGTAGGACTGGGAAATAAAGGCGTCTCTTCATGCTTTCTACAATGCAGGATGTAATTTCTGGTATAAGAACACAGTTTATTTACTGTGCTGTTTGTTCAACTGTCATTTCATCTTTCTGACTAGGACAGCATCAGACTTCAGGTAAAAGCTGCAAAGCAGAAGCATTGCTGGAAAGCAGCAATGGAATACCTCTGATATTAAATGCTCACAATAGCCCTGTGAATCAGGTTAAAATGGCATAAAAGGACAACTGATGTACTTACTACTTCCACAAAACTACAGAATTTATTGCCTATTGCCAAGACTAAAGGCAGAATTAAAACTAACTCTACTCCATGCTTGCTGCACGTACAGCAGCAGTTTGATATTTTAAGCAACATCTATGCCACAACCACTTCGGCAGCCATGAATAACATATTCCTAATGAAATGCTTGTACAAAGACTTCCGTATGCTCCAGAACACACAACCGTTAGAGGCTTGTACTCCTTAACTCAGCACATACCTTGAAACGTGCATCACTTCATGCAAAGACTAGATGTACTGACAGAGCAGGAGTCAAATGAAGACTACTAAATAAAAACCTCACCCAGCCTGGCTCAAGAAGACCCAATAACAGAAGGTGCTAGACGTTGGGAGCATACAGGGAAACGTGCATGACTCCTGGCTTCTGTACTTTACTAAATCTTCCCTAGGCTTCTGCCTTTGGTCACTGTTGGAGACAGGACAATAGACTAGGTAAATCCTTGTTCTGATTAAATATTACTAAATATTCTTAAGTATCTGCATTTGCACATCTGCTGTGTCTCTACTACAGTTTTATATATTATATATATGAAATTAGACACATTTAAATCTGAAATACAAAAGGTAAGATCCTTTATGAGCTACTAAAACATCATAAAGATTGCTTCTTGGACTACTATCTTTTATGCAATGAATCTGCTACCTTGAAGAATTTCTACAATTTTGATCTTTCATCCAAACATCAAATACTATGCACACATACATGTGTATGTGCAGTTCTACTTGGAAAGCTGTATACTCTCCAGTGCAACAGATCTCCCTCTGTGAGCCAAACTCTGCAACTCATGCAGTAACTTGAACATGTTTTAAAACTGAAGTTTCATTCTTCATTTTGTACCAGCTCCTTAGAAAATTAAATACTTCTCTTTGGCCAATACATTTGATTACGCCACAAACTGCTCAACTATCTTACAGGAAAATCGTATCATATTCATGTACGCTAGTATTTGAAAGTTAAAGTCTAACTACTCTTGCTAAAATGCAACCTTTAAAACTAAATGTATATTTGATTTAAAGGCATCTGCACTCCATGATTTTACTCCATTCACATCAGAAAAAAACATTTATGGTATATCAATACTACAAGAAAAATATACAGAACTGTGACCTTCATTTGCCACAACCACAAGAATCTGAAAACAAACTCTTATTTAGAATTTTGCATCTCTCATCATGCGGCACTATGATTGCTAATTAATCCCCAGTAAATTTTTTTTATACATTAAGAGAAAGCAATCCCTGTGCTTCCCACAAATCCCACTGCTTCCACATTGTATTCTTTCAATATCTAACAAAGAAAAAAGAAGAATCAGAGATTTTTTTTATCAGTTTTGCTAGTCTTGGAAAACCCCTCCTATTTGGCTCTATTATAGACACACATCAAAACAATTGTGGACAGTGGGAAACTGAGCAGTAAATTCTTACCAAGAGAAATGGAGACACAAGGGAAGAGAATAGGCTTGCAGCTGTCAAGAGAAAAATGTTCCATGGTTGCAAGAGTGAACAGGGAAACAGAAAGGGAAAGGCACTTAAGCCAACAAACTGAAGTCTCAAATAATACCAAATTTATTGCAGAATAAACAGCACTATTTCTTACCTCACCCAACACAGACAAACTAGGACCCTGATTTGTTTTTCTGAGTTTTACAGAGCTTTCAGGAATAGTGGGAGACAAAGGCTCAGTATTGGGGCCAGTTGTGTTTAACATCTTTACCAACAATCTAGACGAGGGTATTGAGTGCACCCTCAGTAAGTTTGCAGATGACACCAAGTTGGGCGGGAGTGTTGATCTGCTCAAGGGCAGGAAGACTCTACAGAGGGATCTGGACAGGCTGGATTGATGGGACGAGGCCAATGGTATGAGGTTCAACAAGGCCAAGTGCTGGGTCCTGCACTCGGGTCACAACAACGCCATGCAGCACTACAGGCTTGGGAAGAGTGGCTGGAAAGCTGCCCAGCAGCTAAGGACCTGGTGGTGCTGGTCAACAGCCACCTGAGCATGAGCCAGCAGGTACTCAGGTAGCCAAGAAGGCCAACAGCATCCTGGCCTGTATCAGAAATACAGGTGTGGTGAATAGGATTAGGGAAGTGATTGTACCTCTGTAGTCGGCAGAGTACTCAGTGAGGCTCCACCTCGAATACTGTGTCCAGTTTCGGGCCTCACATTACAAGAAAGGCCCTGAGGGGCTGTAGTGGGTCCAACGAAGAGCAACAAAGCTCGTGAAGGGTCTAGAGCACAAATCTTATGAGGAGCGTCTGAGGGAGCTGGGATTTTTTTAGCCTGCAGAAAAGAAGACTGAGGGGAGACCTTGTCACTCTCTACAACTACCTGACAGGAGGCTGTAGCGAGGTGGGGGCTTGTCTCTTCTCCCAAGTAACAAGTGAGAAGAGAAGAGGAAATGGTCCCAAGTTGTGCCAGGGGAGGTTTAGAGCGGCTAGCAGGAAAAACTTCTTCACCAAAAGGGTTATTAAGCGTTGGAACAGGCTGCCCAGGGAAGTGGTTGAGTTACCATCCCTGGAGGTATTTAAAAGACATGCAGATGTAGTGCTGCTGGTCACGGTTTACTGGTGGACTTGGCAGTGTTAGGTTTGCAGTTGGACTTGATGATCTTAAAGGTCTTTTCCAACCTAAACAATTCTATGATTCTGAGATGTCCCAAGTAAACAAGCATGTGATCTCAGGACTATTTTTGATGTGTAACACCAGGCAGAGAAGCTATCCAAACCATGATAAGATTGAGAACAGGCACACGATAATAGTTTAAATAAACTTGTGCCCTGTCATTTCTCTGAAAGGTGTTAAAAATAAAACAACACCTAGAAAACAGAGCTTCACATTTGACTGGGATAGCGTACCGTTTCATCTATTGCCTCCTTAAATTCTTTATATGCCTCAGAGGAACAAGTGCTCTTTCAGCAGCTCTTCTGAAGGCTTAGCTAAAGGTTACACCATTTTGGACAGACAAGTAACTCTCTAGCTGGTAAGTGACCAGCTGCCTATTTACATACATAAGCTAAGGAATTTGCCAGCACTAGAACTCAAATGCCCTTTTGCTGCTTTTAAGTCTTCTGCATGAGAACTTGTGTTGTAAACAATCCTTTCAACAGTTCAGTCTAGGACAAAAAGATGATTCTTTCTCTGTTGTGTGTCACTATGAAAGTTTAAGGCCAGTGTTCTTTAAGAAAGGCTATTAATCCACTTGTACCAGGAAGAGAGCAGTGATAATCAGGTCAATTTATCACACTAAACGCTGCATTCATTAGGCAGAAATAATAAAGTAACAGTTTAAGTACAGACTGGGCTACAATGGACAATCAAGGAGAATGCCAACACCTCAACAACTGGAATACTTTCTTAATAAATCAGAACTTAACTTTGTGGAGTCATAATTAGCTAGCTGTCCAAATAAAACAATGAATTCAATATGATAAAATCTTTGGCATGTAATTCTTATTTTCAAATATGATTTCAAGGACACGCCCTCTAACTTCACTTTGAATTAGTAAAACAAGATTATTATACCCTTATCAATTAGCATGATTGAATTTTTTTTTCCTCTCAAATAAGCCACACAAGTAAGTCTGATGACAATATAAGTTATTTCAATTTCCTCACAGTTGTACAGATCTGCCAACTTTCCAAAATAGCACCATTAATAAAACCCCATGCATACAATACTTCGCTGACAACGTTTCATAATGTATAAAAGGCTGACTCACATAGAATGATAGATTTTTAACAAGTCAGACAAGTGAACCAGTCATTGTCCATAGTCACTTTTGCCCAGACAGGTCATTAAAATAAGCTGAAAACAAGTTTCACATGAAACAAAATATAACAAGAGAATCTAGCAAAATTTTACAAATTCTTGCAAATTCTTCAGTATAGTTAAACATGAGTAAAACCACTAGAAATAGTAAATTCAAGCATGTGCATTTTGAGCGAATACAAAATACTTCACAGTATCAGTTTTCAGTAATGAACCTCCAAGTACAAACCAATCAATTTGAGAGATACAATTAAATAGCACAACCAGACCATAAAAGAGCATCTTTTATGTTAAGCAGTGGTTTAGAGTAATAATTTAAAATTTACTAGCTGTGTAGCTTCTAGAAATCATACTTCCAGTAGTGTCTTTGTACAGTCAATGGTGATTTCCCATTTATCTACCCCAATATAAGTGAAGTGACTTACCATTCTTGCTGACATCCAGTTCCCTGAGATTAATGAGATTTGCAATGGATGCTGGCAATGTGGTTAGATCATTGTCTGGCAAACTCAGCTTGTGCAGAGACTGACAGTTAAAAAGTTGCTATTGAAAGAGAGAAAAAAGTGAATGCGACTTTCTCTTAGTTTCCTCTGTATAGCTTTTGTTTTTAATCCCTTTAAACTTCTGACCTCAGAGCTTGAAGGCCAGACTGTTTAAGAGTTTTTGACTACAAAAACTTTATTTAACTAGTTTTATTCAAAATTGACTAAGTTTACAATGCTTAGGAAAGCAAAAAAACTGCAAACAGCCACAAGCCAGCTGCTATGCTTAACACTTCCTACAAATTCCTTCCCATATCTCAGAAATTGTGACCTGTAGTTACACATAGTCCTGCAAACATTGCAAAATATTTTCCACAATAGACATCCATGTGATACCCCAGAGGTAATTATGGTTCCTTCAAAAAAGAAAAAAAATAGGTAGATGCATTTTTGAAGTCAAATAGTTCTGGAACACAGGATTTGAGTAGGTATTAATCTTCTTTAAAAGTTCAAATTTTATTCCATTGCATCTTAAAATATTTTTTTCCCTTCCATGCTCAAGTACACAAAAATTCAACAAAATTATGATGAAAACTAGCAAAAGTTTGATCTAAGCATATAGAAAACCATAATCTCTTCTATATACATGCATTATAATTTATATCAAGTATTAGCTCAGAGCCAGATCTCTTCCTATATGCAAGGTACCTTGAGATTCTTACCCAAAAGTTTTACAAATTGACAAAACAGGGCTAGTAATACTAGTGTAATGTAAGAAAGATCCTCAAATGATATGTAGGAACCTTACAGATAATACAAAAAAAAAACCTGTAAGAAAGTGATTGAAAAGGGTCATCGGAATAATTTCTGATGAATACTCCTTTCCCAAGAATTTTGGATAAGATCATTCCTAAATACCTGCACTTAGGGTTCTTTCCTTTTGGAATTCGGAGAAAAGATCACACAAAAGCACGAAGTGTTCTATGACTAAAAAAAATTATCCCAATCAACATCATAGCAAGAGGCTTAGTTCAACCAAAATTTCTTGGTCTCCATTATTAGGTCATTATTTTGACTACAGACCATTGAACAAGCCCCATTCGTGTAATGTTTGCACATACCACTCCAGAACAAAAGCAGACATAAATTAAAGACGGACAAGATAGACATGGTTCAAGGAATGAGCTTTAACTTGCCTAAAGATGTTTGCGATTCCTCAGAAACGTAGTTGTTCCTTTTGTTGTTGTTGTTCTTTTTTAATGTTTGCATATTCAGTGATTAAGCAGATCATCATTATTGTTAGTAAACACTAACATATGACTAACTAGTCATATAAATAAGAACTATTTTACTGCAGATTTCCAATTTCTTCCAAACAGCAAAGTGAGAGGGAAAACTAAAGCTGCTACAGTTTGAGCTTTTCAGCTCCAATGCACACCATGACACTTGGGATAAACAGAGTACCTTTTCATATGTGATTTAGTGCACAAGATGAAAGCATTTCAAATGTCCAGTCACTTTTGAAACTGTGACTACACACCTGCACTTCGTGTAAAGCGAAGTCCTTCTCTACCACTATCTTTCTCTCCACCACAGTTTGCTCATGCTGCGCCCTCAGCCAAACAACTATGTTAAGAGCCAATTTTTTAAGTATGCTGGAGTTCTGAAAACATTGGGAGTTTAAAAAAAAAAACAAAGCCACACACACTGAGAGGCCATTTCAGTGATCAGGTTGACAAGACAGCCCCACACCAGTTGTGCTGTGGCATACAAAGGGCAGCAGATTGCAAAACAGGGGTAAGAACACACCACCAGGGGGAAAGAGTGAAAGGGGAAGAGTGTGAATGTCTTAGGTTTCAGAAAATTGAAGACAGCCTAACAAGTACCGCACCCTGCATTTGAGATGCCTTTATTAGAACCCTTTTTCTGAGTTGAAAGACTAAATAAAAGCTTGGATTAGAGAAAAGGCATACACACCTTGAAACTCTGGTTTCAGATCCGCTAGGATCATTTCAAACATTACAGGCCTTCCCTTAGAGATCTTCTATGGATAGTTTTAAGATTACAATTTCTGTCAAATGGCTAAATAAAACACTTTTACTATGTCTTTACTACTCCCTAATCTCTCTGCTTGCTTCCTTTACAGTATTTAAATATAGATATTTTATATGTGTTCTATATATATTTTATATATATATATATGTATTTTTATACACTTTAATTTATATATTTTCTTTTGAAAATTGAAAGGGTAGTAAAAAATAATGACCAAAATTACTTAAAAGCCAAAAAAATGCCTAGCTTCTCAAAAATAAGCCTATATGGATGACTTATTATAATGTACAAACACACTAACATGAAGCTAGTGTAGGCTATTACAGGTTCATGCACAGAAAAGCAAAAAGAAACAAAACATCTATGTTCAAGCAGTCTTTCTAATTGCGTGGATCATTTAATCTTAGACTAGACCAAAACAAGTGGTAGACTGCCCACCTCTCAGTTTACTCACATACCAAAATTGGATTTCATATAGGAACTGACTAATGAAATCAAATGGCATGTAACAGAAAAGGAAAACAAAGCACACTAACCACTTATTCTGGTCTAAACCACCAACATGCATTCATTTGATCACTACAATACAGTCTGTCTTCCTCTTGTAAGATTACTTAAAGGAATTTTTTAGAGAATTATGAGTTTGGGAGGAAAATGTTTGCTTAGTTCTTATGATTTGGGAAATAGGACTCTAATGCAAGAGAAGTGCAGAAGATTTCCTTTCTTTTTGGCCAAAAAAGGTATTTTATTCTGCTTAAGCACTCAAATTTTTATTCTTCTCCAATAAGGAATGATAGACAGGAACCAATTTCTGAAATCAGATGAAAAAACCTCAAAGGCTTATACAAAGTCTTTAAAAGCAAGCTACTGAAATCTAAAGTGACTAAGTCTAGAGTAAAGAAATACCTGCTTGGGAAGAGACAAGAATAAAATAGTGGAAGTTCTAAACTATAACAGACTTTGACAAAATGTCTAGTTTTAACTTACATGTTGTTACCTCTATTCACCATACAAATACAGATTTTCCAACCTTAAATGCTTCTGAGAAGCCATCATTGTTTTTCAAAAGCACCCAGCTGGTTTAAGTCAGCTTTACTGGAATCCAGGGCTTCTGATAACTGTCAAGTTACTATACTGAAATTGTTTTATTTCCTTATTTGTTTCACTTATCTTTCAAAAAAAAAATCCAAGCCAGCAAAACCTGAAGGAGTTGTGGCAAACTTTCCAAAAATCTAACAGCATTCTGTAGTTGTCCTGCATGACAGTGAAGATTGGTACACAATATAACAAAACAATTCCATCAAGGGGGGAAACAAGTCTATTGCAGTGATCACTTTGTACTTCTCAAAAGTCTCACTGATACACATTTTCAGTCTTTTCTCTAGTATATTGTTAATTCAGCACGCAGTTTTATGTTCAGATTTCAGAATGAACAACAAACATTAATTTCTATAACGAAGATATAAACAAAGTGGCATTCCAGCTCTCTAGTTTTTGAACTTAAGCAGTTTGAGATACTTCAGGAAGTCTCTTCAGTGATGTACCAAAGAAGAAAGCAAGACTTCATGTGAATAGGTACTTCGGGTTGTAGCTATCTTTTGTGGGCACAGAGATCTGAACAAATCATTAATCTTCCCTCTTCTAATCTTCGTGTGTTATCAGAGATCCAAAACAATGCCACAGTTTGTTGAATACAGTCAGTCAGTTTGAGCAGACACTGCTACAGAAATAAATTAGCCTGCCTCTTCTATATAGCTCTCTTGGGCTGAATCAGTTGCTTAAGCAGTTTCATCCCAATTCATGCAGCAAACTAGTCAAGCTGGAACATGTAAACATTCCTTCTGCAAGGGCTGCTTCTTTTGAGACCAGCATTTATTTAAAAATATTTAGCAAACTGCAGCCTAAAAGCTGAAGTAGAAAGCTAGACACTATCAGCTCCTACAATGCTGGTGAAGCAATAGGGTTAATAAATGGAACTAAAAGGAAAACCACACAACTTACCTTTGGAAGCTCTTCAATCTGATTAGCATCTAAATAGAGTTCTTCCAAGGTCTTTTCAAAAGTAAAAATCTCCTTAGGCACCTGTTCCAGGCTGCAGTGAGAATAATCAAGCGTAGTGACTGTTTCCTCCTCTCCACGCAGGCAGCGGCATGGCACCAGCCGCACAAACAAATTCCGCTTTGTTGTCATTTTCAGGCACTGTAAAAGAGAAATTGGTCCATTTGTAAGCCAAGACAACTTCAAAAATACTTAGACGGGCAACTTCTCAAACTTCCCCTGGCTGCTAAATACTTAAAAAACAAAGAAGTGTATACATACCTGCATATGGACACGTGTGTGTATACACATGTAAGAGAGAGAGAGAGGAAGAATAATTTATTTTCTCTTAAACACAACAGATCTGTAGTGGCATTAAATGTGGTTAAAACACCTACAGACCCCAGAAGTCAAAATTTAGCCTGTAACTTGTCACCTGCTAACACAGCCCTACATGGCAGAGCAGCAAAGAATTCTGAAGCAGCAGTTCTGAAGTGTCAATTGTGTTTTCACAACAAGCTTATCCCTGCCTTGGCAAAGGTTACTGGGATCATATTTGTGCTTAATATAATAAAATCCACCCTCTACAGAGCATTAAAGTGTAGCTATAGGAAAGGTAATTTATTTTTTTTTTGCAATGAGTAAGGTTAAATTTATGTACGTTAATTTCAAATCCCTCATTTAAAGACAGAATACAACAAAAAGAACCAGCGTGGTTTCTAGCAACTGTTCTATCTGAAGTTTAAAAGGCAATGTTTCCAAGCGCACAGATAAAGAAGTGACTTCTTTTTGCAACTTCATGCAGTTTGGAAAAATTCAATGAATCTTGCTCTGCACACTGGAACTAAAGGAACTTCACTTTGCAATGGAAATGTATCTTTCTTCCTTTAAACTCAATCATTGCTACACCAGTCCCCTCTCCTTTCCATGGCTTCTACGATATTCCTACTCAGCAGGAGACAGAGAACCTAGATATTGCAAACTGACTAGCTGATTATTGATGGCGTATATCAGCCGTGTTCTGCCTCTTTTCTCCTCAGCAAGAGCACAGATTTAGGTCTCTTTCCTCTAATTAGCAAACCATTTTCACAAAAATCAGAAACAGTAATCTTCAAAATGTCACCTCAAGTTTCAAGTTTGGCTGAAATCAGATAACAAACTCAACAATTTTTCAGGAAGGACCAACATATGCAGACAGACAACACAATCATGTAAGCTTCATTTCCTCAGGAAATTGATCTAAAAATACATACTTTTCCAAAACAGCACTGAGTATTTATTTTCTCAAACAAACTGCCAACGTTCCAAATTAAAATATGCTTTTTTTAACTTCCATTTTTTTGGAATTGCAGAAATTAAATTTCAAGTTCTGGATTGGTGACAGGAAACTTTCTTCTCCAAGTGTCGAAAAAGTCTTTCAGATACATTTAGCAGACCGCACTTCAACTTTCAGACAGTATGTTAGTAATACAGGAAGAAAATAAAATACCATGGCCTCTGCACTATATGAAGTCACAGGCTGCAAGACCTCTCTTCTTACTAAGACAAGAAAAAAAAGTCATGCACTTGGATTTTCCTCTGTGAGCAGCCAGCTTGCCAAGGACTTCACATGTTTAATTTATATGACAACAGGTCGAGGGGCTGCTGTACTTCAGCTTTTTCACCAAACAGAAGTACAACTTATCAGGCAGGTTGGATACAGTCAAATTCTACATTCATCCATTAAAAGGATGGAAGAAAACCCTTAATTAGAAAGTCGGATGTCAAGACTTCCTTTTTTAACAATGCATCAATGTTGGATTGATTCAATGTAGGAGTTTGTTACAATGTTAATTATCTATCAGAATACTTAATACTCCCCATAAAACTCCAGCCATGTTACTTAAATAAAAAATGTTCTAAAAATAAAAATATTTAACTGTATTGCAATGCAAGGAGTGTAGAGACTGCGAATTCCACACTGGGGGTTTCCACAGAATGGGAAAGTCAGCAAAAGAGACAGCATAACCTCATCCTGCTTCTTCCACAGGAACAGGCTCCAGCACGACATCCTCCAGCCACCCACAGCCAGCGAGGATGCTGCTGAAGCTGATGTGCCCACTGGGTCAAAGCTACCCACGCATTCTCCAAGCCTCAGAGACTGCACGTGAAGACACAAGAGGAATTCCATGGCCAACATTTACAAATGAAAAAGTCTTTCACAAAAATAAATACCGTTTCATTTTGTTATTACTTCAGAGATCTGCAGAGCTGTGGAAAAACACACCACTTCAGAAAGAAGAAACAGCTTCAAATGGGAGCATAAACAGAAGAACATATGCCTTGGAAACAAGAAGGACTGGAAGCAGAGATTGTACATGTGAGTTGATTACCCAGAAGTCTGGCAGGGGAAGACACACCTACGCCACACTAGCTGCAGCCATCAGTAAGTTCACTTCGTCCAGTCATTTCAACTTCTGAGAATTATGTTTTGGTTTCCAGAATGGAAAAAAGTTCACTACATGGTTCATATAAATAACGAAGAAAGATACTCTTTTTCATTCAAATACCTCAAAAAGAGCATACATTACACTGTTTGCCCCCTCTTTTTCAGTTTTCTTCATACCTAGCCTTGCTCTGGTCTCAAAAATTTCTCAAAACTCATAGTCAGCACACCCCTCCCTACCTGTCTGTCTGTCCATCTATCTTTTAGTCACTTGCCCAAGCAGAAAAACCATAAAGGAGGAAAGGAAGGATGTGCTACAGAAAAGAGCCCACTGTTACAATTACCAAAGACAGGAAAGTGCCATGTCACACAGAACGTGTGCTTTTCTTACATTCTCAAAATAAGAACTTCTCCATGGATAGTTTGGGTTAATACACAGAAGGTAGAAGGGAACATGAAGTATAGCATCGTTTCCCTTCCCACAAAACAGGTAACTCTGGCAAGCAGAAAATCCTAGTTTCATAATATATCACAACATCAGACCATCTGAAGGCACCAAATCAAAAAATACAAAATTGCTTTGCAGATCTACAACATTGTGATGGCTTATTTTTCTCCACCACTTAACAACTCCAAATTTTTAAGAGGCAAATCTGCTACTAAACTCGGGGG